>CM037878.1:10901456-11369096 GCA_021292165.1 Shinisaurus crocodilurus | reverse complement strand
CTTCCCTCTCCTACTGTGATCCTCAAAAGTATCCCTCCCCCAAACCCATGTGCGGCAAACAGTGATAGGGAGAAAGCTCCCATGGGCGCCAATCAGATATTCCCACCCCATCATTGTTTACAATGCAGGGCTTCCCCCCCAGGATTGTGCCTACCCTCCATGTGCAAGGTGCCAGTATGCTTGGCCTCCCTGCGGTTGGTGTTGTTGTTTCTTTAAACTGACTTCACCAAAAGCGGCACATTTAATGCCACATGTACTCGGTCTCTACAATCAGCTTAAATGGAAATCCGTTGAGGGAGAGCCCAATGGAGCTGGTCTCTCACCCAGAGAATGTTTAGAGCAGTGTTCTCCAACCTTGGGTCCCCAGATGTTTTGCCTTTCAGGGAAGCTTGTCCACCATTACTGATCGTTCCATTAAGAAAGATGGAGAAAGTGGGTAGAGAAGTTTGTTCCACCTCTCCTAATACAGCATTAGATAGCCATCATTTGTCCGGTGCAGTGTTCTCCACAACTCCCAGCATGCCCCAGCCAGCGTAGCTGGCTGGGGCATGCTGGGAGTTGTAGGCCAAAAGCATCTGGGGACCCAAGGTTGGAGAACACTGGTTTAGAAGACAGAAAGCAATGAAGACCAAAGGTAGGTAGCACTTTAGATTCTGCTGCCCCAAATTGCAGCTTCACATTGTTTCACTATAATGCCGGCCCTGCCTCCGCCACCTCAAGTCACCCTTGTGCCAGTGACATGGGATGATCAGGCTGTGTGTTTTACTTTATTGAACCATCCCACCGCAGTTTGCGAAGTAAGCCCCCCCCCCACAAGGTGGGAAAGAAGGCTGGGCAACCCAAGTGGAATTTGGCTGTGTCTTCTCCGTTGGCTGCTAACCTTCTAAAACCAACTTCCTGACAGATCAGCTATGGTAACCTGGTACCTCCGGGAAACACTACCTGAGGGTGCAATCCTGTGCATGTTAAGTCAGAAAATAAGTCCTACAGCTCCCAGCCTTCGCAGCCAGCCATTGACTGCGCCCTTAATTCCCTTTCCTAATGCATGTTTGTTATTCAGTTGCTCCACCAGAAACGTTGCCAGCTTTTTGTAATTTTACCATTAGTCCCACGATAATAGATGTTTATCTTGAAAGCCTGGGCACTGGGAATTCTGTCAGTGTGACACACAGCCTGTGCTATTTACATACAAGGGACTAGAGTTTAGAAACCACGGTTGGATAAGTTTCCACCCGCTCCTTCTCTACACTGCAATGGGTCTTTGCCTGGGGTGGGCAGCGGAAGGGCTGGGTCAGGATCTACTGGTAGATCTCCAGGTGATTTGCAGGAAACTATCAAGGGTTTCTGATTCCCAGTTATGTAGCAATAGCTACAGTATTTTGCACCGGGCGCTGGTAGATTCTAGTAAAAACAATAAATCCCACAAGCCTGAAGTTTGCCCAGCCCTTGTCTGCATGTGCAAAAATAGCTGCCGCTGTACAGGGAGAGGCCTGAAGTTGAACTCTCAGAGGGATTGTTCTTACTTCTCCCAGCCACCCCGCTCTGAGAAAGAAAGAAATTGCATCCAATTCTGTTGTCATGTGAGGGCCAAATCAGTTCTTGTGCTAAATGTTGCTGAAAATGACAACTGCCTGTCCAACTCCCCTCTTCTCCCATAACAATCTTACCCAACCTGCCACCTTCCAGATGGGGTTGGACTACACAACTCCCATCCTCCACTGCCAGCACTGGCTGGGGAAGATGGGAGTTGTGGCCTAACACATCTGGAGGGCGGCCAGGTTGGGGGAAAGCTACTACCCTATAACATCTGGTGGAATTTGCCTGCGTCCTGGTCTTACGGCATTCTGAATTTCTCTTCCCCGACTCCACATGTACTGGTTGTGTGATACTGATCTTAGGATTCTCGGAAGCTGCCGTGGAGGCGTTTATACTGAAAGGCAACCTATGAATATTTTAATAAAAGCAATCATGGCTATATTTACAGTAATACCTTGGATTACAAGTAACTTGGTTTGAGAGCGTTTTGCAAGACAAGCAAATTTTTAAATATTTATTATTTATTTTTACTTGATATACAAGCAACGTCTTGCAATACAAGTACTGTAGTACGGCTTAAATAAAAAATCTCTGTACAAATTTTTTGGGGGGGATTTCATTTTGATATAAGAGTGTTTTGGATTACAAGCACGTTTCCGGAACGAATTATGCTCTCAATCCAAGGCATGACTGTATTTCTAAAAATTATACCCTGCTTCCTGCCATCCACCAAAGCTCCCCATTGCAGCTTACAATAAAAGGATAAAATCCATGCAATTGGTAAGCAATAAAACCAAGCCGCAGCAGCATGAAAGATGAAAACAGCCTGTTCCAGTAGAGCCATGAGTCAGCTCGTAAAATCTTCCCTTCAAGGAAGTTCACGATTAGCCTCGTGAATGCAGGGAGAGGGAGTAGCCACCCGAGCCTCTCTTGGCAAAGTTTTCCGAAGAGCAGGTGCTGCCACGACAAACATGGGCCACCTGGCTCATGACTACCGGCAACACCGGAGCTGGCAGGGGGCACCTCCACTAAATCTTAAGAAGGTACAAGAGGAAGCATATGGGAGGAGGTGTTCCTTCAGATACCCAAGGTCCAGACCATAACTTAACGCTTTAAAGCAGGGGTGGGAAACATGTGGACCGCAGGCCACATGTGCCCCCCATCCTCTTGTCCGGCCCACCTCCACCTCTGGCATGGGGGGGTGGAAGCCTGGCGGTTTGCCACCAAATTTCGGCAGCAAACTGTTGCACAGCCTTGAACAGGGCAACATTTGCTTGTGTTCCAGCTAAATTTGACCTTTTAAAGCATCCCTAGTGACTTCCAAGCGCCAATATCTTTTGCTGCTGCTGTGCCTCCAAATGTTGGAGTGGCAGGAGTCGCCCACTGGGGTGGGGGGTCCAGGGGTCGAAAGTGACCCCTGGATCCCCCGAGGTTGCCCACCCCAGCTTTAAAGGTGCAGAGAAATGAGGTGAGGAGAAATGCAGGCTGTTGTACACAGGCAGAGTCTATTAGATGTTACAGCGGGGGAGGTTAATAACACCAAGCCGACACGTAGGATTTGGGTAGCAAACAAAATAAAATAAGTTTTTTTTTAATTCTCAAAATCTTAGTTCCAGAAAATAACTTTAAACCTGCTACACCAACACTTTGTAAGTAACCTAAGTCCTATAATTCTAAATACTTTCACTCCTCAGACAAGCACGGATTTCTCTCAAAACTCCTGACAGACAAGACACGAATAATCCAACTAACCTAACTCCCCAACTCACAACTCCACTCCAAACACTCTCCCATAACACACTACCTCTGACATCACTCAACACTCCTATATACTACTCCCCCCACCCTTTCTAAGACATCACAAACCACACCCACTCGGTTCAACATCCTAGACCCACTAAACATACCTAATGCAGACATACTGTGGAGGACGGGGGGGGATGGCTGACCCGCCACACCCCCACCCTTTCCAACCTTTCCATTGATAAATGTAATAAATAAATAAATAAATAAACCTAAAGGACCCAAGACCCCCAGAGATCTCAAGGTACCAGACTGCCAGCCTCAGCTGTCTGCTATCCTACTTGAATCTCTGTTCAGGGACTTGTCCTTTGTCTGTAACCTGGATTTAGATGCTGAACCAAGCAGAGCAACTACAAAACCCATGTGGGATAAAAACCAAGAAAGGTTTATTCAGGTAGCATTTTACAACAAAATTAGGGAAATGAGAGAAGCACACGAAATTAGAGAGAGACACTTTGGTACAAAGTAATAGAGCTACAAAATAACAAAAACCTGATTCCTTATATCTCCCAGGCACACAGCTAGTTACCTGGGGGTCAGTTCTCTTCCAGGGTTGGATCCAGCACAGCCTTGCTGCCCGGGAAGACTACACACCTACCCGAAGGTCCGAGATGGGTAGCCCTCCACAAGGCTTGCCTTGCCAAAGCCCTCATTCAGCTAATTTCACCAGGAGCTACCTGGGGTCGGATCCTGAGGCCGTCCGAAGGCTTGGACCTCTGCGTGGCTTGCCGCCATTGCTCCACAGCAAACACACGACGAACAAAGACAAAGAACAAAACCCACACTTTGGGAAATATACCTTCCCCCCCTCCCCCCCCCGCTGCTCCGCTGCTTCCAGCCAATCAGGATGAACCCCACCTGGCCAGGCAGGGGAGTGGGACTCATGACTCATGACTTACTGGGCCTGAACTACATTTGCATATGAAAGCCGGGTCACTGTAGACTTTGGGATGCCAGCAGGGGCTATCAGGAGGAACCATACACACCCCGCCCCCCCCAGCCTTTAGCTGGTTCACACATGAGTGTGTGTGTGTGCGTGTGCATGTAGGAACCCCCAAAGGCACTTTTCTTCACACATACACCAGGGAAGTGAATTGTGGGGTTACGCCACAGTGCCCTCCAGACGTGTTGAACTACAACTCCCACTAGTGGATGATGTGATTTGTAGTCGAACACAACTGAAGGGTGCCAATTTGGGGCAAGGCTGATGTATGGCGATGTTTAGGTGAGAAATTGGGGTCAAAGGAAGTGTGTCTCATAGCACACCTTCCCAGACCCTAATTTAACTCCTCCTTCCAGAATACTATATGCTGCTACGGGCTCACACTGGCCAATGCATTCTCCAGCCATTTTCTTTTCTTCTCTCCCCCCACTCACCCCGGCACAGACACTCTCATCATTTCATGACTCCTCTTCAAGCTGTTTTATTTTCTTATTTTAAATTTGCAAACCAATACATTTCTGTACAAGCCCCCATTGTTTGCAGAAAGCACCACTTTGTCTGGCCTTGTTTCACTCTCAACCTGCTAGGCACCAGGCCACCAAGCAGGCATTAGGAGGGATGATAATGGTGTTTGCTTTCCAAGCCTAATTAGAATGAGGGTCAGATTACACATGATGCTCAGTCATGGGAAACTGTGCTGATGTTTTTGTTTTCTTTTTTTCCAGCAACCCATGGGGAAAGGGTGTTTCCGTCTTTGCTGGGTTTTTCCATGTTCCCCTCTCCAAGTTGCTTTTCCTTCTCCCCAAGGAGAAAAAGATGTGTGTCTTCTTAGCCACTAGCAATGTGTGAAAAATCGAGTCCTTGTATTTTCATAAAGCCCAAACGTTATACTGTATTTGTAAAGATGAGAAACTACAAATGGAATCCAAACCACAAACCCTGTACTCAGTAAGAACATAACATAAGAACATAAGAAGAACCATACTGGATCAGACCAAGGGCCCATCTAGTCCAGCATTCTGTTCACACAGTGGCTAACCAGCTGCCCACAGGATCCCACCAGCAGGACATGAGTGCAACGGCACCCTCCCACCCATGTTCCCCAGCAACTGGTGTACACAGGCATACTGCCTCTGATACTGGAGGAAGCATATAGCCAATCAGGACTCAGTCAGTCAGGCAATCACTCGTGACCGAGTAAGATTGTCTTCCAGGATAAAAATTACAAAAAGGAGATTTTAAAAGGAGGAAAATTCTAAAGAAAATTGTGTAGACTCTAGCGATGGGTCCGTAAGTGACTGTGGAGGCCAATTCTAGATCCACACGGCTTCCCACAGTGAGGACACAGGTTACCAGATGGAAGATGGTCCTGTAAAGGATTCATTTGACGTGCTTTTCGCTTAGCATGTTTCTCCCTTTCACCTTGCACTCGGGCTTCTTCAAAGTCCATAGAACCTTTGTGAAAGGCCAACCTCCAGTTAGATCGTTCATGGGCCAGAGCTTCCCAGTTTTTGATGTTTATATTGCATTTTTTTAGATTAGCCTTAAGAACATCTTTAAACCTCTTATATTGACCACCGATATTCCGCTTTCCATCCTTGAGTTGGGAATAAAGTAACTGCTTTGGGAGATGGCAGTCAGGCATTCGAACAACATCTCTGCCTCTGATACTGGAGGAAGCATATAGTCAATCAGGACTAGTAGCCACTGGGTTCTAGTATTATGAGAAAGGGCAAAAAATTTAAATTATGTAAGTATGAGATGTGCAAGTATGATTGAGAGTAAGCATGGTTCAGTGAGTGAGAGACGGACAGGAGAGTCCTAGCAAGCTCTTAATCTTCCATGCAATCATTGTGCGGCCTTGGGCAAGAGGCTATCTTTGCTACAGTTCATCATCTTAAAGCAAGAAACATACAGGCATAGGTTATTAAGGGCAAAACTATGTAAAGATTGTAAAACGAAAAATAAAGATTGCAAAGCTGCATAAAGATCTGAAAAGTAAAAGTGTTATATAAATGATGATATACTACAATCACAGCTGGACCTGGGATTTTATTAGTTAATTACTTGGATGGGAGACCCCCTCCTCTAGTTTCCTGCATTGAGCAGGGGGTTGGACTTGATAGCCTTGTAGGCTCCTTCCAGCTCTATGATCTATGAAATCTATGAAACTTCAGGTGTGGTGGCAGGTAGAGAGAGGCCAGTAGAACAAAGTTGCACAAGCAGGTTTACATCATCTTTTTATAGGAGATTAGCAAACTCCTGCGTCATTCTGAAAGGTGAGATGTGTATGAATGGGAACTATATCGCTATCGCAGGTGCCCCTGGGGAGGTGCGTGGAATGCATCTCTCCTGTGATATTTGTATATGGGGGGTGGGCTGTGCATCTAGTCGTGTGATTGCACACTTCCCTGCTGACCATGAACCACAGCAGACTCTTGAAGAACAGTTAAACAGTTACTTTATTAAACAGATAACGAACAGGAGTGGCCTTAAGTTTCACAAACACAGAACTGAACTGGTGGAGAGGAAGAATGTAAACCCTAAGTCTCACCCACTGAGTTAGGGGAGGAGTCGGCCACGCCAGACTCCTTTTAGCACCTGGAGTATCATTTTCTTGGTAGAAAGGTGGGCTCCCAATCAAATAAATAAATACGGTAAACCCTTTACACACCGTATACCACATGTCCCATGACGTTCTGATCATGGCAGGCCAGGGAAGGTGGGCAGGTACAAACACATTGCAGCGACGTCCTTAATGCATTAATTTACTTAGACACGGCTCCCCCAGTTCTATTTCTTGGTCTTGCAGGAACCCACAGTACTGGGTTCTATAATGCCTTCCAGAGGAAAACAGATGCATTTGCTTACAACAAGAGATTAATAATATAAGTCTTCCACTGAGCCAGTCTCAGTCTAAAGGGCCTGAGAGTTGCTTGTTCATGTTGCTTATTTTCAACCTGAAGGCCATTTTTCCTCATATGTGTGGTTGTTGCTGCAGGGAAGGAGAAAAAAGCCACACGCTTCGCCAGTTATATACTGTTATCTCCGTGTAGGGAGATATTTATCAAGTGTCCCTGAGGGGTAAACTTCTATTCATGCACATTGCAAACCAGTAATGGCCAACTTCTTAGGCGTAGGCGGTTGGGCCTATCACAAAGACAGCTTGACCAGAGAGAATCCAGATCTGACCAGGCTTAAGAATTTATTAATATATTCATAGGCCTTTCAAATACAATAAAATGTTAAAAATACAACAACAACAACAACAACAACACACATATACCACTCCAAAAACAGCAAAATCTATACAGAGCAGTGTAAAATTGTCAGCAGAGATAGAAAGAATTTTGTCTGGCATCGAACAGATATCAAAGTCGGTGCCAGGTGAGCCTTCCCACCTGGGGTGACATTGCTCCATAGTCCCTTTCCCCCATCAGCCACCCAGCGTATCTCAGATGGCAGGGGAACCAGGAGAAGGGCATCTCAACAAGATCTTGGTGTATGGACTGACCTTCCTTTAGGTACCTTGGCCTTGGTCAAAACGGAGATTGTGAAAACTGGCTGTGAGGCTGGACTTCACAATCTCCTGGGGGTGGGTGGGTAAAAGGGGGGGGGGAAGCTGCAACAAACAAAAATGGCTCGCAAATGTGGCGGCGGCGGGAGCAGGCAAGTTGGTCATGCCACGGAGTCCCCTGGGATATCCGTGGGAGGACTGAGCGGAAGGAGGGAGGGGGGCGAATGACCCACGGTGAGCCCGATTGTCTGTCAGGCGCACCGTGGGTTGTTCGTACAACAACCAACCCACCATGGCTTATTGCCAGTGTGGGTTGGTGCGACATGCGACTGTGCCCGTTATCTGAAAGCTGTCTTTCCTTTAGCATGAGCAAAGAAATGGGGAATGTATGAATCAGGGTTTCGTGCATGTAACATAGGTGCAGAACCATGGCCCGGGGACCGCATGCACCAAGGTGCTACGTGCACGTTCCACAGACAATCAGATACCTTCTTGTGGAATATTCCACTGGGAGCTTTGAAATGTGTAAATACAAAATGGCTGGGTTGGAATTTTACTGTGGCTTGGGCTGATTTTATTATTATGAGTGATGTGAGCATACTCACTCATTTGTAAGCCAACCAAGGAAGGAAATTTGGATAGGAATCTAAAAGGGCAAAACAGGAGACTTAAGCCGCTAATACTTTTCTGTTTGCAAACGTAACCCATCAATGGTAGAAATAAAAGATATGGTTACTTACTGAGCACTTTTAACCAAAATCTCAGAGAAAAGTTCGCTGTCCCTGGGCTTCCCTGACCACCCAGTGCGGCCACTGAATTCCCCCTGCGGAGTTCAAGAAAGATAGGAGATACTGAAAAATGAAACACTAAGGGCACAATGCCATGCGGGTTTAGACAGAAAAAGAAGTCCTACAACTCCCAGCATTCCCTAGCCAGGAGTTGTAGGCTGGGGAATGCTGGGAGTTGTAGGGCTTTTTTTCTCTGTCTAAACCTGCGTAGGTTTGTGCCCTAACGGTACAATTGCAAACTCTTCCTCTGAGAAGGAGAAAATGGGAGACATCTAGAGAAGCCAGTGTGGTTGCACCGGGAGCTCTCTGGTGAGCTGAGTCTCAAAAGGAACAGGTACAGGAAATGAAAGGAGGGATATATACCGGTAACTAAGGAGGAGTGCATTAGAGTTGCCGGACATGTAAGGATGGTAAGGGATGGGCAAATGTTGTCTCCATCTTAGAAAAGGGGTGGGAAAGGCAGACCCAGGAAGCTACAGGCCAGTCAGCCTAACACGGATATCGTACAAAATTATAGAACAGATTATTAAGAAGTTGGCCTGTGAGCATCTATACCAGAACAATGCATTGTGGGCAAAGGGGCCATGGAGACTGTACCATTGCAGCTTTGTTGCAATTGCAGCAAAGGCTGTTTAAATTTACTTTAAACAGTATTTGCTGCCAACACAGCAAAGCGACAGCAGGGCAGGTGGTTTCTGGGATACCTTGCGTCCCTCTGAGGAAGGAACCCCTCAGAGCGAGGCTTGGACCAGGCATTCCAGAGAGCTCCACCAGCGGCTTTCATACAGCGGCAAATGTGGCTGCAGCAAGCAGTGGTGGGCTTTGTAGTGGATGTGGTCGGGCGGGGGCACATGATCCACCATCCCTCCCAATCTGCTGCCTGAGTCTATCTACTTTCTATCTATCTAGTAAAAATTCGATCTACTTTCTAGCTAGTAAAAATTCTCTCTAGCTAGTAAAACATTTCTATCTTGCAAAAATTCTGTCTTCTTTCTCCATACCTCACATGACTTTAGAAACCTCTGTCATATCCACATCCCACCCGACTGCCTAGTTGCCTCTTTTTTTTTTTTTTCTGAATGAATTGCCGCAAGCGCTTGAGCCTTAACACACATCACAAAATTAGCTCTGGGCCAGAGACTCCTGGGGTTATCTTGGGATGTGGCTCATCATAACTCATTGGGGGCCCTGGTGGAGTGGATTCTACCACTTTAGACTGTAGGCGGGTACCATTTTTAAATGACCGCCTTGTGGAAAATTCTGCCTGAGGAAAAATAGCACAGCGGGTAGAAAGAATGTAGAAAGATCCAAGCACACTCTCTAGTTAGGATTTTGGCTTTGGAGCACAATTCTAGGCATGTTTAGACAGAAAAAAGGCCTACAACTCCCAGCATGCTGGGAGTTGTAGGCCTTTTTTCTGTCTAAACATGCATAGGATTGCATCCTTAATTGGCCGGCATGCAGCTTGATCTTTGCGTATATATTTGGAAATTAAGTTCCACTGAGTTTAAATGGGGCTTACCGTATTCCCCAGCAAGTATGCTTAGGATTGTAGCCTAAGAAGTGAGTTACACAGTGGGACTGACTTCCTAGTAAATATGTTTTAAGACTGGACAGCAAGCACATCATGCTAAATTAAAAATTATTCCATTTGATTTTAAGGGTGGGGGGAACTTCTGAAGAACGTCACTGAGAAGATGATAACAACTGCTTGTCTAAACAGGTACCTAGGTACTCCCATTACATTTGTTTTTGAGAAATAATTATTCACATTCTGAAAGCAATATAAGAACTCAGCTGAACAACAGCGTCTTTAAAACACCAGGCGAGTCTCTGCTTAAGGCTATTACAAGTCTCCCCATTATGTGATAGATTCTCTGTGGTTTTGTTCTCAGGTACCATTTTGCAAGCTTTCCTCTTAGCCTTTTATTAAGCACTTACAAAGGCGTTTGTAGGGCGGCATTGTGGTGTGGGAATGCGGACATGAGGGTGTGGGAAGAACCATAATAAACAGACTGAAATCTAAGCACGGTTATTTGGAAATACATTCAACTGAAGTCAATGGGATTTTGAAATTAATATGCTTAGGGTGCAATCCGATGCATGTTTAGACAGACACAAGTCCTACAATTCCCAACATTCTCCAGCATACTGGAATGCTTGCAGTGGTAGGACTTTTGTCTGTCTAAATATGCATCGGATTGCACCCTTAATTAGTATCTGAGTTATGCTTAGGGACCGAAAAACAGTTTCCTGGAGCAGACCATGGGAGCATCTAGTCCAGCATCCTGCTTCCCACAACGGTCTGCAAGAAACCACTGTGAAGACTCACAAGCAGGGCAAGAAGGCAAGAGACCTCCCCAGCTGTGGCTTCCCCCACAGCTGGTTTTCAGAGAGCCAGTGCAGCATGGTGGTTAGAGTGTTGGACTGGGACTCAGGAGATCCGGGTTCTATTCCCCACTCAGCCATAAAGCTTACTGGGGCACTTTGGGCCAATCACTGACTCTCAGCCTAACCTACCTCACAGGGTTGCTGTGAGGATAAAATGGAGAGGAGGAGGACTATGTAAACCACCTTGGGTTCCTTGTAAGAGGAAAAAAGGCAGGATATAAAGGTAATAATAAATAAATCTGGACATTCCATCTGGCCATCATGAATGATAGCTTCATAGGGAAGAGGTGTCTATCAATGGCTATCTAATGCCTATTTAAAGCTATCTAACATAGTGGCTATCACAACTTCTGGCAGTTAATTCTATGAATTCTGAATTGTATGAAGAGGCACTTCGTTTTCCCTCTCCTCGATCCATTTCTTTGGATGACCCCACATTTTAGTATTATGAGGAAGAATAAAAATTCTCTCTATTTTCTCCATGCCTCAGATAACTTTAGAAACCTCTGTCATATCCGTCCCCAGCTCTGCCTAATTGCCTCCCCCCCCCCCCAAATGAAGACGAGCCCCAAGCGCTTGAGTCTTAACGCACATCACAAAATTACTCCTGGGCCAGAGACTCCTGGGGTAATCTCGGTGATGAATAAAAGTGATACGCTGATGGAATGAGAGATAGGCAGCGACATATATTCCAAACATGAGGGGTTGGACCCAGATTTAGGTACGTCAAACTGGGATGGCAGAAGTGGATTTCCCTGCTCCCTCCTGCCCATGGCAGCCCCTCCCTGAAAATGCTACATGGAGGGTCAGAGGACCCTTCTGAATGGGTTGAGCTGTGGTTCAGGAGGGATCCCTGCAAATTGGGCGGAGCCTTCCATGTGTGGAGGCCTTCCATCTATGGAAGGCAGATCCTGGATCCAACTAGAAATCTTGGTAAAGATTGGGGGCATTAACTAAGGGTAATACTTCCTCCTCACTTTTACCACTTGGTAAGTTAAGGCGCAATCCTATGCATGTTTAGACAGAAAAAGGTCCTACAACTCCCAGCATTCCCCATGGGATTGTGCCTTTAGTCATTTGTACTCACAGCAATCTTCAGTTTTGCTTATGACTTCTGATTTGTTTGCCTGATAAAGGGATTAACTAGAAGATGAAATGGGCTGCAAGAGTCAACGGCCTCTGATAAAATCAAGAGCTCAGTTATAATTGTTCTTTGAAAGTGAGTGAGCATCAAGATGGTAAGGTTGTTCCTCCAGGAAACAAGTGCCCAGTGAATCACCAGAGTCTGCATTTATTTTATTTATTTAATATATTATTTAATGCATGGGGTACAGGCACAGGCAGAAACATTGTGATATTTCCTGTTTGTTTCTGCAGTCTTGATTGTGCAAGGAATTGCTGGGTCTATTCAGGGCCAATTCAATTGGGGGGGGGGGGAGATACTGTCATAAAATAGGGATAATACCGGGCTGCCTCATTTACGTGATTGTGAAGACAGATTATGTAAGGATTGAAAAGTATGCCTATGTCCTGCACCAGTTGCTGGGGAACAAGGGCAGGAAGGTGCTGTTGCACTCATGTCCTGCTTGTGGGTTTCCCGTGGGCAGCTGGTTGGCCACTGTGTGAACAGAATGCTGGACTAGATGGGCCCTTGGTCTGATCCTGCATGGCTCTTCTTAGGTTCTTAAAGCACTTTGCATCCCTACTCGGTTTTCAACATGCACAATGCCGCATGAGAAAACAGGAGGTCCCAGGTGGCAACGTCCATCCATGCACCGTTCTCTTTGCTGCATCGGGATGAAAAAGTTGCTGTGGAGCACAACGCAGAAACAAACCTGAGTGAACTTTTAAGCAGAAAATCCTAATTAATATCCATCCTTCCTGGTTTATGTTTTTGACAGGGTAGTGGAGTGGGGAAGACATACGGAGCAGAGCTCTTGCATTTCATTTTTATTTAGAAAATGTTGATGCTGCTCTTCAGCGGAAACTCTCAGGGCGGTGTAAAATAAAAACAATTAAAGGTTGCACGTTTCGACAGCAAAAAACCCCCTACAACTCCCAGAGTTCTGGACCATTTTTTTCGCTCTAAACATAAATAGGATTGCACCCTAAATTGCTTTCGCCGCAACAGACCACTGGAGTGGCCGCCGCTCTGGAATTTGAGCGACACATTATTCCCCTCTCCACCCCCGCCGCCTCCAGCTGCGCGCGCTGGGAAAGTCCCCGCTCCGCTTTCCCTTCCCCAGAAGGCATGCACGTGCACGGCGCCTGGAGTGCACGTGCACGGCGGCGCTGCCCCGCTTCCCCTCCGCCCGGCCTCGTGCAGGACCTGAGAGAACGTTCCGGACCCGACGGGCGCTGCGGCACCGGGAACAGGAGAGAGTCAGGGAGGGAGGGTGCGAGGGAGCCCATGGAAATGAGCCGGCTGCCGCGCGTGCCTTCTGGGATACGTAGTTCCGCCCCTCAGGCTGGAACGGGACCCCGGCAGGCGGCGCGGACTACCCTTCCCGTGATGTCGAGCGCCAGGCGGGGGGCGGTATTAGCAGCGCCGTGCTGCCTGCGCAGGCGCACCGAGGCGGGGTGCGCTTGAGGAGCCGCTAGTCTCAGGTCCTTGGGTTGCTTTCCCCCTTTTTGGCTCAAGGGCCGCTGAGGACTGGAGCGCGCTCGCTCGCTCGCTCGGCCAGGCAGGTAGGGATGGGGTGCGGCCCGGGACGGTTACTTGGGGAAGGCCTTTCCCCTCAGGTGAGGGTGGGGGTGAATACCGGCAAAGAAACCTGGCTGGGAATAATACTGGTGGAGACTTAAATGAGGATGTTCCCTTTTGAGGGGTGGGGTGGGGTGGGGTGGGGTGGGGTGGGGGTGGTTGTGTTACTGGAAACCGCCTTCCCCCCCCCCCGCCTCCCCAAGAGAGAGAGAGAGGATTTAGGGCAGCTTTCTTGAGGGAGTCGATATTTTGGGGGGGGGGAGATGGAATAGTAAGGACTCCCTGCCCGCTCCCCCAAACATGCTCTGAATTGAGTTTCTTTTTTTAGTGGGGAGGGGGACATTTTGGAAGGGGTATGCTGGGGGGAGGTCCTTGACTTTTGGAGCAGTTTTTATGGGGTGGGGCGGAGGGAGTATGTGTGTATATGGATTGTCACACACACACACACACACACAGAGAGAGAGAGAGAGAGAGTAAATATTGAGAGGGAGTTAGGACTGGGCAAGCCCGTGAGGGAAGTGAGGAGAGGACTTGGCTGAGAAAAAAAAAAAGGCATTGTTCAGTCAAAACATTAACAATGCAAAAGGGACATTCCTTCCTGTGCTAATATAGACACAGACTCTGTTCCAGTATGAAATAAGAGTCCCGTCCCATCGCCCTCCCCCTGTTCCCGGTTCAAACAGTGGCCTTCATTTGGCGAATCTTAACCTGTTTGCCCCTCAGTTTGGGGCAGTCCTTTAATACTCTTGATCAGCCACTCCCTTTGGGCCAGGGCATACTCTGCAAGAATGTTTCAGTACACCGTGAAATAGGGGGTCCCCCCCCCCCAGTGAAGAAGGGGACTGGGGAGAGGATGTTGCTTAAAAGTGTACTCCTGTGCATGTTTTACTTGGAAGAAATTCCTACTGTGTTCGGTAGGGCTTACTCCCTAGTAAGTGTAATTAGGATTGCTGTGTGTGTGTGTGTGAGAGAGAGAGTGGGGTGGCGGTGGCGGAGGAAATTGGGGTTCTGAAGGGTAAATATTATCGGTAAGATGTGGAGTTTTGCTCTCCTGTGCTTCAAATTATGACATTCCAGCGCTTTTTTTGTAGCCGGCATAGACACCCACCCACCAGGCAGAATAGGATGTCTTCCAGTTCTAGTGAAAAGGGGATTTTCTCTTTCTCTTTGTATGGATTTGGAATGGAAGAATGTCAATCAAAGGATTTTGCAGGCCTCTAGCCAGCCTGCCGTTTAAAACATAGACCCTGCTGTGTAGTTATCTGCACGGAAGTGGATGCGATTATGAAATTGGATGTGCAGAAAGGTTTACAGGTTGCGTACCCCTCCCTTGTTTATGTTGCTGCTGTTGCCAATTGCAGAGGGAAGTCTGACTAGATAGAGTAGGATATGGGTGGCCAGGAAGCTCTTACAAGGTAGTTATGTTTCAGAAGGTGTAGGGGGTTGGGAGATATGGGATAGCTGCTGCCCCACAGTTCTGAAATGATGCATTAAAAGGGGGATTTAAAATGTGTACCCCTTAGTGTTGTTGACAAATTGGCCCCACAGAGGGTGCTGCAAACAAGGTAATGGATGACCCAGCAATGTCTGGCAGCAGAGAAAGGATGCAGAATCATTCTCTGGTCAACACCAAAAATTATGTAAGGGAGGGGTGTTGTATAAACCGGTTGCCAGGGGGTTGTTGCCCATATGGACCTATTGGACCGATGAACTGCAAATGGAAAGGGACACTGGTCTGGTAGCTGGTATCTTAGGAAAATAGCTTTTCTGACTCTAAACAATTTATGTAAAGAATTGTAGGGTGCTTACCATTTGGGAAAAGGATTATGACTCTTCATGGTAGCAGAGAAGATCTGCTGACTCATGCAGACTGAGGTTATTTCATTAGATCTTCATTGCCTGTGATGGTGATGGTGATGTATTAAAAAAGAATTCCCGAAGCCTGCTTTAAATGCCCTAGAGGTATGAAATATAACACCAGAACAAGGTGACTAGAGTGAGAGCTTTATAGGTCAGTTGAACTGTTACCATAACCTTTAAAAAAGAGTGGGGTGGGGGAAGGAACATGACATTCTTGGGTGTGTGTGTGTGAAAATACCGTAATGTGAGGGAGCCCTTATGGATGGCATCTTCACTTGGTGACAAATACAGTGACCTTGGTGTAGTCACTGAATTACCTATACTACATTTCAGACATAGTGCAAGGTGTGTTTAATACAGTGCACTGGCTGCTGCCATTGAACAATGTAAGTTAACAATCAGAAGAACGCACGCAAAAGAACAGCTTGTTTTTTCTGGGTGTGCATTTCTCCCAAAGTGACTACATCTTCTCTCATAATGTGGCCCTAGCCTTAAAAAGAAACCTGTTTCTTTGAAAGATGTGTCTGGGAAATAAGGTCTTAACTTATTATGAGTAAGGGAGAATAGGTTGATGGGTCACTACTGCATTATGTAAGGGCACTTCACATGGCTCTCCCAACAGGTAAACCAATCCAATAATAAGAGCTATGAAGGTAGGAAGCCAACAGGGGCTTGGGGACTAACCAGTGTATTGCACAAAGAGCCACATGTATGACTATGTGCCTGCTTGGTGCAATGAGCTCTTAACCCTCAGGGGGTGAGTTTGTTCCCTTGAGGCCAAGATTACTGACCTGGAAAAGCAGAGTGGTTTATGGACCAGACCTTTTGAAATGTGATAGCAGTGCCCCACTTTCAGGGTGACAGCTCCTCTATCGTCATGGAAAGTGAGGGCCTCCGGGAAGGACAATGTCACTCCGAGGAAGAGGGAAATGATTCCTTAGAAGGGACCCATTCCTTGAGGGATGAACAGATATCCTCTTGTGCTGAGGATATGCCTCTGGAGGCCAGGGGCTTGTGGTACTATGCAGTTTGATCATTAGAGGCATAGACAGCTGGGTTTGTGACAGGCATGTCAGCTGTATGGCAAATGCCTGCCTGGCGTGAAGGTTGCAGATACCACCCGCCCTCTAGATAGCTTTGTAGAGTGCTGGGGTGCAGTTAGTAGTCCGTACTGCATGTCTGCACCAGTGACATGGGGAAATGTAATTGTGAGGTTCAGGAAGCCAAACATAGGTTGAAAGCCAGGGCCTCCAAAATAGTTTTCTCTGAAATGTTACCTGTTCCGCATGCAAGACCAGCTAGAAAGGCAAAGTTGAATGGTCTCAATTTGTGGATGAGACAGTGGCACGGGGAGGAAGGGTTTAGATTTGTTAGGCACTGGAGAACATTTTGGGACAAGCCTGTCTTGTACAAAACGGATAAGCACCACTTCACTGGTAAGGATGGAACCAGATTGCTGGTGCTTAACATCAAAAAGGTGGCAGAGCAGATTTTAAACTGAACTGTGTCAGAAAGCCAACAAGCTGGGGAGCTTCTAGCTCGGGATGAATCAACCCTAGGGAATGAGGGTGATAATGTTTTTGATTGCCCCAATGGGCGACAGGGTTAAAATAATCCATGAGGATACTGTAAAACATGATAGCCAACCAATGAGGGCATAGGAGAAAACATATGCCAGAGATATCTGGATAGAGGTGTATAAGTGTTTCTGTGTTAATCCTAGACATGTCCAAGCCAAGATGGGAGAGTTGCAATGCTTAGTTTTAAAGGCGAATGTAGGTATTATAGTGGGCATAACAGAAACTTGGTGGAATGGAGAGGACCAGTGGGATACATTCATCCCTGGATAGAAACTATAGGAAGGACGGAATTATGTACTGGAGGTGAATGGCAAAAAACGGCATAGTGGCAAACTAGAAACTTCAAAAGGGGCACAATCCTCCACAGACTCTCCGTGGGTGACAATTTCTGGCCCCAAAAGTAATTTAGTATTGGGGATTAGAATGTGGAAGGAAAGAACCACCTACCCCTTAGAATGGTCGGAGCCCCAGGAAAGTCTAGCTTCTGGTAACACAGAGTACTGGGTAACCTGGAAGTCACTTAATAGGCTGAGGACTGGAATTGGCAGATCTAAGGTGAATTTAAGAAAATGGGGCTTTTGCAGTTATGTGTGAGTGTGGAAAAGAACAGACAACTTCACATCTATGCCAGTGCACTCTATGTCCTTCAACAAGCACTATGGAGGACTTGATGCTGACTGCTCCAAATGCCCTTGATGTTGCTCATTATCGGGCAAAAATTATTTGATATATTTATTTAGGTTTTATGAGCCTGTCCATGTAAATTAGCCTGTATTTCATAAGTGTTTTTATATACGTATAGGCTGTTGCCTAATTTTATTTGTATTTTTTAATTTTTCTGTGGTGCTCCTGACACAAATAAATAAATAGTATTGGGGATGTACTATTGTCTCCCAGATCAAAATGCTCAGGGTGATCTTGAGATGGAGAAGAAAATCAGGGAGGCATCCAAAGGAAAATGTGTGATAGTAACAGGTGACTTCAATTAACCACACATAGATTGGATAAATGTGTGTTCTGGTCACAAGGGTAGCATTTCAAGAAGCCCTAAATGTATGTGCTGTAGAATAGTTGGTCATGGAACCAACTCTAGGGGAGACCACTGTGGACTTGATCTTAAGTGGTGCCCACGATCTAGGGCGTGATGTCAGTGTTGTTGAACTGATTGGAAACAGCGACCACAGTGCTATCAAATTTAATTTATTAAGTGGAAAATTGCTAAGGAAGTCAATGCTCATATTTCACTTCAAAAGAGGAAACTTCTCTAAAATGAGGGAACTGGTAAAAAAGAAGTTGAAAGAGTGTGTCGTGGCGGTTACTCAAACCCACATTAATAGAAGCTCAGCTGGAATGTATACTGCAGATCAAGCTATTCGAGAAAAGAAGGCTTCTGTTAGGAACTGGAGGTCTTGCCCAAGCAAGGAGAACAAAAAGGAACACAAATCAAATGTGCATAAAACAAAGAAGGATGTAGACAAACTGGAGAGGGTTTAGAGGAGGGCAACAAAGATGATTAAGGGACTGGAAACAAGGCCCTATGAGGAGAGACTGAAAGAACTGGGCATGTTTAGCCTTCAGAAGAGGAGACTGAGGGGAGATATAATCACACTCTTCCAGTACTTGAAGGGTTGTCACACAGAGGAGAGCCAGGATCTCTTCTCGATCATCCCAGTTTGCAGGACACGGAATAATGGGCTCAAGTTACAGGAACCCAGATCCCACCTAAAGATCAGGAAAAATTTCCTGACTGTTAGAGCGATAAGACAATGGAACCAATTACCTAGGGAGGTGGTGAGCAATCCCACTCTGGAGGCATTCAAGAGGCAGCTGGACAGGGATGCTTTGACTTGGATTCCTGCATTGAGCAGGGGGTTGGACTCGATGGCCTTATAGGCCCCTTCCAACTCTGCTTTTCTATGATTCTAAATGCAAGCAGGCAATAAAGGAGCCAAAAAAAGGATTTTGAGCTTATCACTAATAACATTAAGACCAACAATGAATTCTTTGGATCTGTCTTCACTGTAGAAGTTGTAGGATGGATATCAGTGACTGAATATTTTCAGGAAGTGAGCCTGTGGAACTGAGGCAAATAGTGATGACAATAGATGAAGTTCTAGACCAGATCGGCCAGATGGGCGATTAACAAATATAATAAATAAATAAATAGACCTTATTGACAGATAAAAAATAAAAAATAGACCAGGTCAAGATGGTATCTATCTGAGATTTCTTAAAGAACTCAAATGTGAAATGGCTAGTCTTTTAATATAACATGTAACATGTCACTAAGATCAGCCTCTGTTCCATATGATGGGGAAGTGGCCAATGTAATGCCAATTTTTTAAAAAAGAAGGATCTGCGGGGATCCAGGAAATTATAGATTGGTTAGCTTAACATCTATTTTGGATTAATTGGTGGAAAGCATTATTAAAAGTTGTGAACTGTCCAGAGAGCTTTGGCTATTGGGTGGTATAGAAATGTAATAAATAAAACAATAAACATAAAATCAAACATATAAAAGGGCAAGTCTTGCTGAAAAAAATCAACACGGCTTCTGGAAAGCCAAGTCCTGTCTCACTAGCCTTTTAATGTTCTTTGAGAGTGTCAAGAAGCATGTGGATAGGGGTGACCTGGTAAGCATTGGCCGGGTTTGCATGTCACTTTAAACCCACAGAGGTTCTGAAACCTCTGTGGGTTTGAAGTTGCCTCAGGCTCCAGCTGTGCCCATCTAATGGTCGGGCACAGCGAGGTCCGGAGGTGCCTCCTCTCCCCTCTTCCTCCCTCGGTCCTCCTGTCAGTATCCCAGGGGACACTGCGGGAGCACTGAGGGGAGAGAAGTGGGGATGGCAGCTGCCAAAAAGTGCCCAAGAGGCACTTTTTGGAAGCTGTCAGAGGCTTCTTGCCCTTGCTCAGCGGGGACGCTACCCAGCTGAGCAGCGTCCCCACTGAGCAAGGGCAACAGTCCCCCCACCCGGGACTACCACCGCTGCTGTGCCCTTCCCCCCTGAGCCCCACTCACAGCTGCCATTGCCCACCGCCACTGTCTGCCATCGCCTGCACATGTCTCCTCGCCGAGCCCCACTGGGCGAGGAGCCACCGCCGTGGCGGTCCCTCACAAGGCCGTGTTTAGCTCAGCCTTGCGAGGGACTGCATACGCGGTGGCAGCTCCCCCCTCCCCGGCTTGGCCTTCCTTTCTCAAGGGAAGGGGTGAGCTGGGGAGCAGCGGCGGCGGCCCCTCACAAGGCTGGGTTAAAACTGGCCTTGCGAGGGACCGCTGCCGCAGCTCCTCCTCAACCAGTGGGGCTCACTGAGGATGATGAGGTGCACGGTGGCGGGTGACTGGCGGTGAGTGGAGTTTGGGGGGGAGGGGGAGGCGTGCTGCGGCAGACCCAGGTGAAGCCACCATGTGTACTGCACCATGTAAGTGCAGGACATCTGCAGGAGTGTGCAGGGAAGCTGATGACAGCTGGCCAAGTGCTGCTTGGGCACCTGGCCAGCTGTCATCGGCCAGAGCCCCTTGCATAGTGCTGCAGCCCCTCTTGCTGCCCTGGGCAAAGGGCTCTATGCCTTTTTGGCGTGTGGGTGGGCTAACATGTCGTCCGGGTTCGGATGACATGCTAAGCGTACTAGGGTTAACTTAACCCTACTGCAAGCCATGGCTTAGCAGGGTGGTTTAGAAGCCAGAGCAGGTTGGCTTCTAAAGCACCCCATCTGGGCCAGACAACATACTAAACCTCAGTAGCACTTAAACTACTCAGGTTTAGCATGTCGTGCAAACCCAGTCATTGTTTACTTAGACTTTCAAAAGGCTTTTGACAAAGTCCCTCACCAAAGACTCCTGAGCAGACTTAGCCGTCATGGAATAAGAGGAGAGGTCCTCTTATGGATCAGTAACTGGTTGAAGAACAGAAAGGAGGAGTGTAAACAGTGGAGTCTCCCAAGGATCTGTATTGGGACTAGTGCTTTTTAACTTTTTCATAAATGATTTGGAGTTCAGGGTGAGCTGTGAGGTGGCCAAGTTTGCTGATGATACCAAGTTATTCAAGATAGTTAAAAAGGGATTGTGAAGAGTTAAAAAAAATATATCTCCAAATTAGGGAATGAGCCTTAAAATGGCAAATGTGGTTTAATGTAAACCAATATGTAGTGATGCACATTGAGGCAAAAAATTGTAACTTCACAGATAAGCTGAAGGGCTCTGAGTTGACAGTGGCCCCATCAGTGCATAGACCAGGAAAGGGAACTTGGGGTTGTGGTGGATAGCTTGATAAAAATGTCGGCCATGTGCATTTGTTATGAAAACCTAATTTCATGTTGGGGTGCTGTTATGTTTGTGCAAAGATAGCCACATCTTCCTTGCTGATTTGGTTTTAGTGGGTCTGAACTAGAAGCAATTTACATGCGGATTCGCACACTTGAGTATGCAGAATTGGTTTAGAGTTCTGATCGCCCACAGACGTTGTGCCTGGAAACTCCCTCCAAAGCAGCATGTTACAACTATCGAACAGGACTGCAGAGTCTTTATGACCTGGGCACTTTCTGTCAGAAGGAATTTATGGGCAGTATCCAACTGTGTCATTCCGTTAGCACAAATGATGTTGTGCTACCAGAAACTAGGTTCTGAACTATGCACAAGAGAAGAGTCCACAGCTAAAGTTACATTTGTGCAAGCAGTTGTGCATTATGCTTGTGCAACCGGTTGCACATAACTGTTGTGCAAACCACTGTGCAACCGGTTGCTTGTGCTGCTTGTGCAACCAGTTGCTTGTGCCGCTTGTGCAACACATTGAGAACTGGTTGCTTGTGCAACACATTGTGCAATTGGTTGCTTGTGCAACCCGTTATGCAACCAGTTGCATGTGCTGCGTGTGCAGCCCGTTGTGCAACCGGTTGCTTGTGCAGCCTGTTGTGCAACCAGTTGCTTGTGCCACCTGTTGTGCAACTCGTTGTGTAGCTGCTTGTGCAATCGGTTGCGGAAGCGTAATGGGCAACTGGTTGCATAGCGGAAAGATTCAGCGGAGCTCCACTAGTGCTATTTGAGTTTGTGGAATGACACCATTGGATACTGCCCATTACAGTAATACCTTGGATTGCAAGTAACTTGGTTTGAGAGCGTTTTGCAAGACAAGCAAATTTTTAAATATTTATTAAAATTCTTTTGACTTAATATACAAGCGACGTCTTGCAATACAAGTACTATAGTACGGCTTAAATTAAAAATCTCTGTACAAATTTTTTTGCGGGAATTTCGTTTTGATATACAAGTGTTTTGGATTACAAGCACGTTTCTGGAACGAATTATGCTCTCAATCCAAGGCATGACTGTATGTGCATTTGTAGCCAGCTGCTTTTTGTGTTTTCCTGAGAATAGCTGTTTCCATGCTACCTAATGTAGGGTTCTGTGTAACCTAGATACTTGTGTAGTTCTCCTCAACAAAATTGGTCCAACAAAAGCTGTTGCCTCATATAGCTACATTGTGGTGTGTTTTTTCTCAAACTTGTAATGATATTCAGGAGTGTGTTGATATGTACTGGGGGAATACTTGTCTGAATGTACCTTTCTTCACAATTAAGGGGTGTGTTTGCCGAGAGCAAGGATAGGTGACCTACTGTTTTGGATTACAGGTTCCATCAGTCCCAGCCAGCATGGCCAATGGTAAAGGATTTGGAGAGTTGCAATCCAAAACATCTGTAGGGCACTGGGTTGTCTATCATTGACGAAGAGCATGGTTGAGCCTCTGCTGAGATCTTGCTGCATGTTATGAAATTGAAGCTGTTCAGATAATAGCATTTGATATAGCATTTGGGGTCCAATTACTGCTTGAAAATCTATGGCAAGCTTAGTTGGGACTGGTTATGTGTTCATCTTTACTTTGGGATCATTTGGGATCACTGCAGAGGGAGATCATGTGAAATTGTAATTGTTCTGCTGGCGGTACAGGAAGTACAGTAGCCTGGACATATTTTGCAATACGATTTCGTAACTGTAATCCTATCCTGTTTAAGACACCCTTTAAGAAGATGCAGAGTGCAGCAGTCCTCAGGCAAGATTGTTTTGTCTCTTTTTCTTCCCCAGAGTTTTCTGAGTAGCAGATATATTTGTTAACCCTGGCGTTTACGGAAGGAGAAGATGAAAGATATCGATCTAGGAAAAGAATATGTTATACCCAGTCCTGGATATAGAAATGTGAGAGAGAGAGACAGCCTGGACCAACATGAAGAACAAGATGGGCTGAAGTGCCAGCACGATAAACACAAGGTCAGGAGCTGTGGTTGTCTTAAGAGGCCTGTGTGGCAGCTTATTGAATTACTTAATGTAGTAGACTTAGTTTTGCTATGTTAATTTTGTCCATAATCAACCTTCATTGTAATTATACTGTACAATCTGCTTCATGCTTAGGACACCATATGCATTAGTGATTGTTTGGTATGGATCTGTGCCTGAGGAGAGGTTGAGGCTCTGACAATAAACATTTCTTATAAGCCAGGACTGCACAACCCATGCGTTCTCCCAAGATCTTAATTTTGGCTCCCCACAGGTGCCCTGCCCCCCTTGAATTCCCTCCCCCAGCAAGTGTAATACAGATTGCTCTTTCCTTGATGATAAAGTGTGTGTCAGTGTCAGTGTGCAGCCCTCAACCCACCAATCCAACATCACATGCAGCTCTTGGTGCTGGAAAGGTTGTGCACCCCTGATCTAGGCGATGGACTAGAGGAGTGTTAATTAAAAAGGAGATTTCCAGAGCTAGCTAAAGCTGGCTTGATATGTCAAAGGACTTTGTAGATCTGGAAGCCACGGGAAAGATGTGTGTAATTTTAGGTGAGCTATGGATATTAGCATCCTGGTCCAAAATGCTTGTAGATTTAAAGCAAGAGTGCTTTTTCAGTGTAAGGGCCAACTTCCAATCTTGAAAAGGTATTGGATGTGTGTGCATTCCATCTGTGGGTGGCATCAAAGGCAAAGTTGGTAGAGCCAAAATGTTTCTTACTGATTTTAAGCCTATTCACAAGTAAGCAGGACAAGCCTCTGCATGTCTACTCAGAAGTAAGCAGGACTGAATCGCTCAGCAGCACTTAATAGCTCCACATGTCTACTCAGAAGTAAGCAGGACAACCTTCAGAAGTAAGCAGAACTGAGCTCAGCAGCTTCCTCCCCAGACCCTGCCCCCTCTTCCCTGCAGGGAAAACCTTTTATCTCTGATCAGCAGCTGATTGGAGATAAGAGCAGTTCCCTGCTGAGCATTGAAAAAGGGGGCCTTTTTCAGTGCCCAGCAGCCAGCACTGAAAAGGATCCAAGACCCTCTCACCTTGAAAACCTGGGGGAGACGAGGAAGGACAAATCAAGGTAAGAGAGGATGGGGTTTGAAAAGCGGAGATGTCTACTGGCAAAAGCTTTGTGGACCAGATTAAAGAGCTCCATGGACCACAGGTTTCCCTTTCCCACACCTACTTTAGAGAAATAGACAGTGCAGGGCACCTCATGGTCACAATAATATGCTCAGAGCAACACAAGAGAGCAGTCTTTTAAATCCATAGCAGCTTTGCACAAATACGCAAACAGTGACAAGCTAGCTTTAAGATCATGAGTTCAAAACAACGGGCTGCTGGTTTATCCGCACAGCTACACAAAAACACTCATTTGGAGCCATGTTTTTCTGTTCCAGCAACAACCCTCATTGTGCAGAAAAGGGAAATTGAGGCAAGTGACTTCAAGAGCATGAGTGTAAAGCGGGGTGTGCGTGTGTGTGTGTCAACAAAGCCACACAAAAGCACTCCCTACAGATACCCACAATCACTCCTGCACCCACAATACACCAAGTAAAAAAAGAGAGAGAGAAATGAATAAAATTAGGGGAAATTGAGAGAAATTGAAAACATTGGAAAGAAATTGAAAAAATTGTGATCTGCACCCCACCCCAGGCATGCCAAGTTAAAAAAGAAAAAAGTACAATGGGGGGAAATGAGGAAATTGGGGGAAAGGTTGAACAAAGTTACTGAGGTGTAGGAGTGTCCCAGGAACCCTCATGACTGCTCCCCCACATCCCCCGGCTGACAGGTAAAAGAAATAAAGAAGTGGTTAAACTTCAAAATTAAAAAGCAAAGCAACATACTTGCTCGTCAGTGTCTGTTGCTTTTCCCTCTGGAGACTTAACTTACCGTAGTCTTTCCTTGATGTGCTGCTGCCTGCACAGCGCCGAACTCTCACACAACACCAGCAACAAAAATAACGTGTGCGTGCACTCTCTCTCTCTCAGCACTAAATCAGGGCTGATGGGATTCTCTGTGCAGGCATGAGAATGACCCTGAAAGACACTTCTTAAAGAAATTGCTGGGTCCTGGTTTGCTTTGGGTGTGGGGGTGAACTGAGCAGGATCATATATGGACATCCAGCAGAGTGGTTTTGCCGGATGCCCTGCCTGCAGCCTATCTGCTTGTCTTTGAAGAGAGAGGGAGCCAGGAGTGTGTGCACATCATAGAAGAGCTGCACATGTATAAATTGCTCCCACATGTCGGGGAGAGTTCTTATTAGAAATCTTCCTTGGACCGCAAGGCAGCAGTGCGCTGCACATGTAAATGGTGACTAATGAGTAGGGACTTTGCTTTGGGGGGGGCCCTAGGAAGGCCAAGGCTTGCGGGGTGCTAGTGTCTGGGTTGGCCAAAGGGGTGGTCACCCTCTGACCTTATATGATTAAGGGTGCAATCCTATGCATGGCTGACTGGGAAATGCTGAGAGTTGTAGGACTTTTTTCTGTCTGAATGTGCATAGAATTGTGCCCTAACTTAACAAAATTGGTGTGAGTAAAGGAAGGGAGCCAGCAAGAAAATTGGATCATAAAAATGTAGAGTCTCTTCATTTCCTTTTGTAACAAGAGAATTCAGGATACTGTAACCTTCTGTACATTATTGGGCACAGCATATAAATATCTGAGAATCAACTTAATTTAAAATTACCTTCAGCATAAACTTAGAAATAAAATGTTTGCCTGTGAAGAATGAATTACGTTATTTATTACTTTCATTTTTATTGTTGTATTTCTTTCATTGCAAGAATTGGTTTAGTACCTTGACATTGTTAAGACATTGTTATAAATGTGTAAATATGAAATGTATATAATAAAAACGGGAGTTCAAAAAAAATAAGCTCATGATTGAATAACAGGATCAGCAAAGCAGAAGTGCCTATGGTCCAGTTTGCACATAATGACAAGCCAGGTTTTTTTTTTTTTTAACTCGGGGTTAAAATATGAAATGTATATAATAAAAACGGGAGTTCAAAAAAAAAGAAGCTCATGATTGAATAACAGGATCAGCAAAGCAGAAGTGCCTATGGTCCAATTTGCACGTAATGACAAGCCAGGTTTTTTTTTTAAACTCGGGGTTACCGTGAGTGAAGCTGCATAGGAAGATCATCCTTTCCGGTGGAGGAGCCAAGTGGGAATGATCAGGCTGCTTGAACTGGCATGCTGGCAGGTTCATGGTAACCCAGGGTTTTTTTAAACCCTGGGTTGCTGTGATGAGTGAACTGGGTCACTGCTTCTCCAGCAGAGGGTGGTACAGGTAATTTAAACAAATCAGTAGCAGCATAGCCATTTTGCAGCAAAACCAAACAAGAGTCATGTGGCACCTCTTCAAGGCTAGCAAATTTATTGTGATTTGGATGTTTGGTGTTGCATCTGATGAAGGTGCAACTCTGAGCCATAAAGCTTATGCTCCAGGAAATTTGTTAGCCTTTGCCACAGGACTCTTGATGGTGTCTCCCCACCTCCACAAAAGAATGAGTTAAAATGCATGAATGAGAACCTTATTTTTTTCAATTGTTTTTTTTTTTTAAAGCAGGTGTACTATAAGAGCTTGGAGCCTTAAAGAAAAGTGTGAAAAGTGGGTCACAGTTCCAAGCCCAGTGTCATCTTGCAGTCACTGCTGTTGATATTATTTTTCTGGGCTTCCTGCTGTGGTCTGTGACTCAGCAGAATGTTACTGTCATTATTAGGGGAAGCTGGAATGTCTGGCGTCTGCTTTCAAATGCGGATGGTGAGGCAGAGAGGCTTGGTAGCCTTTTACTAAGCTGGTGCCCTTGACAAAATCCATAGTCCAATAGAAGCACTTCACTGTCATGCTGCTGGTGACAACAGTTTTGCTATTGGCAGGCAGCCTTTTTTTTTTTTTTTTAAGCTGCAAGGATTTGAGTCTAGCAGTCACTGGAGTCTGATGGCTCTTTAGATTGGCTTATGCTCTAAATTGTGCTCATGTGTTGTGTAATTTCCTCAGCAAAGCCGACTGAAGCGGCTAGAGGACATTTTTTGCCTGTGGAGCATACAATTAGCACATTGTATTCTGCATGTCCTCTGTTCTCCTTAGAAACGTGTGTTATCATAGCTGGCTGTTAGAATGCCTGTGGCTCACGCTGGCTCAGCTTGTCTGAGTGTGGAAAGCTAAACAGGGTCAGGCCTGGTGATTACTTACTTACTTACTTATTTATTTATTATATTTATACCCCGCCTTTTTTCCTGCAAGGAACCCAAGGCGGCTTACATAGTCCTCCTCCTCCTCTCCATTTTATCCTCACAACAACCCTGTGAGGTAGGTTAGGCTGAGAGGCAGTGACTGGCCCAAAGTCACCCAGTGAGTTTCATGGCCGAGTGGGGACTAGAACCCGGATCTCCCGAGTCCAAGTCCAACACTCTCACCACTACGCCACACACTGGCACTACTTGGATGGGAGACCCCTCCTCTAGTTTCCTGCATTGAGCAGGGGGTTGGATGGCCTTGTAGGCCCCTTCCAACTCTATGATCTAATTTATTAATTGCATTTATTTTTCGCCCATCTGGCCGGCAAACCGGCCACCCTGGGCGATGTACAATATTACAGTACCTTCCTTGTATCATAGACATACAAACACAACCTTCCAAAAGATGTGCCAGGGAATTAAAGTTTATAACTGTTTGAATAGAAAAGTCAGTAAGCTGGATAAATAACAAAGAGTCTTGTGGCACCTTAAAGACTTAAGAGCTTTCATGAACTAGAGTCCATTTCAAGCTTATACTACAATACATTTGTATTACTGCCTTAGTCTTTAAGGCAGTGTTCTCCAACCTTGGGTCCCCAGATGTTTTTGGCCTACAACTCCCAGCATACCCTGCTGGGAGTTGTAGGCCAAAAACATCTGAGGACTCAAAGTTGGAGAACACTGCTTTAAGGTATCAAAATACTCTTTATTGTTTTCGCTGCAGCAGATGAACATGGCTACTTGTTAAACAAGAGCAAGTTAAATAGAATTTTTGCAGTTCTTTAAACAGAGTCTGTAATCTTGCTGACTAATGTTGTCACGTGTGTTTGAAATGCTCCTTGATACTGGGCATCTCTTTTTACCTGAAGTCATTATGTACAAATTTTTGCATATGTTTTAGGATGGATGTTTGTGTGTATCAGAATTTGATATCTTTCAAGCCAGCTTGAACAGTTACATGTAACTTGAAAATGGTGCCAATTTGTAAAAGAAATTTGCCTCTTTTGTGTGCTTTTCTTGTGATATATGCTGCCCTATTTAAAGGTAACTAGTCTGACCTCTGAGTCTCCAGGGTAAATCCTAATTTTTAGCTAACTGTTCACAAGGGAATGACTCACAATTTCAGGTACTTGTCTGTAAAATAGGAACACAAATGGAGATGGATTATGTGGCAACTTCTTTTAAGATGGGTCCTGCCCAGGGACTAATCTATCTTGTTTTTGAGTGAGACTTTCATGTCCTGGTTTGGGGGCAGCATTTAGAATATGCTAAAATCTGTATTAAAATCAGTACAAGTAATGACTAAATGAGTGATAACACAAACCTGTGGCGTAGATTGCGTGATGATAAAAGTTTTGAGAAATCACTGTATGGTCAGTGCTGTTATTCCGTCTTCTCCCTGCCCCTGCTTTTCATTATCTACTATGTAGCCAGTTGTTTTTCATGGAGTATCTATATCAGGGCTCTCCAACCTTGGATCCCCAGATGTTTTTGGCCTACAACTCCCAGCATGCTGGGAGTTGTAGGCCAAAAACATTTGGGGACCCAAGGTTGGAGAGCCCTGATCTATATGCTCTTACTGCTACCGTCAGGCAGAACCAACCATTGTAGCTATCAGTATTTTCTTTTTGACATGGCTGAAGGCGCCATTCCTGACACCCCCACCCCCTTGTATACTTGAAGAAGGAGTCATGTGTTTTACGAATCTTGAGAGCAGCATCCTTGCAATCCAGCTAACCCTCAGATACCTGGACACACAATAACATGATTCAGATGTGACAGTTTTGGTCTGATAAACCTTTGTTTGTTAGAGCAAGAATGAACTGCCTCTTTGCTCTTCCCCTTCCTTTCTCTCTTGCGCAATAATAGAACACTTCTGGGGTATGTTAAACCACGGTTTTCCCATTTAATCCTGATTACAAACCAAGATATGAAACCAAAATCTATCAGACTGAGATTTTTGCATCTGAACCGGGGCAATATGGTTTGAAGGACTGATTCAGATGTAATGTTTTCCTCCATGGACCGTAATTATGCTTTTATCTGCTGCTTTTATGTTTTTACATCTGAATTGCTTTGTTTTGCGGTTTTAACTTTTGTAAACTGCTAGTGCCTAGACATTTTTGCATAGAAAGCGATATAGAAATGTTATGTGTGTGTGCACGCACACGTGCACATGTATAAATACACACATGTGTGCACAACCCCCCCTGAAAACTGTTAGGTCAGATTTTAAAACTGTCCATGTAGGATCCTTGGGAAGTATGTCTGAGCAAGAACAGGCAGGAATCTGGTTTCCTGTTGGAGCGTCTTTCCTGCAAAATCCGCATGGATTTTCAACATTTTATATATGTATATTCCTCAGTAGAGAGATCATATTTTATTGGGAGCCTCAAATCGCTCCCACATTTAACATTCTAATGTGAGAAGTATAAAGGTAAGGCTGTGCTGAGCAGTGGATGTTGCTTGGTGTATTTCTACATGTTTCTGAAGCAGATATGCAAACCTGGCCTCTTAGCTTCAACAAGAATTCTGGAATCTTAGTTTGGATCTGTTCTAGGGAACCAGTCATAAGAAACTTTTCAATGCTTCTTTGTGCCTCATCTGTTTCTATGGGCAATGCTTCAGTTGTCTTGAAAACAGATACTTCTAGGAACTCAAATTCAAAATTCTGCATAAGATGAATAAATGTCTGCAGAATTAACTAGACAGATGCTTTTATTCAGTTTATTCTGAAATGAAACTTAAAACATTCTTAATGTTCTTTCTTAGGTTACGAATGGAGATGGGAGGACGAGTGGCACATAGCTGGGAAAAGAAAAATGGGTGGGGCCGGGTGATGTCATGGTAGGGGGAGGCCTCTGACCCCTGATGTCATCACCTCTCCCCTTGAGGTTGCCCACCCCCTGCCTTAGGGCTTAACTGCACATGACATTCAGTTTGTACTTGAAAAAGGGTGCTTGACAGTGCCACTTGTATTTTGACAAAAAGCAGCTCATTAGTGAGGACAGTTAATCAAGCAATAAATAGCAATCACGCCTCCTTTTCCCTACTCAGCAGCAGAGGATGGAAAAAAGCAAGAGAGAGAGACCCGCCCCCCCATGCCATCACCTCTGAGTTCTTCCACTTCTGGGGTGAATAGCGAAGCATTCAAGGAAGAGAATTAAAAACAAGGAACTTAAAACATTCTTAATGTTCTTTCTTAGGTTACGAATGGAGATGGGAGGACGAGTGGCACATAGCTGGGAAAAGAAAAATGGGTGGGGCCGGGTGATGTCATGGTAGGGGGAGGCCTCTGACCCCTGATGTCATCACCTCTCCCCTTGAGGTTGCCCACCCCCTGCACTGGCTGCTGCTACCTCCTCTCATGGTCATCTTCTCTGGACTCCATGGCAGGAAGTGTTGGGTCCACAGTTCTACCTAGAACTGCCTCTGCTCACCCTTTCTAGTTTGGCAGTGCAGCATAGGGGATAGGTCACGGAAGGAGAGGCTGCCTTATGTTCTCACTCATTCACCTGCTCTCCTTCTGGGTGGTGTGGTGGGATTAGGCCCAACTAGCCCTATCCTCCACACCACTCAGGGAGAGCAGTTGGCAAAGGTAGTGGCTGCTTCTCGGAGTAACCACCTTTTCGCTTTTTGCTCACTACCTCTGGATTGCCAAGTCCAATTCCTCCTGCCCAGAGAGATAGGATGCACAAGCAGATGGAGCATTCCAGAGGGAGAGGGCAGGCGAGCAATTCAAAGGAATGGCTGCCATCACTTGGTAGCCTAATTGCCTAATTAGGCTACCTAATCCTTCCTACTTGCCTAATCCTTCCTGCCAAGAGAAGGAAAAGCTGAGTGATTATGTGAAGGTAGCAGTTCCTGCAAGAAGCAGCCTCTGCTCCCCCCCCCCCCATGGCACGCTTCTGGGGGTGGGCAGGGAAGTGTGCAAACAGGAGAAGGCAGTGGGTGTTCCTACCTCCTCTATCTTGCTCTCCTTCTCTAGGGACTACAGAAAGATGGATTCATAGATCATAGAGTTGGACCTGTGATAGTGCCTAGAGAGAGCATGAATAGCTGCCTCTGCCTACTCACTCATCCGCGCTCTCTGGGCAGTCACTGCAGCTTACCCGGTTGGTTATGGAAGGATCAGCCAACTCATCACTTGGTCACCTGAATGCTCCCTCTATGCAACACAGTGGTGAGGGTTCTGCCCAGTGAGCCAAATCCTCCCTGCTGTGGCGCCCAGAGGGGGGGGGGGTGAGAGGGGAGGCAGCAGCTGCTTCTTGCAACCTTTGTTTCTCAGCAAGGTTCAGGCAAGTGATGGTTGCCACTGTATCAGATTGCTTCCCTGCTCTCTCCCCCTGCAGTGCTCTACCTGCATGCTCATCATCCCTCTTTGGGCAAGGCAGCAGGAAGGGCTGGGCATAGTGGAGCCATTAATAGGAGCTGCTTGCTCAAGGGTAGAGCAGGCCTCATTGTGTTCAGGAAATCAGTTGTAAAATGGAAAGTACACGTGGCAGGAAAAGAGGTCCATTTTCAGAAAAGCTTTGTAGGACATTGTATTTTTATAATGCAAAATCATGTAAGCTTTTGTATGAATATGAAATGCAGATTAGTTTCATGAAAATCAAGGGAGCTGTAGATCAGAGAGGTAAACTCTTCTGCTCTGAGCCATTTAACATGGATTGAAGTAGGAGGTGCTGATGGAAACCATTCATTTGGTGAGACTGAAAATCTAATTCCATCTCTTCTATCCTGAACATTCTGGTCTTTTGTCAGAGGGGCTGAACTAGACTGATTGTCGTGCTGGGAACAAACACTGAACCATGACAGTTGCTTCTCCCACACTTGATATTCTCTGTGTTCAGAGTGATTCACTGGTAGCATTTACTTGCCTGAAATAAGACAGGAAATCAGTCTTGCTCTTTGGAAAGACTTGAGGTTATTATGGATAGCAAAATGAATCTGCAGTTCGGTGTGCAGCAACATGCCTAGGAATGGGGGGAAGCAAATGATAGAGGTTATTAGAAAAGCAATAAAAAATAAAATGGCTAGTCATCATCAGGCGATCACTCGTGACCGAGTAAGATTGTCTTCCGGGATAAAAGGAGGAAATTCTAAAGAAGATTGTGTAGACTCTAGCGATGGGTCCGTAAGTGACTGTGGAGGCCAATTCTAGATCCACACAGCTTCCCACAGTGAGGACACAGGTTACCAGATAGAAGATGGTCCTGTAAAGGATTCATTTGACGTGCTTTTCGCTTAGCACGTTTCTCCCTTTCACCTTGCACTCGGGCTTCTTCAAAGTCCATGGAACCTTTGTGAAAGGCCAACCTCCATTTAGATCGTTCATGGGCCAGAGCTTCCCAGTTTTCGATGTTTATATTGCATTTTTTTAGATTAGCCTTATGAACATCTTTAAACCTCTTATATTGACCACCGATATTCCGCTTTCCATCCTTGAGTTGGGAGTAAAATAACTGCTTTGGGAGACGGCAGTCAGGCATTCGAACAACATGACCGGTCCACTGAAGTTGGCGTTGAAGGATCATTTTTTCAATGCTAGTAGTCTTTGCTTCTTCCAGTACACTGACATTTGTTCGCCTATCTTCCCAAGTAATTTGCAGGATTTTCCGGAGGCAACGTTGATGAAACCTTTCAAGGAGGTGGAAGTGACGTTTATAGATAGTCCATGTTTCGCAGGCATACAATAAAGTTGGTAATACAATGGCTTCATAAACCAGTGTTTTGGTCTTCTTACAAATATCCCGATCCTCGAACACTCTATGTTTCATTCGAGAAAATGCGGCACTTGCGGAGCTCAGACGATGCTGGATTTCACTGTCGATGTTAGCTGTAACAGAAAGATAGCTGCCAAGATAGGGAAAATGATCGACATTTTCCAGTATTGTCCCGCCAAGCTGGATAGATGGCATCACCAAAGGATTGGCTTGCACTTGCTGATGAAGCACTTTGGTTTTTTTGATGTTAAGTGAGAGACCAAGTTTTTCGTATGCTTCTGCAAAAGCATTTAGGATAGTTTGGAGATCATCCTCTGAATGTGCAGAGACCACATTATCATCAGCATACTGAAGTTCCACAACGGAGGTTGTAATTACCTTACTTTTTGCTTTCAGCCTGCTGAGATTAAAAAGCTTTCCATCTGTTCGATATATAATTCCCACACCGGTGGGAAGTTTCCCCTTGACAAGATGTAAAACCATGGCGATGAAAATGGCAAATAATGTTGGGGCGATAACACATCCCTGTTTAACACCTGATCCCACTTTAAATGGAGCACCATGAGAGCCGTTGTTGTCCAAAACTGTTGCCGTCATGTTGTCATGGAGAAGTCGCAAGATATTCACAAATTTATTGGGGCATCCAATTTTCATAAGGATAGTCCAGAGAGCTGTACGATCTACAGTATCAAAGGCCTTAGCCAAATCAATAAATGCCATATAAAGGGGTTGATTTTGCTCCCGGCATTTTTCTTGGAGCTGACGTGCAGTAAAAATCATGTCTACTGTCCCTCTAGAGGGGCGGAAACCATATTGAGTTTCAGGGAGGATCTCTTCTGAAATAGATAGAAGACGGTTTGCGAGAATCCTAGCAAATATTTTACCTGCGGTTGCTAAGAGAGAAATGCCCCGATAGTTTCCACAGTCTGTTCTATCACCCTTCTTAAAGAGGCTGATAATTATGGCATCCCTGAAGTCTTCTGGGATCTCTTCTCTTATCCAGATTTTTTCGATGAGTTTATGAAGATGTTGTACAAGTTCGGGGCCCCCTTCTTTAAAGATTTCAGCAGGAATCCCATCTGGTCCACTAGCTTTGTTGTTCTTCATTTGATTAATGGCTTTTTTTACTTCATCCAAAGTGGGGAGTATTGCAAGTTCCTCTTTAATTTGTTTTTGCGGGATTTGCGAAAAAATCTCATTATCCACCTTAGATTTACGATTTAAAAGGTCATAATAATGCTCTTTCCAACGCAGTGCAATAGACTCTTTGTCTTTTAAGAGTTTGGTGCCATCTTTTGATTGTAAAGGGTTTGTACCATAGGTTTTTGGTCCATAAATGGCCCTTGTGGCCTTAAAGATTCTGCAAGTTGTTGAATTTCTTCAGCTTTCTTTTTCCACCAAGCGTTCTTAAGTTCTCTTGTTCTTCTTTGGACCTCAGCCTTTGCGCTAGCGTAGGTTTTTTTCTTGGCAGCGCAGTTAATATCATTTTGCCATATTTGGAAGGCTTTCCTTTTTTGGTCAATTATATGTTTAATCTCATTGTCATTTTCATCAAACCAATCCTGATGTTTCTTAGTTTCATATCCAATAGTTTGTTCACAAGCTGCAGTAATGGAGGTTTTCAGCTTAGACCAATGGTCCTCAATGTTGTCAGGAGGTTCCGTAGGTAGATGTTCCTTAAGAAGTGATTGAAGACGAGTTTGCTTAATAGGATCTTGAAGGACTTGGATGTTCATTTTACGCCTTGGTTTCCTTCCTTGAAGCCTACGTTGGGGAGCAATGTTGATAACCATTGTGGACCGGATTAGTCGGTGGTCTGTCCAGCAGTCGTCGGCACTCACCATGGCCCTAGTAAGAAGTACATCGCGGCGATCTCTAACACGGACAATTACATAATCCAGAAGATGCCAGTGCTTTGACCGTGGGTGCTGCCATGATGTTTTAAATTTATTCTTTTGTCGAAAGAGCGTGTTTGTGATAGTGAGTTTATGCTCTGCACATATAGACAAAAGTAAGAGTCCGTTCGGGTTGCTATTACCAACTCCGTCTTTTCCAATAGTTTCTGGCCATAAATCAAAGTCACGCCCGACTCTTGCGTTAAAATCGCCCAGGAGGATAATTTTATCCTCCTTAGGTATCTCTGACAGGAGAGTGTCCAACTGGCTATAAAAACTTTCCTTGATGTCATCAAGGCCTACAGCAAGAGGAAGAGAAGAGTACTCGTAGTGGGAGACTCCCTCCTGCGGGGGATCGAAGCCAAAGTATGTCGCGAAGACCCATGGACTCGCCAGGTGTGCTGTCTCCCTGGGGCACGGATTAAGGATGTGACAGAGCAGCTGCCGAGGCTCATGCAGCCCACCGACACATACCCCTTTCTTCTCTTCCACGTGGGTACAAATGATACTGCCAAGCGGAGTTACAAAGAAATCACGGCAGACTTTGAAGAGCTGGGAAGGGAACTCAAGAACTTCGGGGCCCAGATAGTTTTCTCATCCATCCTTCCAGTACTTGGAAGAGGCATAGAAAGGGAAGGAAAAATACTCCGAGTGAATGACTGGCTACGAAGGTGGAGCCGACGTGAGGGATTTGGATTCTGGGACCACGGGCTACACTTCCTGGAAGATGGACTGCTGGCAAAGGATGGGTTGCACCTCACAAGGACTGGGAAGAATGTGTTTGGACACAGCATGAGGAACTTAATCAGGAGGGCTTTAAACTGAATCCAACAGGGGAGGGAGACATAAACTCGGGGGTACCAATGGAAGAAGGCCTCTTTGCCACAATGGAGAGAACAGCTCCAGCGGTGCCCATTGATAGTCTACCACAAAATGTAGGGGGAAAGTCGGACTGTAAAGCACATAGTCTTCAATGTCTCTATACTAATGCCCAGAGTATGGGCAACAAACAAGACGAACTTGAACTCTTGATACATGAGGGCAAGTACGACTTGATAGGGATAACTGAAACCTGGTGGGATGACTCCCATGACTGGAATACAGCAATTGAAGGGTATAACTTGTTCAAAAGGAACAGAAGCAACAGAAAGGGAGGTGGAGTTGCACTGTATGTTAAAAATACGTATCTCTGCACAGAGATACAGGAAGAGGAGCTTGGCAGCCCCATTGAGAGCATCTGGGTTAAAATAAGGGGGGCAAAGAATAAAGCGAACATGGCGGTTGGAGTCTACTACCGACCACCCAATCAAGGAGAAGACGAGGATGGAACTTTTGAAAAACAAATTGCCAGTGTTTCAAGGAGGCACGATGTGGTAGTAATGGGAGACTTCAATTTCCCTGATATCTGTTGGGAGACTTATTCAGCCAAACATGGCCCCTCCAAGAAATTCCTGAGCTGTGCTGCTGATAACTTCCTCCTACAGAAAGTGGAGGAAGGAACTAGAGGATCGGCTATCCTTGACCTGATTCTAACCAACAGAGACGAGTTAGTGGATAAAGTGGCAGTTTCGGGAACTCTGGGGGAAAGTGACCATGTTATACTTGAGTTCTTGATTCTAACAGAAGCAAAAGCTGAGTGTAGCCAAACACGTACCCTGGATTTTAGGAAAGCCAATTTTAACAAACTCAGAACAATGATTAGTAAGATCCCATGGCAAAGGACTCTCACAAGAAAGGGAGCCCAGGAGGGGTGGGAGTTTTTAAAAAGGAAATTTTAAAGGCACAATTGCAAACAATTCCCACAAGGAAAAAAGGCAGAGGGCAACAGAAGAAGCCAATGTGGCTTCACAATAAACTCAAAGATGACCTGAAAACAAAAAAGGACACGTATAGGAAGTGGAAGGAAGGACAGGCTACAGGGGAAGAGTACAGGCAGGTAGCACAGAACTGCAGGAATAGTGTCAGGAAGGCTAAAGCTGAGAATGAGCTAAGGTTAGCGAGGAATGCTAAAAGCAACAAAAAAGCTTTCTTCAGATACATGCACAGTAAAAGACAGAAGAAAGAACTGGTGGTTCAACTACGCAATGAGGATGGCAAATTGTTAACAGAAGACAAAGAAAAGGCAGAAGTGTTCAATTCCTACTTCGGCTCGGTCTTCTCCCAAAAGAAGGTCTATGACCCCCCTGGCAAACCTGAAATGCAGACTGAAGGGGCAGAATTGCAGCTTGAGATTGATAGGCAAATGGTCAAGGAGCACCTGATTACTCTGAACGAGTTTAAATCTCCAGGGCCTGATGAGCTGCATCCTAGAGTAATAAAGGAACTGGCAGAAGAACTCTCAGAACCACTGTCTATTATCTTTGAGAAATCATGGAGGACAGGTGAAGTGCCAGACGACTGGAGGAGGGCAAATGTTGTTCCCATCTTCAAAAAGGGCAAGAAGGAGGAACCTGGGAACTATAGGCCAGTCAGTCTGACATCAATCCCCGGGAAGATTTTTGAGCAGATTATAAAGAAGTCAGTCTGCAAGCACCTTGAAAACAATGCAGTGATTACTAGAAGCCAGCATGGATTTGTCAAGAACAAATCCTGTCAGACTAATCTGATCTCATTTTTTGATCGGGTAACCTCCCTTGTGGACTGTGGGAATGCTGTGGACATTATATACCTGGACTTCAGCAAAGCTTTCGACAAAGTGCCTCATGATATCCTGATTAGTAAGCTAGCTAAGAGTGGGCTAGATGGAACAACTATCAGGTGGATCCACAATTGGCTACAGAATCGGACTCAAAGAGTGCTTATCAATGGTTCCTTCTCAAACTGGGGAGAGGTAACGAGCGGGGTACCACAGGGCTCGGTCCTGGGCCCGGTGCTCTTCAACATTTTTATTAATGACTTGGATGAGGAGGTACAGGGAATGCTTATCAAATTTGCAGATGACACAAAGTTGGGTGGAACAGCTAATACTCTGGAAGACAGAAACAAAATTCAAAGTGACCTCGATAGGCTGGAGCGCTGGGCCGAAAACAACAGAATGAAATTTAACAGGGATAAATGCCAAGTGCTGCACCTAGGGAGAGGAAACCAAATGCAGAGTTACAGAATGGGGGACACTTGGCTCAACAATACTACAAGTGAGAAGGATCTTGGAATTGTGGTAGATCACAAACTGAATATGAGCCAGCAATGCGACGTGGCTGCAAAGAAGGCAAATGCAATTTTGGGCTGTATTAATAGAAGTATAGCTTCCAAATCGCGGGAAGTGATAATTCCCCTTTACTCGGCACTGGTTAGGCCTCATCTTGAGTACTGTGTCCAGTTCTGGGCACCTCATTTTAACAAGGACATAGACAAACTGGAGAGGGTTCAGAGGAGGGCAACAAGGATGATAAAGGGACTGGAAACAAGGCCCTATGAGGAGAGACTGAAAGAACTGGGCATGTTTAGCCTTCAGAAGAGGAGACTGAGGGGAGATATGATCGCACTCTTCCAGTATTTGAAGGGATGTCACACAGAGGAGGGCAAAGATCTCTTCTCGTTCATTCCAGTTTGCAGGACACGGAATAATGGGCTCAAGTTACAGGAACCTAGATTCCACCTAAACATCAGGAAAAATTTCCTGACTGTCAGAGCAATAAGACAATGGAATCAACTACCGAGGGAGGTGGTGGGCTCTCCCAGTCTGGAGGCATTCAAGGTGCGGCTGGACAGACATCTGTCAGAGATGCTTTGACCTGTATTCCTGCATTGAGCAGGGGGTTGGACTCGATGGCCTTGTAGGCCCCTTCCAACTCTACTTTTCTATGATTCTATGATTCTATGATCAGCATCTAATGTTGGTGCATAAGCGCTCAAAATAGTTACCTGTTGGTTATTGGCGAGCTTTAATCGAAGAGTTATCAGGCGTTCGTTAATGCCAGTAGGAACTTCTGACAAAGAGTTCACTAGTTCATTTTTGATGGCAAAGCCTACACCATGTATTCGTCGGTCCTGCTCAGGTAGTCCTTTCCAGAAGAAGGTATAACCTCCTTTTTCTTCTTTCAGCTGTCCCTCTCCTGCCCTTCGAGTTTCTTGAAGTGCTGCTATGTCAATCTTAAACCGTCTCAGCTCCCTTGCAATAATAGCAGTCCTACGCTCAGGGCGTTCACTATCTATGTTATCCAGCAATGTCCGTATATTCCATGTTCCAAAATTCAAATGTCTTTTTCGACCGCTAAAATGGTGACCCCACTGGACGCGGTAATCCAGTCAGGGGAGAAAGAGGTAGACTATGTTTAGGGCACCTTTTCTAGCCCCCTCCCCATACGGGGTGAGCAGAGTGGATCCTAAATAGGGCTGCTCAGTCATGGATACAGCTGCCGAGCTGCTCGACTACCTCGTTCCTTGAACAGGGCGACTGAGTCTGCATCCACCGCCCATGTGCTGGTCCATGACTAGGGGCTTCCAGATTCACAGTCCTGCCCCCGTTGCCATTCGCCAGTCGCCATGGGACTTTTTTTGTTTTTGTTTGGTTGGGTTGGGTTGGGTTGGGATGGGTTGGGTTGGAAGACGCCTGTGCGTGAAACTGTTTTATGTGGGGAGATCGGTGCACAACGAATCACCACACAAACTTGACAGAGTACGGCAGAGATCCAATGGCACGGTTACCCTGACGATTGGAAAACCATTCTCTGCTGCAGCCTTCATCCGCCTTCACAGCCGTTGTAATTTAGGTTTAATTATCTTCCGCCTGTTCTGCCGTTGAGGACTTTATGTTTTGGATCGTTCTTTGTCTGGTTCCTCTCCCCGGACCTTACCGCCATGGGTGACCCTACTGGGAGTACATAGCTCCCGACGGCATTGCTCACAGGATTCATCGGAACACGCAAGCCCACTCACCACTCACCACTTCAAGGTGACGTTCCGGCGAGGCTGACGTTCAAGGTGACGTTCAGGCTGTCATACACATCTGTGTTGCAGCTGATTTTGAAATGCAGCATACAGTTCTGGTTGCCCTATCTCAAAAAGTTTATTATAGAACAGGAAAAGATATAGAAAAGGGCAGCCAAAATATAGAGTTGGAGCACCTTCTCTGTGCAGAAAGGTAAAAATGCTTGGGATATTTTAGTTTAGAAAAAAACAGTTGAAAGGAGTCATGATAGAGGTCTATAAAATACAAAAAGTGATATGGCGGAAGTGCACGTAGAGAATTTTCTCCTTAATACTAGAATTAGTTTACCCAATGAAATTGATTGGCAGTAGATTCAGGACAGGCAGAAGGAAGTCCTTCCTCATACAATGTCTGATTAATTTATAGAATTTGCTGCCACGAGATGTGGCAATGGCCACTAGCTCAAGTGGCTTTAAAGTGGGATTGGACGAATTAATGGGGAGAGAGGCTATCAGTTATGATTATTGTATGGGACCTCCGTGTCCGGAGACAGTGTTTAGAGCAGTGTTCTCCAACCTGGCGTCCCCAGATGTTTTTGGCCTACAACTCCCAGCTACGCTGGCTGGGGCATGCTGGGAGTTGTAGGCCAAAAACATCTGGGGACCCCAGGTTGGAGAACACTGGTTTAGAGGTATACCAGTTGTGGGGCAAACTGGGGGAAACCAGGTAGCAGGATGTATATTCTTGTGGAAGTTGAGTCATGTTAAATAAAATAAAAACAAATAAATAAAATGCAAATAAAATGTGAATCTACTCATAAAATTAACATATACTTGTCAAAACGTGTAATTAAGAAATCACTTTTAGCTGCTCTTTCTTTCCTTTTTCATATTCAGTCTTGTCATTGATTCCTGTTCTCTTTACTCCTGCTTGCTTTCCTCAAATATGGTGTCTATCTTAGTTTGTTTGTAAGCCTGTTGAGCTGGGACTGTCTCGGGCACTCCGTAAACATTATTGCATCATCAGAAGCTGTTTCATGGCCTCAAAGTTTGTCAGTGTGGTGTAATGGTTAGAGTGCTGGACTAGGGAGTCCTAGGTTCTGTTCCCCACTCTTCCATGTAGCTCACTGGATGACTTTGGGCCAGTCACTGACTCTCAGCCTAACCTACCTCACAGGGTTGTCATGAAGCTTTGGTTATTACTCAGACAAATGTTTAAAGCAGGTTGATATTATGGAACTCTGCACTGGGATGCCCAGTCATTTTAATATATTCCTTGCTGCTCTCTCTATTTCTAAATAATTAAAGGTCATCTAGATACTCCTAGTGTCCTGACAAGCTGCCTTAGATGACCCCCATCTCCCGATCCATCAAGAGCTGCCCTGCATAATTCAAAAGGTTCTTAAATTTTACTGTACCTCTAGCACACACTTTGCTGTTGGCTGTGTTATTTTTAACTGCAAGAGACAATCAGTGAGCCAGAAGCCTTTAATTCTGTGATTGGAGAAGTGCAAGTAACTTGGTGCCAAATCCTATTTGTTGAAGCTCCTGGTAGCTTTGTGCTAACAAGGAGGGGTAAAATAGACTGGATTCCAAACTGTGGCTGATGGGACATAAAATATTCAGAAAAAATGAGGTCTTGTAGGTGGGGAAAGAAATCAATCATCATCATCATCATCATCATCATCATCATCTTAAAGAGCAACGAAACTTGAAAGAAATCCAATCAAACCTGAATCATCATCATCATCATCTTAAAGAGCAACGAAACTTGAAAGAAATCCAATCAAACCTGAATTTTCTTATTATAGGATGTGGAGCTTGCAACTGTGTGAGGAAAAATACATCTGAGCAGACGTAGACACACTAGGACAATGTTTGAGAACTCCTTTGTTAAGGCAGGCACTCAGCAGTATTCACTTAGCAAGAGCATGTAAAGTTCTCTTCAACCACATTTCAGACAAAAGACTTGGTGGAGCACTTGGATTGCACTGCTACGTACTTTGGGCAGGAAATAAAAGTAGCTCTTGTGTGCAGCCAAAGCTCTGTCCTTTGGGTGTATTAAGTTAATTGTGTAGCTATTGTAACAAAATAAAATGCATCATTCACATTTGTCAACAACGATGTGCAGGCCAAAGCTCTAGCCACAACATTACTAACCAGCCATACGCAGCAGAGTCTCCTTCAGACAGACTTTTTTAACCTCAAAAATCCTACTTTGCAGTTTCCACCGCCATCCAGGGACTATACAGTGAGAAATAAATATTCTTACAATGTAAAAGCATTGCAAAATAAAGATGGACCAATATCTACAATTCTCAAGTGCCAATATGGCTTGCAAGGGGCTACCTGGCATTTTCCAGCCTTCTGTTGTGCCTCCAGTTGGAATGGAGAAGGAGGACATCGGGCAATTGAGCCAGAGTGTGTTTGGGGAGGGGCCAGGCACGTGTCATCTGCCCAGCTGGCCCAGCTGTGCTGCCTTGCCAGTCAGCGCTGGCTTAAAAGACAGGCCCAAACACACTTCAGACACTGGAAGCAATTGTTGCTGCAATCAGCCATAGCCAGACGCTCTTGCCAGCTCCCGGACTGAGACTTGCGAATTTTGACTCCAGAACGACCTTGGCGACTCTTTGGCCTGCTCCTAAACCGGTTTGTGTTTGCTAGATTTCGGATACAGATTGTGGCTTCTAACCTTGGACTGTGATGACGACTACTCTGGACCAGACTAATTTACGACACCTTCTGTTTCAGTAAGCAAACTGGCACCTGTGACTACTACGATTCCTCTTGCCACTAACAACTTGTGTAAGTGGTTATGCCCGGTTTCCTCTTGACTGTTATTTTAATTCAAGTCACTGATTGTGATTTCGGTTTTAGTTAAAATACCAGTCAAGAAAAAGCTGGGCATGGCCATTCGTGGTTAGAGGAGTAGCTACAGCTGCCATGCCATGATAGATGTCAGATGCTTCTCTTTCCTCCCCCTCCTTGCAGCTGAGTGACATGCTACTTTTCAGATAGGTTGGATATAGAAGTCTATTTTACCATGAAGTCCTATGCTCACTGATAGAGATATAGGTACTCAAGCTGGTAATGCTTTCGTCAAAGTTGGGAAATCTTTATCCCTGGAGCTGGATGATGATTGTTTTCTTCAGGTTTGGAGGGTGCATTTATATAATACAAATTAGAATAATTTCAAGGGCAGATGCTGTTCCTTTTTGCATGGCCAACTTTTTCAGAGTTGCCCACAAATTATGAGGAATCCTTCATCCACCACTGTCTTGCAAGGCCTAGCTGGTTGAGGTGGGGGGCTTTTTGTGGCTTGAAGGCCATAGCAGCAGTATTCATACCTGCATTAATTACCCGTGTCTCCCTGAAGTAAGGGCATTGTGTGGGAAGTGGCTCTGTGGTAGTATGGCAACTGTGTGTGATGCTGTCATGACCTTTAAGTGTTTAAGGACTGAAGTGCAACACTTCCAGGTACAAAAGCTCCTTGATGCCTTTCAGGCTCTATTTCAGCCGACTTTGTCACATGATTGGGGGAAAGGATTACTGAAATGCTGAGCTTAGGTGTCTACAAAAACTCAAGAGGTGAAAAAAGTTGGAGCCAAGTCAGTATGGCACACATCGCTAGACCAGAGTCACAATATTGATCCTATGCCTGAGCTGAAAGTTTCCCTCTCCTGGATCAGGCAGTGTGGCTGTTTGCACATTACTGCAGAATTTGGCAGCAAATTGTGGGTTAATTGTGTGGATGTGAGGCATGTGCGAGCCACTTCCATTTCCTGTAAACAACCCTAAAGAGATTGTGAGCCTGACATGTGAACCTGGACTGATGGGTTGAGAGAAGCCTGTAAACTTAGCTAACGGTTAACCACTGGGTTATTTCATAGCTTAAATGACCCATGATTTGCTGCCGTGATGTGTGAACCCGGTCAATATCTGTGTCAACTTAACTATTTTGTAGCTTAAAAAAAAATTCTAGGAAACATTCTAAACCAGTTAGCTAAGTTTACAGGCTTCTCTCATCCCCTTCAGGCATTTAACTGAAGTATGCAAAGTCTTTTTCCTGTCTGGAAGCAATGAATAAGTGAGCTAAGGTTAATACTCCGCATCTGTACTTCTCTCTAATGTTGAGAGAAGTAGAGATGCAGGGTGTTACGCAAATGTGGTTTTATATCTTGAGTGTGCACTCTCTGTCTCCTAGTATGGTTTGAGAAAATGAACAGCTACCCATATAAAGGCCTTGTGATTTTGAAATCACATGTAATAGCAGCATGTGTGGGATTACAGAGGATGATAGGATTTTCAATTACTGTGTCTCGGGGGGAGCTTTGAGGCAAACTGGAGAATGTTTCTGAAAAGTTAATCGGGGCATGAGTCATTCACTTGAGGCTGTGCTGTAGCAAGTTGCATTCGTATCTAAGCTGGGCTACAAAATGAAGATGCAAAAAGACATTTCCGGTAGTAGAAAGGGTGATGCTCAGAGAATGGCAGGGACCATTAAGGTTTAAAATATTTTTTCACGTTATTGAGTGAAGAGAATACAATTCTTCTGATCAAAGGACACCTCCAAGTTCAAGTGGTGTCACTGCATGGACTGTAATAGGTACCAGTCAAATGTTAAGTTCCAAACATCACTGATTGTATACATTAATTGTATATTAGAGACCATGTGACATATTGACCATCTGTAAAAAGGCAATATTATCTATGTAACTGGAGGGAAACAAGAAAGAAGAATTCTGAAGCACACCTTCAAAGTACTTTATAAATAAGATCCTGTATTAGGCAGTCAGTTGGAGAATGTAAGTGAGGCATGTAACAGAGACACAAATAACCCATTCTGAGAATGTGCAGATAATGTCATTGTTTGAAAACTGGAAGGAGATACTGAGCAGCAGTGTGACAAAGTGCATTTAGACAAACTTCAGATGAAAGGGAAAAATGTAGCTCAAAAAGGCACACAGAATTTGGGCATGCCAGATTTGGGAACAAGAGCTTTTATCTATACAATCTGCCATTATAACTCCTGCCACTGAAACTAGGGGCGAGGGGAACATGTAGAAGAAGCTGGTCAGATTTACATCTATATCTTATTTTTCCTCCACAAACCCAGAGTGCTGCTTTGGTCTTGTGGCAATCCTGTGAGGTAGTTATTCCAAGGGATAGTGACTTGTCCAAGCCCACCAAGTGAACTTCATACCTGAGTGCTGGTTTGAAGCCCGGGCTTCCTCCATCCTGAACCAGCACTCCTGCCTCTGTGCCACATGGGTGCTCTCAACAGATTCCCTTCCTGAAAATGTGCATCTTGCTAGGAAACAAGCAGTCAGTGTATGCTGGTTAATATCACACACCTGAAACCCTCGTCTAAGTTTCGTTTGTCCATAAAAACGGAGGAGTGGCATTATAACCCAAGGCACTATAGCAGTTGTATTTCCTTCAGCTCTGCTTTGTTTGCGTTAAGGGTATCGTTGCTTGCTAGGCCTAACTTCACTTGCTGTTGTGAGTGACATGGCTCATGGTTTGTCTTTGTGTATGCAGATAGGATACAATCTTTTCCTGGGCCCTCGGAAGAGTTTGTTAGTTCTGTGCAAGAGCTTCCTCACACCATTACTGTGCATTTGCTTTGAAGGGTAAATGTTCTTTCCCCCCCAAGTTGCATTCAAAGCAGGAAGCAATTGCCATTTATCTCTAATAAAATCATATCATCATCATCCGCATCCTCATCTCACTGTCTAAGGGCCATGGTTGCTTGTACTCTTTAGCGCAAATAGTCATGGAAAATTTGGTTGCATGCATACAGTTAACATTTTGCAGTAAGTCTCTCTCCCCCTAAGCCAGTGTTCTCCAACCTTGGGTCCCCAGATGTTTTTGGCCTACAACTCCCAGCATGCCCCAGCTATGCTGGCTGGGGCATGCTGGGAGTTGTAGGCCAAAAACATCTGGGGACCCAAGGTTGGAGAACACTGCCCTAAGCAGTAGATTCCGCCTGCTACTCAGGGGGGCTTCTGTATATTTGAGGAAGAAAGCAGAAGCTGTTTCCTTCTAGTGTGTTTTTGCCTGGCGGGAGTGGGGGTGGAGGGAGAGATTGCACAGCAGCACAAATTAACTGGATAGTTTACATGTCACAGAGTATCCTCTTCAAATTAACCAAGGCACTCAAATGGCATGCAAGCTAGAAACTCATTTCTGAAAAGCCCCCCCACGGGGGGGACACATTCATTTGCAGCTTTATCTAACTAATTGGTGTCCCATCTGTTTCATCCAGGGTTTGAATCAGATATTATTAATTTTGGTTGTTAACAGCATCTGGCTGCCAAATGCAACGTGGTGATGTCCATTTCGATATGAGAAGTGCTCAAAATAGGATGAGAGCTGCCTTCTGCAGTGCTTTTCCCTGGTGTGCTGGCTTTGCCGCACTGAGCAGCAGAAGCACTAGCAGCTGAGAGAGTAGCTGCTCTGTTGCCTTTATCCAAAGTCCCCTATCAGGCTGAGGCTTTAGGGGACAAACTTGACTTCTTCATTACCTGCCAACCCATGTCCAGTCTCAGTATTTGAGTCTTCCCTGAACCAAACGTTGTTGTGGGAAGGCCTTGAGGCTCCTAGCTGATCTCTGGTGGACTTTACTTGAGGCTGTTGCTAGTTGGACACCTACTCCTGAATATTTGTAAACATATGACTATTCTAATTTAAAGCATATTTATCCCATCATTTTGCTATTTCCACCTTCCAAGGTGGCTTACAACCATAAAATCAATTAAGTTTGTTAGTTCTGCGCAGTGTGGCGTAGTGGTTAGAGTGTTGGCCTGGGACGTGGGAGATCCGGGTTCTAGTTTCCGCTCGGCCATGAAACTCACTGGGTGACTTTGGGCCAGTCACTGACTCTCAGCCTAACCTACCTCACAGGGCTGTTGTGAGGATAAAATGGAGAGGAAGAGGATTATGTAAGCTGCCTTGGGTTCCTTGCATGAAAAAAGGCAGGGTATAAATATAATAAATAAAATAAAAAGTTTGAAATCCAAACAAACTAAAAAATCAAGTAATAAAATCTAATTTAAATGAGAGCAGCTCAGATCATCACAAAAATGCTCATGCAAAATAAGACTGTTTTACCTCATGTAAAAGATGGCAGAATTTGTGCTAAACACATATTTCAGGGGACGGTATTGTCTATGAATGTCAAGTTTACTAGTTAATATAGTTCTGTGTGGATGCAGTAAGTGTTGCCAACAACAAGCAAATCAGTTACAGCAAGGTACTAAATACAAACTAACTTTCAGCGATTTGGACATGCATAGTAGGAAGCCACATGCTGTGTTTTTTAATTCCCCCCTTTCCCCTTTGGACCTCACACTCTCCTTTTGTCTTCATGACCACTGAGAGGTGGCAAAGATACAGAAAAGGGCAACCACAGTGATCAAGGGGCTGGAGCAACTCCATTATGAGAAAAGGTTACAGCATTTGGGGCTTTCGAGCTTAGAAGCTAGAGTAAGGGGGTACATCAGGGTTCCCCAACATGGGAGCTTCAACGGCACACATGAAGCTCTCCACTCCCTGCCCCCTTCAAAAAGTGTTTTTAAATAAAAACCTTGGGAAAATGTTAGGACAGTCTTCTGTCTCTCCCTTTCTAGCCTTGCTCTTTCTCTCCCCTCTACCCCTTTGACTTGCTATTTCCCCGTCCCTCCAGCCTCACTATTCCCCCCCTTAGCTCACTATTTCTCCCCCTCCCAGCCTCTAGCCACATCCTCCATGGGAGCCATTTTGTGGTGGTGCCCAAAGCAGTTTCTCAAATTTCCAAATGTGCCCACAGGTCCGAAAAGGTTGGGGGACTCCTGGGGTACATGATAGAGCTGTATAAAATGTTGCAAAATGTGGAGAAAGTGGATAGGGATATATTTTTCTCCCTCTTCCATAATATTGGAACCTGCAGCCATCCTATGAAGCTGATTGGTGGGAGATTCAGGACATATAAAAGGAAGAACTTCTTCACACAGTGCATAGTTAAACTATGGAATTTGCTATAAAAAAAATGTAGTAATGGTCACGGACTTGGGTGGCTTTAAAAGGAGATTAGGCAAATTCATGGAGGATAAGGCTGTCAATACTCACTGGTCATGATGGTGATATATTATCTCCAGTAGTATCAGAGGCAGTATGTCTCTGAACACCGGTTGCTGGGGAACATGAGCAGGAGGGTACTGTTGCACTCATGTCCTGCTTGTGGGCCTCCTGTTGGGGCACCTCATTGGCCATTGTGGGAGCAGAAAGCTGGATTAGATAGGTCTTTGGTTTGAGCCAGCAAGGCTCTTCTTATGTTCTTAATAGGAGTGGGCAATTACCGTATTTTTCCGTCTATAAGACGCCCCCATGTATAAGACGCCCCCACTGGGCAGTTTCGCAACCACGCGGTTCTCTCCTCTGCTTACTTCCGTGTATAAGACGACCCTCAATTTTTAGTCTAACGATTTTAGGAAAAAGTATAGTCTTATACATGGAAAAATACTGTACTTTCAGGCTCTGCTTCAGAGCTTCTTGGAGACATCTTACCAGGGTCTTATATTTGATTAATTCTGAACAGAGAATTATCAGCAAACTGAATGACCTAACTCCCAGAATTTGGAGGGCTTAATACTTTCTGTAATCTGGGATTGAGAGATCCTCTTTCTGCCTGAATGAACCACCTTTATACAGAGGTAATTGTTCAGATATCTAAAAAGGGGCATTAATCCTATTCTTTCACATAAGCTCTTTTATTATTTACAAAAGTAGGATAAAATATATTAATGAATAGAATGAATAAATAAATAAAAACTCAAAAAGGAAAAAAATGAATCCAAAGGTAGCCCCTAAAAGTCCTTCACCCCATATAAATCCCAATAGTCCAGTGTTCTCCAACCTTGGGTCCCCAGATGCTTTTGGCCTACAACTCCCAGCATGCCCCAGCCAGCTATGCTGGCTGGGGCATGCTGGGAGTTGTAGGCCAAAAGCATCTGGGGACCCAAGGTTGGAGAACACTGCAATAGTCCTATCACTCGGGCATCTGTGTCTCCTAAAAGCAGGCCATGTGCCCCACCCCATGAGGTTAGTCTGTTTTATGCGTTTGCCACTGATGACTGATGGCGTTTCTATTTAGAGACGTGTGCTATTAAAGCAGGTTGTCAGTGAGAGAAGCTCTGCTATACTGCTAGGTTTCTCCTTGACTGCTGCAGAATTAAGTGGCAAGATTACCTCAACACTGCCCTTAGTAACAAGTGACACCAATATGCAATAAAAAAAGGTAAGCTAGCTGCCATCTTCACAGTGGCATTCTTGGAATATTTGACTGTGCCCAAGTAAGAGACAGTCAGTTGAAAATATTTGACTGGTATGGGCTCGGTGTTTTAAGGAGCAGGGGTGCTTGCTTGCATAGCTAAATATTTATTTATTCATTTATGACATTTGTAAGCTGCCCCATAACATAAAGTTCTCTGAGTTGCTTACACTAAAGAAGCCTAAAAACAATTTAGATACAAAATGGAACATAAAACAATAAAATCAAAAGCAATATAAAATACAGTAAGAAACAAAACTCACAGCAACCCTGAAAATTAAAAACACATATTTTACAATGTTTAAAACACAGAGGCCCAGGCAACATGAGTTATTTAAAAAGCCTGGGTGAACAGAACGGTCTCCAGCTGTCACCAAAACGACCACAGAGATGGTACCACAGGAATCTTTCTGTGAAGGTTGTTCCATAATGTTGCCACTACCAAAAAGACCCTCTCCCTGGTAGTTACCTGACTCACTTCATTTGGTAGGAGCACTTGGAGTAGGGCCTTTGAAGAAGATCTTAAGGTTTGGGTAGGTCCATAGGTGAGAGGTTGGTCTTTCAGGAAACTTGGTCCCAAGCTGGTCAGGGCTTTAAAGGTTAAAGTGTGGTGTAGTGGTGAGAGTGTAGGGCTGGGACTCCGGGAGATTCGGGTTCTAGTCCCCGCTCTTCCATGAAACTCACTGGGTGACTTTGGGCCAGTCACTGACTTTCAGCCTAACCTACCTCACAGGGTTGTTGTGAGGATAAAATGGAGAGGGAGAGGAGGATTATGTAAGCTGCCTTGGGTTCCTTGCAGGAAAAAAGGCGGGGTATAAATATAATAAATAAATAAATAAAATAAAATTGGGCCTGGAAACTAACTGGGAGCCAGTGCAGCTGACAAAGCACAGGTGTAATGATCAAACTGCTAGAAATGTTGTGACCCTATTTTGGACCAACTACAGTTTGTGAACTGTTTTTAAAGACAGACAGCCCCATGTATAACAAATTGCAATAGTCTAAATGGGAAATTACCAGAGTACAGGTAGTTGTGGCGAAGCTATCTCCATCCAGGTAAGGTTGCAGCTGTCATATCAGCCAAAGCTGATAAAAGGTGCTTTGAGCCACAGTGGTCACTTGAGCTGGGTCAATAAGGGCCCTCTGTCTGTGAACCTGATCTTTTAGTGGGAGTACTACCCCATCTAGAACAGGCTGAACACCATTCATGTCGGTGGACAAAACTCCAACCAATAATATCCCCATCTTGTCTGGATTGAGTCTTGGTTTCTTTGTCCTCATCCAGCCCAATAGCACTGCTTCTGGACAGCCGCAGCTTCACCTGCATTTGATGAAAAAGAGAGATAAAACTACGGTAGGTATCATCTGAATACTGGTGACACCTTCAGACCAAATCACTGGATGATCACTCCCAGAAGTTTCATGTGGATATTAAACAGCATGGGAGAAAGAATAGCATCCCGGAGAACACCAAAGTGTGACTGCCATGGGGTCGAGCAGTTATGTACCAGCACCACCTTTGGAACATGGTCCATCTAGCTCAGTGTTATCTACACTGATTGGCAGTGGCTCTCCAGGGTTTCATACAGGAGTCTTTTCCAGCCCTACCTGGAGATGCCAGGGATTGAACCTGGACCTTTTGCTTGCAAAGCAAGTTCTCTACCATTGACCTATGGTCTTTAAGTTGTGGCCCAATGCAGAAATAATGGCATTTAAGTCCAATTGTTACATATTTAAGTGTTTTTTTACTTTCTTGTTTTTTCTATCAAGCCGGTGGTATGCCAAGATGCATTGGAAGCAGCTGCTCGGGCAGAAGGTCTTCCGTTAGATGTCTCGACAAATTCGCACTTGGGAATGTTGGATGAAGGCCATCACAAAGGGAAATATCATCATGGCTTGAACTTGATGAAACCCATTCGGACTACTTCCAAGTAAGACTTTGTGTTAATGAACTACAAACAGATGGCCTAAAAACAGGAGTACCTAGATGTGATAGAAGCATGCTTGTGGGGAAAATTGAAACTTTATCTCAAGCATGGTGTTTGCACTCATACAGTGATGCTTGATAGAGGAAACTGGCATCTAGTATCTTTACCAATAACATTTTATTTTACTTTGGGATACTGTAGTGTTTTCCTCTTGGTCTTCATTTAGTTATAATCTTTTCCCTCTGCTTCTAGACATCCACACCCACTTGATAATGCTGGACTTTTCTCCTATATGACTTTTTCTTGGCTTACTCCTCTGGCACGAATAGCCTACAAGAAAGGAGAGCTACAGACAGAAGATGTTTGGTCTTTGTCAACTCATGAGTCTTCAGAGGTTAACTGTAGAAGGTATGGGTTTCCTATGCTGTCTCTATAGAGATTCCAATCCCAAAACACTGCCAGCTGTTGGCAGAACCTAGTATAATGTGTTGCGTTGGGTGGTGGTTTTGCCTTTCCAACTTCTTCTCTGGAAGTTGCTCCCATCTATTTTTTCTTTACTTTGTTGCATGTGTTTTTCCTCCTCACCTTCAGAAATGAACTGAAGACCTTTTAATTTGTGCCTGCTAATGGTTTCACTGTTGGTTCCCCTTTAGATATTACCTACTTTTTTCTTTTAAAACCCCCCAATCTTAAATAGATCTTGTCTTGTTTAATTTATATCATGTGATGCAGAAGAGAGTGTTACATGTCTTAACAGCAAGGTGGATTGATTTAAATCAAGGTGATTTAAATCATGATTTAAGTCAGCAAGGAAAAAAGGGCTGATTTAAATAATTGATTTTAAGTTGAATTTCCCACTGATGTCTGAGTGTGGAAAGCTAAGCAGGGTCAGGCCTGGTTATTACTTGGATGGGAGACCCCTCCTCTAGTTTCCTAAATTGAGCAAGGGGTTGGACTTGATGGCCTTGTAGGCCCCTTCCAACTCTATGAATCTATAAGAGGAGTACTATTAATTTTTCCTAAATGGTGCAGATCTGATTAGTAAACCATGTTAATTTACTGGCACTGTTTCATTCTTCCAATCAGATGTTGCATCTCTTTGTTACATTGTGGATACGTTTTGCATGATTTTCTTTTTTTACCTACAGAGGAAATGTCATTATAATATTTGCATATAGAGTCTTCCTTATGACCAGCATAAGGACTAGTCTTCCTTATGACCTTCCTTCCTATACTGGTGTGAAGTTATGTATGGGGATATAGGGACCTGTGTTCTGGACAATTTTGTCTTGTTTTCTTCTTTCCGATGTGGCTCCCTTCTTTGGGCCATTCCCACCTTCATAAAAACAAAATAGCAAACACAATTAAATGTCTGTGCCTGATAGGTTGAAGTAAGGCCTGATAGTTACTGGGCAGATTAGAGCAGTTTATTTTCATTGAATGCCTATGTTCTAATTAGAGGATAAATATTCATATTTGAGAAACTGTCGAATTTGGTTCTTCATTTTTATAGGAAATCCTCCTTCAATTCAGCATATCCGGTAGAGCAGGGATGGGGAACCTCTGGCCCACAGGCCTGATAAAGGCTCGTGAGATTGCCCATCTGGCCCGGCAGCTTCTTCCCCTGGCCCTTTGCCACAGAGGGAAAAGAAAAGGCTCCTTTTCTCAGTGCTCAGCTGGGAAAAGCACTGATCGAGTCATTCCATGTAAAATCAACCAAAAAATATGAAAAAATTACCTCACCATCTGCGATTTTTTTTTTTAAACTGGCATACCGGTAGACTAGCATGAGAAATGAACATACACCAAATTATAGGTCATTATACCTCACGGTTCAAAAGTACAGTGTGCTCAAAAAATGCCCCAAACACGATTTTTCAGCATTTGTGACTACACAAAAAGTATCATAACTTCCTTCGAAATTGACCTAGAAAGTAAATCATGGTGTCATATAAAAGCTCTCAAACTACCCTTTTATTTGATATGTAACATGAAGCATGCATGTGAAAGAAAATATTCAAGGTCATAGTTTCTTTAATTTGACCTTGAATTAAAAAAAACCCAAATGGTTTTTTTTGCTGCTTTTTCCCCTCAGATAACCCATATTTACCTTTAATATATGTACCAATTTCCAGAACGGGGTTCCAAACAGTTCATACATGCACAGTACCTCCCTACAAAAACTCCACCCCCTTATACACACTAACAACAGAACTTTTTGGAGGGAAATGAAACTTAAGCCCACCCCCTCCCTTCCGGAGCTTCCGGGGCCTTCAGGCTCAAACCAAACCAGGCTTGGGTAGGCCTCAAACCTTCACAGAGATATATATCTTTGGATGTCTACATTCAATCAAGCTTTATTCACAGATTCTGATAGGAAAGAAAAAGGCAGGCCTGAAGCTGTGACAAGTGCCTGACCCCACTTCTGCTGCAATGTGTTCATGACTTTTCAAATTGTTCAATTCCTGCACACCATTTCTACAGGTAGCATAACTAAGATCTATTATTTCCCTGATGGTGCAGCAGCACAGTATAAAAACAGTAAAAACTTCAACAACTTAAGTAAGCATAAGTCAGATTTTGGTATCAATGCAGAATGGCACTTCTTTGCCACATCGCATGGAAATGGGCCTTGGTGTGGGTGGCACTGTGAAAAGGTTAGCTGCTCAAGCAAGTTTGCAGCATCCGCATGAAAAACAAATCATGACCCCTCATCAGCTCTTTGATTGGGCAAAGGAGAACATCACACAGGTTGCATTTCAATACACCACAAGTAAAGATTATGAACTGGAAGAAAAGCTTCTGAAATGTTGCTTCGAGAATTCAAGACGATTCCCGGGACACAGAAAATTCATGCTGTAATTCCATTAACAAAACACACTGTTGCTACTAAAAGATATTCATTTCAATGCGAATCCAGAAAAGAGACAGTGACTATTAAAGAAGGAGAACTGGAATTGCAAGAAATACGAGGATATGTTACATGCGTTTATATCTCACAATGGTGGTTAGGTTGTGTTTTACAAACAGATGATCAGAGAGCAGAAGTGTTAGAGAGCTTTCTTCATCCAGCTGGACCAGCAAAATCATTTATGTATCCAGATAAACAAGATGTCCTATGGTACCATCTTCAGATGTTTTGACAAAAGCTGATCCTTGTTGCCCAACAGGGCGCTTCTATACACTAACAGACAAAGAGTGTCAAGCAGCAACTTCAAGACTAGAAACTACTGTTATGAAAAGGTCCTTAATTTAGGACTTGTTAACAAAATGTTAGCAAGTAATATTTGAACTGCATAAAATCTGACCAGCATATATAAAAGTAAAATGGAAAATCTCATCTATGCACAATAATGGTTTTTCAAGCCCACATCTAAGTAAATCAAAATAACTATGCTAGTAAGCGTCCCATTTTGAAATCGAGTACATGTTTCCAGGGATGTTAAATGTTATTTAAAACAAAAGGAGTTTTTTTGTCATTATTCAAGGTCAAACTTCTGTATATTTATTTGAAAAAAATAAAATGAACATGTTTTCCCCAAGCATACTGGTGAGTACCTTTTTTAAAGTACATATTTTAAACCTCATTCTTCTGAAAACAATAGGCCCTGCAACTTATTTTTTAATAAGCAGAACAAGTTCACCAAATCTTAAGCAATTTGCTTTCAGCTGGAAATATTCTTTGATTGATTTCATACCAGAATGACCACCCAGAGGAAGTATCATTATTCTACACAAAATGTCAGAAGTATGCTATTGCAAAGAAGAAAACCTAATTTAGAACTGCACAATTATGACAGGGTAGCTTGTACTTGTGCACAATGTTTTATTCAAAACCTAAGTGATAATGCATATTTTCTTAAGATACGTACAGTGAGATAGCAATTCATATGAACTATGATGCATACACACAGAGTGAAGGCGCGTGAGTGATAGCAGAGCTCCACGTGTGCTGGATGGGAGAATTAAAATCCTGTCTGTGCATAGAGGCCCATTATTCTACACACAGATCTCCAGATCTCACCCCCCTCTGCGCAGCGTTCCAGCGTGTCTGTTTGCAGCTGCCAGCCAGCTTGCCTGTAATCCGACTCCAGCTTGTAGCTTCCCCGGTTTGCAGATTAATCCAAGTAACAAGGAAACACTCTGTAACTCCACAGGTCTATTTCTACCTGTTTATTTACTTAGCAAGTAATATTCTACAGAGTATACATTTCCTAGTTACAATCCATGTGCAGAGTACAATGCATAGCAAGCATTAATTCCAGTGGAGTAGGTTTGAGCTTCACTCCACCTCAGCAAAGACGTTACATTGTTGCTAAGTCCAGCAAGCAATAGCTAGAAGAGAGAAAGAATAGAGAAAGCAGTCCTGCTCTTCTCTAAAAAAGCTTCAGACAGAAAAACAAGTTAGCACGTCATTCAGAACATACAAACCATGTGACTAGCCCATAATGATCCTAGGATCTAGCTTTCCCATGAGAAAGAACATGGGAAAGTAGAAAGACACAACATACTTGTTTACCGCCATTCTGTTCCTCTCCAAGTGTAAACAATGTGCTGCAGCTGGTGATTGTGACACACATCACAACACAGAGCGCCCCAAAAGATGTAACTCGTTTTCTGTTAAGAACCCCATTTTGAAAATTGGTACATGTATTAAGCACTGTCAGATGAAATACTAAAACAAAAATCATGGAGAATTTTTTTTTTTAGTTTTTGCAGAATTCAAGATCAAATTTTACTATTTGACCTTGAATATATATTTATTCCAAAAAAACCACTTATGCTACATATCAAATGAAAGAGCATTTCAAAGGCTTTCCAACAACACAATGATTAACTTTCTAGGTTCTGTAGAACTGGCATTACTGTAATTTTAATGTTGTCCGACATACAAAAATTAACATTTTTCTTCATATTTTTGATTGTCATATCTCCAAAAGTTTTTGTCCCAGAAGTCTAATTTTTGGAGCAGCTTATTTTCTCAGCAGACCCAACAAGTTCACCAAGTTTTTTCAAAATCAGTGACGGTCAGGTAAATTCATTGGTTGATTTTACATGGAATGACCCGATCTCCGATCAGCTGTCACTTGGAGACAAGAGCTTTTCCTGGAGGGGCAGGGTTGGTGGAAGCTGTTGGATCATTCAGTCCCGCTTCCTTCTAAATCACAGCCCCTGAGAGATTTTCCGAAATGGAATTTGGTCCTTGGGCTGGAAAAGGTTCATCCCTCCTATGGTGGAGGCATTGATTCCATTTAGAGACTAACTGCAGGGCTAACCTGTGTATATTCAGATTATTTAATACTAACCTGGGTTTCCCCCCCTTAAATTTGTTTATTTTGATTTTTTTTACAAACCCCCCCCTCAAAAAAAGAGAGAAAGAAACCCAGGTGGGTTCCAACTGTGGCCTGTCAGGGGAGCCATGCTCCCAATCTAGTAACTTTTAAAACAAAACAAAACATAGTGTTTACTTTTTAAAAAATTCCAATTTAAATTTGATTTTTTTTTAAAAAAAGATTTATTTTATCCAGAAAGATTCCTTATATCTATGTTTTGTTCTGTTCCAGGTTAGAAAGGTTGTGGCACCAAGAACTGCATGAATGTGGGCCAGACGATGCCTCTCTGCGAAGGGTTGTGTGGATCTTCTGTCGCACCAGGCTCATCATTTCCATAGTGTGCTTGATGGTCACGCAGCTCGCTGGCTTCTGTGGACCAGTAAGTACTATCCATCCTTTGTCTCACCTCCAGAGTGGGCTCTATCCCTTGGCCAGTGCTAATGTATACAAGTTGCATTACAGTTGATCTCCTAAACACTTTGATTAGTTAGAAACCTGCCTTGCAGTTTGCAGAGAAGAAATAGGCCTTCCAGAATGCTGCGGGAATCTTAATGCTTTCAAACTAATTTGTGTGTGTGTGTGTCTTGTATATTTTTATTGCTTGTGCCAGGCGGCTGGATAGGGGAGGGTGACAATGGTTTCTGGGTGAAAAGCAGTTTCCTATGAGCAAAGCAGTCCTTTGTAGGTCACTTGCTTTGGGTGGTCTCTGCAAGAAATGGAATGGAGTGCTGGTAGTAGGTCAATTCTTAAGATCTCTAGGAAACAGAGTTCAGAGGATTCTGCAGAGCTAGTGTTGTTGGATTTGTATGAAAGGGCAGTTGGATAGATTATTCTTTTGGTGGCATGATCGGAAGACTGTTGCTGCCACTTCTAGTTGGTAATGAAGGCACAGCCTTTAGAAATTGACATTCACATCATTTTCTTGTCGCCTGTTTGTTGCACGTGCTGTGCAAGATTTACTCTTTGACATCTTGACTAAATCTATTCTCTACAAATTTCCCTTGAGGAGTAGGAGCAGTATTATTGCTTGCAGTACACATTTCAGTGTGCTGTTAAGCGGGATGGTTCAATGCTTGGGTAAGTACAGCTGAGGTTAATGTTAAAAAACAGTATTGTCTGTTGTCTCCTCTTTTTTTTTTTTTTTTTAATTCCCCAATCCCACCCATTTCCTTAAATTTCAAAAGTTTCCTTGCGTTCCTTGTCAAGAAGGAAGTAAATAGTTTTTCTTGGTATTTTTTTTTGTTAATAGCTTGTGATGATGGAAATTAAAACACTTGCAAGAGGTTTTATTGGATATGCTTTTAATTCCCAGTAAGAATGAGGTTTTAACAGAACCAGCTTCCCCCAAGAAGAGCTTCTGTCATTGTTTCACTACAGGGCCCTGTGGATGCTCCTGCCTCTAGCGGAGGGTGGGCAGCAGAGTTGTCCCCGATGTCATCTTTAGTCTGCCCAGTTCCAATCCATCAGGTCCAAACTACAAGGCAACAAGGAACTGAATAGAATGCAGTCTGTGCTGGATTTGGACGTTTGTGACAAATCTGTGCATGTCTTCCATTGTCCAGTAATCTGTGTTACCCGAATGAAGAACTCTCTTAATTGGCTCCGTCATCTGAAACGAGAGAGGAGTTCTTACCACCACTCTCCTCACTACTTTGAAACTTGATTGCTGTCTCGCTGAGATATCAGTGCTTTTCTTTTTTCCTTTTTTTTAATCCAAGCACTTCTTTTCATCTGAGAGTGGTGCCTGAAAAAATAACATTTGGTTTGCCCTTTTTGTATTGATAAGTAGAGGTGAAGTATTTTTGAAAACTTGTTGTTCTCATCTTAGGGGCTATAAACATGGAATGGTAGTGAGAAGTAGCACAATGGGGTTGTTTTAATTCCTTGTGGTAATTAAGCCTTATAGTGGAGGTGTTGCTGTTCATACGCTCCTTGTTTAACCACATTTGCAATAGTCTGTCCTCTTTTAAAGAAAACTATTCTCTGAAATTTCTGGTCTGGCACTGTCTTACGACTCACATCTGTCCTTCATCCAGTTGAGACAGCTCATGTTTTTCTAATAGCCTTCAGGATTCAGAATGGAGTGGCACCTTTGGGGGGGAAAAAGTGGTGATGCTCTATTGAGATGGCTGCTAAACTTTTCATGTTCAGGTGTGGAGCAACAAATTCTTGCTCAGTCCTGCCAATCTGGGCTTGGATGAATGATGAAGTACATCCAGCATGGTAGCCCAGAAGTAGTTTTTCTTGTTGGAAGACCAGTAAAAGTTCCTATGCATTGAAGTGCAATTTGAGTTCTCGTTTAATTTTTGAAGAGGGTATTGTGGGGTGTGGGAAGGTGGGGTTGGATGGGGAGCCATTTCAGGCAAGCCTCCCGCTCTTCCAGGTCCGCTCCAGTCACAGCTTGCTTTGTGCTGTAAAATGCTGGATGTGGTTTGGGGGAATCGTTCTCTGTAGTAGAACCAATGACAGAAGCTGTTCTTTAGAATTTCCAGGATGGCTGTATTCTGCGATCAGAATGAGACAGTCAAGCTGGGCAGAATCCAACGCCAAGATGAAAGGTAAGGTGACGTTTATTCAATGGGAATGCTTAAGACAGCCAGCAAGAGAAGGACAGCTACTGCCTTGATAGTCTCAGGAGTATTTTCCCATACCTTTGCTTGTTTTGGTAGCTATAATCTTTATAAAATTATGTATGCTGGTATTCTCTTCATGGCTTTACCAAAACCAATGTTTTAAGATTGCAAATGTTGTCTCTTTTCCCCTTTAATATTTCTAAAACTACTCTTTCTTCAAGTCTTTTTTTTTTTTTTTTAAATAAGAGTAAGCAACATCTGTTGTTCTTCATTGGAGTTGCTGATTCTGTGTGCCAAAAAAGTTACACTCTAAATTATTAGGGGAGAAGAGAATTCCTGTTGATGTTGCACACATTCCCCTGGAGACTTTTCCTCCCGTACCATGCTGTGTGAGAAAACATTTGCAGCACTTGTCAGCGTGTTGTGGTTATGGCTTGGGAACGTAAAGCAGAGAAGGGTTATTGTGCCTTCCAGTGACTCAGTTGCCTTTGTTGGATTGAATGCTAGGGAAGAAGCCAAAGTTCATTTTGCTAAGTGACAGCAAACCAGCTGCAGAGCTGGTTATGCCTCTCCACAAAAACAAACCCAATGGAGGAGAAAGCTGGTATAGCATGAGCTTGGAGCAGGAGCTGTTGCACTTTGGTCAAGGATTTGTGTACTGTTCTTTTTTCTTTTTTTAATGGTCACCTTGGGAACATAATGGACATCCAGCTCTTAACGTATGCGTGTGAAAACTCACAGGGAAAATGCTATACAGCAGCTAAATTTTCAATTGTGGCATTCAGAATTGACCACCTCAGGACTTACATAGTCATTCTGCCATCATTTTTTAATCTATTACTTGATGCTGGGCTTTAGCAGCTATTACCTTTGCTTGAAGCAGTCTGCTTTCGTTTTCCATCCATTCTTGCGTTACCCAGAACTCTGATTTGCAAATCCTATTTTAGTCAAGAGGACTTCCCATGGACTCTGAAAGCCTTCCCAAACCACTTCCTTGGTTTCAGATTTTTGTGGCAGGCAAAGGTACTTCTCGCCTCTGATTAAAGAACCCTAAGCATCAGGATCTGTAGGCATCATTGTTGGAAAAGCTCAGCTGGGAAGCTTTACTGTAGCAAACTTCTGTTAAACCAAATGTGAGAACATACCTGGCTTTGGAAGTCTTCCTGGCTAGCCAAACAAGTTTCACTCCTCCTTGGACTTTGTAAACAAATATTGGTCCTGCTTTTTCCTGTATCGTTTAATTTTTTTGTGTTGTGAAGTTTAACTTGATTTTGTGTTGGAAGCCAGACTGTATGTTGGATTCAGGTCTTGTATAACTTGTGCATTCAGACTGTATGTTTTCCACAGTGCCTTTCTTTTTTTGTACAGTGTTTGTGAGATGTTATTCATTTTAACATGGTGGTACTTTTAAAAAAATAAATAAAAATTACTGCTTCCCTTTTATTAGTAGTTAATATTGCTGATCAACATGAGCTGTGATACTGTCCTCTACCTTTGGACAACTCACGTCATGGGGGATTTGTGGCTTTGGGGCTGTTTTTCTCTTTCTGCAGGTGGTGTTTGAAATGTGATTCCTGAGGTAAAATTGTTTTTGTCTTTCAAGGGGGGGAGGCCAGGGAGGTGAGGGTGAAGGGTTGTCTTTTTGTTTGTTTTTTGGTTTTAAATCGGTGGTATCGCCATATTTTTTACTTTTTTTGCTGCTTGTCCTTTTCTTTACTATTAAACTGCTGATGTTTATTTTCAGGAATGTTTTGCAAAATGTCCTTCTCACACTCTTCCCCAGTTCAACTGTAGGTACATTTGTTCCTTTTTATCAAATAAGCACGTTTGAAAAAAAGAATAAAAAGGTCTTAATTTCATGTAAAGGAATAAATCTTTTTAATATGCTCAGTTTTTGCATAAGTACAGATTATTATAAAGCATATGATGATGATGGATTGCTGCAGCTGTCAGATTTATGTTAAGTTAGACGATGCAAAGGAGCAGTAGTTTGGTGTAAGAAATTGAAAAATTCCAAATTATAACCCCCCCACTCCTCCCTGGCTTGCTAAATGTAATTTACTGCTTGATTTTGGCGGGGTGTTCTACAACGGCTCCAGTTCTTCCCTAACTGAAGACTTCCTATTAATAATACAAATTCTTACTGGAAAGAACATAGCTCCTTATTTCTAACTTAACATAAAATGATTGTATGGTTCCTCCAGCATGTTGGGGTGTTCATGCAAGTTTGCATTTCTTCCTGTAGGCATTTGTTGTGAAACACCTCCTTGAATACACACAGCAAACGGAGCCCAACCTACAGTACAGCCTCTTGTTAGTTGTTGGCCTCTTGTTGATGGAAATAGTGCGTTCCTGGTCCTTGGCTTTAACCTGGGCTTTAAATTACCGTACTGGGGTGAGACTGCGTGGAGCTATCCTTACCATGGCTTTTAAGAAAATACTCAAGCTAAAAAGCATCAAGGAGAAGTCTTTGGGAGAGGTAAGCTGGGATGCATCGTTTTGCCACTCAAGCAAGTTCTTCAGGGAAGTAGGGATGGGTGGGTTGGGAACCCAGGCATATGTAGGGATGGAGGAGGAATTCATTTCGTTGGCATTTTAATATGAACCAACCTAATTCACACTTCCTGACCTAATACGTGAACCGGAACGCTATTATCTTTCAGTTCTTGCACTTCTCCGAATGTCGCAATGCAGTTCTCTGATCAAAAGCCGTGACCCTACACGGCTCCGGCCCAGCTTATCTCAAGGAGCGCCTCCAGCAACATCAAGTAGGCCGCTCAACAAGGTCTGCCACGGACGGCCTTCTCCTTATCCCATCAGCCAGAGCAGCCAGGCTGGTGGGGATTAGGAAGAGGGCCTTCTCTGTGGCGGCCCCCACATTATGGAACTCCCTCCCTAGTGACCTTCGCCATGCCCCCTCCGTGATGAGCTTCCGCCGTGCATTAAAAACATGGCTGTTCAGGCAGGAATATGGGGTGGGTTAGGTTTTTAATGAGAATTTTTTATATTGTTTTAATTATTATATTTTATTGTGTTGTTTTGTTGTATTTTAATTGTACATCGCCCAGGGTGGCCGGGTGACCGGCCAGATGGGCGATTGATAAATATAATAAATAAATAAATAAATAAAATGTTCTACATTAATCATACAAAAATGTGTACGTTAGGGAAAATCACACACAAAATGCATAATTTTGGAGAACTGCTTACAAAAATGTATTATAATACTATTTTTTTAAAATTTATTTTGTTCCATTAGTTTTGCACTGCTCTGAAAGCACATATGCAGAAAAGTGATCAATAAATAATGTGAAATGAAATAAGTCTTCTGGGAATGATCTGTATTTTTTGTCCCTGATGAGCTTTCATTTCCACTGTCTATTTCAGCTCATAAATGTATGTTCCAATGATGGACAGAGAATGTTTGAAGCAGCAGCTGTGGGTAGCTTGTTGGCTGGAGGTCCCATTGTTGCCATCCTTGGCATGGTTTATAACGTCATTATTCTGGGACCAACAGGCTTCTTGGGATCGGCAGTCTTCATCCTCTTCTATCCAGCAATGGTGAGTAGGTGGCTTTCAGCATGAAACCCCCCAAAGTGAACGCCACCTGTTGCTTAGAGAATGAAAAGGGTGCTTCAGGGAGTTCAAGCGGAATAAGCATCATTTTTTAGTGTCTTTATTAGCTGGGCACATTTGCCATGACAGTTCAGGGATACAGAATGATCTTGAAAATTGCTCACATTGAGAATAATTGATTGCATAGGTGGAGTGTTCAGTCAGTTCAGGGATGCTGAATTGTGCATCTCTTTCCATTATGTTGCCTAATGTTAGTTCCTTAAGCTTTTGCCTCTCCTTTGCTGTCACGGTGCTAGAACACTTTTTTGGCTCTTGCTGAGTAAACCTGCAAAATATTGCTGCCCATTGCAAGAAGCATAATGGTCAAGCAAGGCTACTTTCACTAGAGTATGTGTGTGTTTTAAGACAATCACTGGGTTCGGATGACAAGCCGTGGCTTATCATGGGTTATTTAACCCATGGTGAGCCACGGTACCTGTGGGTGCCATTTTGAATATACAACCGCTGCTCAGGGGTTGTTGTGTTGTGTGAACCCAGTGTGCATGGGTTATGCGAAGGTTAAACAACCCTCACATAACCCTAAAACAGACCATGGATTATGCGAGGGTTGTTTAACTGGGTTTGCACAACATGACAACCCCCAAGTGAGGGTTACATATTCACAATGGCGGCTGCATACGCCCTGCACACACCACAGCCTCACTGTGTGTTAAACAACCCACAGTGGGCTGTTGTGTCATGTGAACAGCTCCCAAATGCAGATTAAACAAGTGAAGTATGCTGCCTGCTTCTGCGATTTGAATGGAGACATTGCCTTCTGGAATATTACTACATTTTTCAACCCCAAAGTGCTACATTTGACTGCACTCTCTCCGTGCCTTTTACTATGTGATTTAAGCTGCTTTCTATTTTAAGTGACTGTCTCGACCTAAAGGCATTACTTGCAAGATACCCTACCTGAACGCAATGGGGCTGAAAGGGAAGCCAAGCAGAATTCATGATTAAATAGTAACCTGAATTTGTGTGCTGTCGAGAACTAGCTACTTCTCCTTCTCCCTGCTGACTGCTTTTGTATAACTTGAAAGCTTGCATGAGCTACATGTTTAGGAAGGGGAGAGGTCAGAAGGTTTGCTTCAATCAAATGTGACTAATTACTTACACGAGTAGCCGTTCCTTCTTGTGAAGGAGATGATACACAACTACATGTTGGTAGTCACATAAGATTAATCTGCATGGATTTATTTATCTGCAACACACACACAAATGGGGAGGATCACTTACACCCATTCAAAAATCCAAAGACAAGGACAACACCTGCACAAATAGGTATCATTCCTAATGCATTTCAGAGAAATTCTTTATCAAGGGAAATGTCTGAAAAAAATACAAAAGATATACGCTCTAAAAAGGTACAAAATTATACATTCTAAAAAGACAGTACCCCATGTACTAAACTGTATTAAACCTATATTACAATATCTAACCAAAATATACACAATATACACTGCTTAAACATTCAATATTTAAACAATATTTAACATCCATTCCAATGAAATATGTACAAAAATAGAAACCATAAAAAGGTTTAGTACTCCAAAATACCACAATCATATGGAGGTTATTAGTTAAAAAGCTGTAACCGTAAGCAAGAGAAATGAAATTAGGTTACTGTATGGTAGCCTCCATGCGTTCCTGGTAGTGTTTTTTGTCTCTTAATAGGTAGGACTAGGTCCTACTATGACTTGATGCTTTGTCTCCTTGCAGCTCCTCTTTTTCTCCTGAGGGAAAACCCCTGTAGGGAAGAAGATACGAGTATGGCAGACAAATTCATCTTCTACCCCATGCATTAAACCACTTTCAAGAACACTTTTGAAACTTTTTTCAGCTATTCTCTTTGTTAGTCGAGAGGAGCCTATGCTTGCTGTTTTGTTTTATGGTGCCTCTTTTTGTTTCAGATGTTTGCATCCCGCCTGACAGCTTATTTTAGGAGGAAATGTGTATCTGCAACTGATGAACGTGTCCAGAAAATGAATGAAGTTCTTAACTACATTAAGTTCATTAAAATGTATGCCTGGGTCAAAGCTTTTTCTCAGAATCTTCAAAGTGAGTGTCAGCTTTCTTTCTTTTTGCCTGATGTAGGTACCTTCCTCTCACCTCTCCTCACCCCAATATCTGGCAGCAAAGGGGTTACTAGATCAGTCAGTATTCTGCTTCTGCTAATGCTGGACATGAAAGAGGGAAATAATTTTGACTTTCCCATTCTTATTTTTAATTAGTTTTAATTGTTTCTGTTAGCTGCCTTGAGTGCCATTTTTTTGGTAGAAAGGCGGGGCACAAATAAAACAAGTAAGTAAATAAATAAATATTGCGCTTGTGTGGCTGATTATAAGGTAAAAGAGGCCATGCAACTTGGTTGCTTGGAACTGCTAGTCTTAATGTGACCCACTCCACTATTAGCGATTTTAAAATGTAAAACACGATCATCTTCTTTGGCCTTGGTGTAAATAATAATTTATGTAATTACCGGTATATTTTGTTCTTCTATAATTTTGATTCCTGAGCATAGCTGTAATACTATAGACAGAATCCAACGCTGGCCGCCTGTCAGCAGCCAGTCCCACTGATTCCGTCGCACAAACAGCATCCACCACTTGCGCAACAGAGATTTAGTGCTTCCAGGGCAACACGAAATGAGTGGAAACGCTTGTTTCTGGAATGGGGCAGGTTGGCGGAGCTCACTTAAGGGAACTCCCTTTCCAGAAATAAGCGTTTCCGCTCATTTCGGGGCTTGTCCCTGGAAGTTCTAAATCTCTGTTGTGCAAGTGGTAGGTGCTACTTGTGCAATGGATTTGGTGGGACTGGCTGTTTGCGGAACGGAAGCGGTGGTGGGCGTTGCTCACGGACGAGTAGCATTGTTTACTGCCCTGAGAATGATGTACCGGTAGTCGTTATTGATTTAGAGAGCTCCATGAATGTGCTGTATTTTTTGTTTATTCCTTCATGTATAGGTGTTGTGTTCTGTATTCCCAGAAATCAGAGAGGAAGAACGCAAAATCTTGGAACGTGCTGGATACTTCCAGAGTATCACAGTAGGAGTGGCTCCCATAGTTGTGGTTATTGCCAGCGTGGTGACCTTCTCTGTCCATATGATCCTTGGCTATGACCTCACAGCAGCTCAGGTAACTCCTCATGGAAGCAGGCAATGGGCAGGCTTGCATGTCATGCTAAGCCACCCTGCGAATAACCCACAGTGGATTTGTGTGGAGCTGATGATAAGGCACTGCAGTCAAATGTTATTCTTTCCATCTGTGTTTCAGGCTTTCACAGTGGTTACAGTGTTCAATTCAATGACCTTTGCTCTGAAAGTCACACCTTTTTCTGTGAAGTCTCTGTCTGAAGCATCCGTTTCAGCTGACAGATTTAAGGTGAGTAGGCATCATCTTGCTATGTTTTATTAGTGTGGGTTGGTATCATGTATGTAATTCTTAGAATATTCCCATGTTAATCCTCTTGCTGCTTTCATAGCTCTTTTCACACCCAGAGTGTGTGGACCTGTTATCTTGAAGTAAAAGTGAGTGTTGGATTGCTGCTGCCTTAAGTATAAGCCTAAGTATAAGCATGGAAATTGGGCAATGTATGTTGAACACATGTGCAGTCCTGTAGATTCCTTGCTAAAGCATACAGGTGACCTTATAATTGTTCACAGTAGCAAATCCCTTAGAACAGTGGTATTCAAACCTCAGAAGTACTTTTCCATATCAACTTTGCTGTAGAACTCCAGTGAGTTGCAGAAAGTTCTTGGGCATGTTTTAGTGCAGGGGTGAGCAGAAGGTAGATCTCCAGATGTTTTGGATATGAACTCACATAAGACCCTGCTGACATGGCCAATGGCCAGGGATGGTGGGAGTTGAAGTCCAAAACATCTGGAGAGCTACCTTCTGCCCACCCGTATTCTAGAATGCACAGTCTGTTCAGATAGAGAGATGATCAGGCTACTAGGCCTCATGATTGTCCCATGTAAGTTGAGAGTGCACCACAGAACATAACCAGGGAAATATTGCACATTGCAGTCTGGATAGACTTCCCTTCCATTTTTCTCTGGAATTCCAGGTGCTTGTGGCTGCTCTCTTACTGTTCCTGGACCAGCTAATGGCCAGCTTTCTTTCCCTAGGGGAATATGTTGTCACTACGATACCCTGTCCAAGACCACATGGAGTTAAAGGCATTGTACACATGCTTAGAATAATAAATGGCTTTCAGGTCTTTAATCCTATGCCGCTTCCTTGAACATGCCACTTGAACATGCAGGAATTCCTTAGTTATTTGAAGGACTTTTTTTATTTGAGAGAGCAGAAAAATCATTTAAAAATATACAAGATGGTAAAAGAAAAAACTAGGTAGAAGAGGGTGGAGAAACAGGAATAATCCTGAGAGAGCCTGTGGTGTTATCTCCGAAGTAAGGGGCTTGTAGCTTGCTTATTTGGAGAATATTTCAGTGCAATTCCCATAATTATTTATGCGTTGGGAGTCAGTAGGGTAGGAGCATTTTTGTTGGAAATACTGTTTTTAAATAACTGGAAACAGTTCCGTCTTTGGTTTTACTGTGTAAACTGTTTGACAGAATTTGCAGAACCTTCTGAGAATGTTGTTGAACAGATGGATGTGGTGGAATACATGATATAGAGGCTCTGTTTTTTAATAGTGCTCTGCTGTCTCCAGACTTGGTGATACATTTTCAAATTCTTAGGTGCATGAATTTTGTGCAGGGAATGTAGCTTTTTCTGAACCCCAATTAAGAAACGCTTCCATCCTTTTAAGCCTGTGGTGTTTCTAAGGAGCAGACCTTTCCTCTGCTTCCTCATCTTGCTCTGTATCATCCTCCAAGCCCTGAAATACAAGACATGTGAGGGCGTACATGCCATACAGTATTGAATATAACCATGTTTTGTGTCCAAGTCAGTGTTTAAAGTACAGTACCTGCAGAAGTCTCTCTGTCTGAAAACCACCACATTCACGGATAACCAGGCCCTTTTGTGGACCTGGAGTTAGTTTTCACTAATGAGCTACCTTTTGCTCTTCAGCTTCCTCGCACTGTATAGCCTGATGTGTTTTGCTGCGTGAGTGTGCCGTAGGCTTGTCCCCCCTCAGTCTTGACCAGGTGTCTCATCTTTGCACCTCTCTCACAACTCCTATCAGAGTTTGTTTCTAATGGAAGAGGTTCATATGGTAAAGAAAAAACCAGCCAGTCCTCACACAGCCATAGAGGTGAAAAATGCCACCTTGGCATGGGAATCCTCCCATGCTAGTGTCCAGAGCTCACCAAAGATGACCCCTAAAATGAAAAAAGACAAGATAGCCAAGAGCAAGAAAGAGAAGATGAAGCTGCAGCAGCATGAAGGACAACGGGCAGTGCTCGCCGAGCAGAAGGGCCACCTCTTAGTGGACAGTGATGACCCCCCGAGCCCTGAGGAGGAGAACAAACACATCCAGTTGTCGAACGTCCGGCTACAGAAGGTTCTTTACAATATTGACCTGGAAATTGAGAAGGTGAGGAAATAGAACTTTCTCTCCTTTGGATAGAACTTTCCTAAAATAATGGAACATAGTGTTTTGCCATGGAGTTACAGAGAATAATGGAGGGTCACTTTGCACATTGTGCAGCAAACGTGTTTTCAGCACATGGACACAATGGGATACATTTAACTTTTGGAAAGACATGCATGTCAAGCATGCAGTGGACATATATATGCTAGAAAACTGTGGCCCCCTAACAAGGGTCTGTGCAAGTGTTCTTATCTGTTTCCCCTTCACAGGTTAGTGCTGTTAACACCAGGCACTCGCATGTGTTTTGTATAATAAGGGAAGGGTTAAAGTGTCTCCTCTTTCATTCATTGAATATCTTGGGTTGCAATCCTATGCACACTTCCTTGAGGGTAAGCCCTATTGAATTCAGTGGGATTTGATTCCAAATAAACATGCATAGGATCGTGCTGTTAGCGTAGTGCCTTTTTTCTTTTTTAGGATTTGGATATTTTGCAAGTTTAAGTCCAGCGGGCATTGACAACTTACTGCCAAGGTAGCTGGCCTGAGCGTAGCAGTAGTAGTAGGTGATCACTCGTGACCGAGTAAGATTGTCTTCCAGGATAAAATTACAAAAAGAAAATTATAAAAAGAGGAAATTCTAAAAAAAATTGTGTAGACTCTAGCGATGGGTCCGTAAGTGACTGTGGAGGCCAATTCTAGATTCACACAGCTTCCCACAGTGAGGACACTGGTTACCAGATAGAAGATGGTCCTGTAAAGGATTCATTTGACGTGCTTTTCGCTTAGCACGTTTCTCCCTTTCACCTTGCACTCGGACTTCTTCAAAGTCCATAGAACCTTTGTGAAAGGCCAACCTCCATTTAGATCGTTCATGGGCCAGAGCTTCCCAGTTTTCGATGTTTATATTGCATTTTTTTAGGTTAGCCTTAAGAACATCTTTAAACCTCTTATACTGACCACCAATATTCTGCTTTCCATCCTTGAGTTGGGAATAAAGTAACTGCTTTGGGAGACAGCAGTCAGACATTCGAACAACATGACCGGTCCACTGAAGTTGGCGTTGAAGGATCATTTTTTCAACGCTAGTAGTCTTTGCATCTTCCAGTACACTGACATTTGTTCGCCTATCTTCCCAAGTAATTCGCAGGATTTTCTGGAGGCAACGTTGATGAAATCTTTCAAGGAGGTGGAAGTGAAGTTTATAGATAGTCCATACTTACATTGAGGGCTAACTTTCAACGGGTAGTGGGAATCTCCCCTCCACCCCCACACACATTGTGTAATCTGATATTGTCTAGTGGTTCTTTGTTCTGTTTCACTTGTTTAGTAGTTAAATACTTAAGCTGTACATAGCTTTACTTCCTGGTATGCAGGATTGATTTCTTGTGCAGTAATATTTCTTTTTATGGTCTAAACTAGGGGAAACTTGTCGGGATTTGTGGCAGCGTGGGGAGTGGGAAGACCTCGCTCATTTCAGCCATTTTAGGACAGGTGAGAGATCATCTTTTGGTTTCTTCCTTGACGCAGTCGGTTCTGCTGGCTCCGTTTCCCCTCTGTCTGCAAGAGAAGCGGGATGTTCTAGCTGCCATCCTTCCTGCCAGCAGCTGCATTTTGCTCCATTCGCCTTTAGCCCGCATGGTAAATAATTTATCTGACCTCTGGCTCAGACCATCAAATGCAATGAAGTGAGGCACATTTAAGACCTTAAAATGCCTTAAATTGCTATGCATGTTGAACTCCACGAGTGTCGTTGGTTTTGCTTGCCAGAAAGGAGAAGGAGGGGATGTCTGTGAGGCGGTGAGGAAGGTGGGAGGAACTTTCCCCGTACAAGTGTGGAGTGTCATCATTTGTAGACTTGCTGCTCTTTTCTTCTAGATGACCCTACTGGAAGGCAGCATTTCTGTGGATGGAGCATTTGCCTATGTGGCCCAGCAAGCCTGGATTCTCAATGCTACACTTCGAGATAATATCCTCTTTGGGAAGGAGTTTGAGGAAGAAAGGTTTGTATGCTACAGTTACATGCTAACCTTTTGCTAATGTTTACCCTCTTTGGTACAATCAGCTTACCAATGCAACTATGTCTATGTTCTTGCCAAACGAGTGTTTTGTGAAAGACCACTCTTAATTAGGTAACTAGCACCAACCTTCTGCATTTCATTTCCCTGTGAACTCACTATTTACTATTCATCTCTTCCCCCCCCCCCCCCGCGCATGTATACTTGTTAACTCAAGATAACACTTCATTTATCCGATGAAGTGGACTGTGGTCCCTGTAAGCTTATGCCATAATAAAATTGTTAGTCTTTAAGGTGCCACAAAACTCTTTGTTGTTTTTAATACAGGCTATTTCTGTACTGCTGCTTCATGCTTATGTGGCAGGTCTGTAGCTATCTTGAATTCTTGTAGCTGTGTCTGATTCAAAGACTATGATTTCCTTTCTAGCATGTCCTTAGTGTATTTGCTCCTTTTGTACAGCTTTCCTTTGAGTCTGCTCCTGGCCCTGACAGACAACACTGAGCCAGTTCACACATAATGCTAAACCAGGATTTATTATTATTACATTACATTACGTTAGGGTGGCTGGGTGGCCGGCCAGATGGGCGATTTAAAAATATAATAAATATAAAATATAAATATATACATTTATATCCTGCCTTTTTTCCTCTTGCAAGGAACCCAAGGCGGCTTATAAGGTTCTCCTCCTCTCCATTTTATCCTCACAACAACCCTGTGAGGTAGGTTAGGTTGAGAGTCAGTGACTGGCCCAAAGTCACCCAGTGAGCTTCATGGCCGAGTCGGGACTAGAACCCGGATCTCCCAAGTCCCAGTCCAACACTCTCACTACTGCGCCACACTGGCGCTCATTACATGCATGAATCTCTGCAAGCCCAAGTGAAGCCTTGAGCTTGTGCACTCCCCCTTCCCTCTTCTCTGGGAGGCACAGCTGGGAGGAGGTTTTAACCAGGATTTAGTTTCACTTTCCTCGATTCCTTGGTTCTCCTTACACATGAGCCCAGGAATTATGTCTTGAAACAAGCTAGTCAATTGTTTTAAAAAGCTAACAATAAACCCTGGATTGTTTAACAAACCAGAGTTTGTTTTAAACCACAATTCCTTGTTTGTGCGTAATGACAAGCCAGGACTCTGGGAAAGTGAAACTACACTCGGCCAGAGTCCTTCAGGCCACATACGAGGGCGGGGGGGTGGCGGCGGTGTGCGTGCCTGAGACTTTGCTCAGGCTCCAAGAGACTCGTGCACAAAACTAAATTCTAGCTTAGTGTTATGTACAAACCAGCCCAATATCTATAACATTGGAGATGCAGCTGATCTTGCTAATCAACTTCCAGCTAACCATCATCTTTGGTGTCTATAGCTGTGCTTGTTAGGTCTCTGGTCTATAAACACTTCAAAAGGTTGCAGTTGACCTGATGTCACAGTCTCTTCTGGGACTGAACCAAAGACTTGATAACATTATTTAAAGACTTAATTTAATGAAAGCCAGTGTGGCGTAGTGGTGAGAGTGTTGGGCTGGGACTCGGGAGATCCAGGTTCTAGTCCCTGCTCGGCCATGAAACTCACTGGGTGACTTTGGGCCAGTCACTGACTCTCAGCCTAACCTACCTCACAGGGTTGTTGTGAGGATAAAATGGAGAGGAGGAGGGGGATTATGTAAGCCGCCTTGGGTTCCTTGCAGGAAAAAAGGCGGGGCATAAATGTAATAAATAATTAATTAATTAATAACATTATTTATTTTTGCTGAGGCACCTTTCCCGTGGACACAGGGGAAATGCTTTAGGGGAGTTACTGTCCAGGCTAACTTTATACCTGGAAATGTTGCTGCTGTTCATTGCCTTTAATTCCCCCCCTCCCCCCAGATACAACACTGTGTTGAATGGATGCTGTCTCAGACCTGATCTGGCTATCCTGCCTAATGGAGACCTGACAGAGGTAGGAATCTTGGTACTAGTCCAGCAATCTGGGAGGTACTGCTTAGGAAGGAAAGGGTCTTGATGTGCTTGGGAATTGGTGGGCCGCTTCTCATGTTTGTTGCTAACTTCATTAACTCTTACACTGCCTCGAGTCTATAATTTGACTCTAAAATGCTGAAGTTGTTGATCTTATCTTGTCTTATGTTACTGATAAAATATTTTTTAATGAAATCTCTCAAGGGGGCTCATTAGAAAAATAATGATCAGGCAGGCCACATACTGGTTACATTTCAGGCATATGCATCATTGTAAGTATAGAACTCCAAAACTCATGGCCCACCACCATGTACCTGTCTGTCCATATAGGTAGGCAGCTTAGTAAATTTGATAAGATACTTTCCCTGAAAGGAATTCTTGCTTGCCCTAGACAAGAGGCCCTGTTCCACTACCAAAAGAAGTTAGGTTGATGGGAACATGAGGGCCTTTTCTGTGGCAGCACCCCAGTTATTGAATTCCCTCCCAGTGGAGGTGAGATTAGTGTAATCTGTGAAAGCATTTAGATGGACAGTCAAAACATTTTTATTCCCCTTGGCCATTAGTAGTTTTTATTTGAAGATTTTAACTCTAATTCTTTCTGATTTAGGACTCTTGTTTAATTTTTATTTTTTTTTTAATTTTTAGGGCTGAAAAGTGGGTTAGGAGAGTTTTAAGTAATTAATATATAAAAAAATAGCATACATATCTTCTGTATGGTCCTCATTCCAATGTATTGGCTTATTAGCCATGTCATGTTCTCTTGCCTCCCTTGACTGCAGTACTTGCTTTTAAATTAATGGCTGCTCATCTTTATTTTATAAATTAGAGTTTTTACCATTGCTGTAACTTTAAATATTTAATACTGCTTTTACAGTTAGTTGTAGGTTATATTTATTGTTTTAAAATGTTATCATAAACCTTCTTGAGGAAGCTTTGCCTCAATAACTATTATTGTTGTGTTTTTAATTGTGTTTAATGAATTTGCTTTATTATTGTTCTTACTGAGTTTTATTAGTGATTTTGAGCTGCCTTGAGTGCCATTTTTGGTAGAAAGTTGGGGTACAAGTCAAATATAAAGTGGTATAATAATACTTTAAATAAATATATACATTCCCAGGATGTATAAGGCCAGTGATAGTATTTTGACTATTTGGTTCAAATGTAAGGGTCCCGGTTTCAAATCCCTGCTCACCCACGAAGCTCACTGAGTGGTTTTAGGCTAGGCCAAGTAATACTGACTTTCCCATCTCACTGGATTATTGTGCAGCCTATATATTGCTCTGAGATTTTGGGAGGAAGGAAAGGATACATATGGAACAAATAAATAAGGTCCTCTGTTTTGCCTTAAGTGATACAAATGGAAATATTTTAATGTATAACTTAGATTGGTGAGCGAGGTGCAAACCTGAGTGGGGGTCAGCGCCAGAGGATCAGCCTTGCCCGAGCGCTGTACAGTGACAACAACATTTACATTCTTGATGACCCTCTCAGTGCCTTGGATGCACATGTTGGAAACCACATCTTCAACAGCGCAATACGGAAGCACCTGAAGTCAAAAACAGTTCTTTTTATCACGCATCAGCTACAGGTAACTAATGGTGTGTGTGTCCCCTCAATCTTTAGATATTTGGGGGGGGGGGCGGGATAAGTCTGGGTGGTGATAACTCCTGCTGTTAGGGTAGTTGTTAATTTGCACAACCCAAATTGCTGATTGCTCTACAGAGCGAAAACTAAGAGGTGCCTTTACTGAGATAGCTTTTAGTTTAAGTGTGGCCTAGAGGGAAAGGCAGAAAAGGTCCCGAAGGGGAAAACAAAGAATGTAACAAGAATATGAGTAGGTGTAGTTGCAAGTTCAGTAGAACTGGAGAATGTACAGAAAAAGGAAACCAAACATTACTGGGGGTGGTGGGTGCTGGGTGGTGGTAGAGGTTTCTCCTTATGAAATGAGGCTACAGCAGTTGGCTCTTTTTAGCTTTGAAATACCCAGTGGCTTATAAAACATGGACAGTGTGAAGTGCAGGGCTTTTTTTCTGGTGGAACTCACCGGAACTGAGTTCCAGCACCTTTTCTTCTATTAATTGCATTACAATTTAATCGCCATCTACTCCCGAGGAAATGTAATCCAAGAGTTCCGGTACCCTTTTCTCCAGAAAAAAAGCACTGGTGAAGTGAAATTGCCCTCAAAACACAAGAACACAGGGTTGTCCAGTAAAGCTGATTTGACACAGTTTCGGGATGGAGAGATGGAAATACTTCTTTGTATAATGTGTCATTAATCTTTCTTGCATAAGAAAAATGAACAAGAAATTTAGGCTCAGTAAATCACATGATGGTAATTGTTCCTCTCCCTGTCATCGGTCTTCAGTATCTTGTAGATTGTGATGAAGTGATCTTCATGAAAGAGGGTTGTATCACCGAGAGGGGAAGCCACGAGGATCTGATGAATCTGAATGGTGACTATGCAGCAATTTTTAACAACCTGCAGCTGGGAGAGACTCCACACATTGAGGTATTTATCCTTACTATTTCTGTGTTGTGATTCTCTGTTGTGAGCAACACCCAAAGCTGTATACAAAGTACAAGCAACCCCTCCAAATATTTATTTATTTATTGCATTTTTATAAGGCCACATCAAAATGATGATTAAAAACCATCCACATAACAGTAAAACAATACAGCCCATAAACCAGCCATGGGGAACCTCCGGCCTGTGGGACTCCCCAGTCCGGCCCATGAGGAGCTCCCAGCTGGGAATGCCCTCTTTCGGTGACCTTGCCCCCTTACCTTTTATCTTGGTGTGCTGGGGATGAAGCTCAGGACCCGTCAGTGGAAATGCAGAGAGGTCAGGATCTTCTTCCCTAGCATGCTATGATGGGGATAAAGACGGGGACCTCCACACAGCTGGGCTAAGAAGAGGAGTGGTCCTGCTCTTTATCCCCGTTGTGGCGCACTGGGCAGGTGCAGCACACTGGAGATGAAAACACTTGAGTGGGGGGTGGGTTGGCTGGGAAGGGGGGTGTATGTGGAAATGGGCGGGTGCATGTCGATAGTGCCCCCCCCCCCAGTGGCATGCAGTTCCCAACACCCCAGCCCTTGCACTGAAATAGTTCCCCAGCCCTGATTTAAACAGACAGCATCAAATAGGCTCAATAATATGGTGCATGCAAATTAAAAGCTAGGCAAAAGAAGACAGTCTTCTGTCTTTGGGTTCTTCAGAACTTGCCCAGGTGTCCTATCTCTTTTCCCAGCTTGAGTATCCTGGGAAGTGCAGTAGCAGAGACTTCTCATGCTTATAAGCTATCCACAGCAACTATGATGGGAATCAAATTTTCCTTGTTTCTGGGGGAAGAGGGGAATCTTCTTATGAGAACTATCTCTTTAAAATAGCAGTTACAAGCAGCTTGAGAACATTTGTAGGGCTATTAGGGGGGACATAAATTTATACAGGGTTCTAACCAAACCTGCCATACTTCTCTGCTGAATGTGCTGCATAGAGGAGTTCCTGATTCGAAGCTCAGATAGGCTGTGTCTCAGTTCCCCTCCCTTTTGCAGATTAGTTTAAAGAAGACTACCAACAGTTCATTGAAAAGGCACCCAGATAAAGGCACCAAATCTGGATCTGTGAAGAAAGAGAAAGTGGTCAAGAAGGAAGACGGTACTACTACTACTACAATTATTATTATTATTATTATTATTATTATTATTATTATTATTATTATTATTTATTATTACCACTACTACTACTACTACTATATTTATTTGTATCCCACCTTTTCCCCAACAATTGTATGAATGTTGAATGCCTTCAACATTCATACAATTAAAACAGATAGAAAAATACAAAAGTTAAAAATAGAATTAAACCATCACTCAGAAATACATACAAACTTCCATCTGCTTAAAAGGCTGTGGTTTAAGCTTATACAGTGCATGCATGTATTCTTATATAGTACATTCCAGACAATTTTCAATGCTGCTGACCTCTTGGTTTAGGTGCTGGTGACTCATCCTGCCCTTTGTTTGCATACTGCTGTTTTTTAAGCTCCTGTCTAACACGGAGGTGTTCGCTAATTATTAATTAAGGCAATGCATTCCATGCTGGGTTTTTCTTTTTTGTTACACTTGTAAGCTTAATGCCTCAAGTGAACGCCTTAAAGAAGAGCTTTGCAGTGAGAGCTTGGAATGATCTTGAGAACTGATAAGTTCTGTGTTGATGGGGAAACTTTAATGAAGCCTCATTCTAGCCCATTTAGAGATCTATATTTGTTTTTTCTTTGTGAAATTTGTATGCTGCCCATCAATACAAATATTCTCAGGGAGATCTGTACAATACAGACCAGATTGCAGTCTCTGGATGTTGCCCGTCAGTCTACTCACCCCTTGGTTTTGCCTCTCTGTGTATGTGTGTGCTTTAGGTCAGCTCATGCAGCTGGAAGAGAAAGGCAAAGGTTCTGTTCCTTGGTCAGTTTATGGCGTCTATATCCAAGCTGCTGGAGGCCCCATTGCTTTTATCATCATCATGGCACTTTTTATATTGAATGTGGGCAGCACTGCATTCAGCAATTGGTGGCTGAGTTACTGGATCAAACAAGGCAGTGGGGTAAGAGCAATGGTATATTTGAAGAGCTTGTGGATTAAGAAATTGTCTTCATGGGATTAATTGAGAGAAAGAAAAAGGGGAGAGAGTTCCAGACAGGCAAGTAGATAAGGCACAAGGCACAGGAACCCTAATAAGTGAATGAACAATCACGAACCGAGGAATTGATTATATAGGTGTTGAATAAAACTAGTCATCAAGAACTATATCCACAAGTTATGCAAATGCTTGTATGTTAAACAACAAAATTCACAACAGAATGTACAATAATAAAAAAATACAAATGCCAAACATTGACAAACAATAACCCAAACAGTAAGTTAAACAATCAAAAAATGTAATATTCAATCTGTGACACACATAATATACAAAAATAATACAAACAATATACCAAAATAATCCAAGCAAACAGACAAGTATACCAGTTACAAATCTGGTTTCATAATCTTCATCAGATAAAAGTTATATTGGTTATCTCTTTCTTCAACGCTTGGATCAATCCATCATGTGAAAAACTGTATGGTAGACCCCATATCTTGCACATGAAATCTTAATCCTCAGTTAAAGTGAGTAAATATTGGCTATAATGAAAATATATATTGTTTTTAATATTTTGACTCTAACACAAAAATATGCATTAAATATATACAAGATTTTATCTGGAATTATTCCAGTTAACTGCACATATGGGAGGGGGCGGCGGCGTGACCTGTAGACTTAGTTGTATTAACCTTTAGTATTGTATATTTTAAACTGCGTTTTTAATTTTGGTTTTAAATTTTTTAATTACAATGTTGTTTTTTATTGTTGGTTTTATCTTGATTTTATTGTACGGACTGTTGTGATCCGCCCCACAGAGCTTCGGCTGTGGGGCGGTATAGAAATGAAATAGAATAAATAAATCCTAGTAAACAAGGTGGGGGTGTCATTAATTTGAGGACTAAACATGGGTCACCAGAGGAATCTTTTAGTAGGTAAAAGGTGACAAAATACTGCTTTTGGGGGGTTGGGGAAGCACATTCAATCCCTGTTTTGGGACTGATATTGATTATATAGAACGTCGTTAAAAAGAGTCAGACCCTTTGTTCAGCTAGCCCAGTGCTGTCTGCTCTGACTAGCAGTGGCTCTCCATGGCTTCTGTGATCTTTTTAACTGTTCAGGGATTGACCCTGGGATGTTCTGCATACAAGGTGTATGCTCTACCGTTGAGTAGGGAAAGTTACAGCCCTGGGCTCTTGTCACTCAGCAGGTTGAGAACCAGCCATCTTTCACTCTGCAGATGATGGCTCCAACTGGCACACCAACCTGCCAGTCAGGATGCCACAAATACTTGGCATTCATGAAGTGCTTTTAAGCATTCAGAGCACTTTGTATATATGATCTTGCTGAAACACAGCAACCCTGCAAGATGGATGAGTCAGTATTATTATACTCATATGAACTTGTAAATTTACTGGAAAGATTAGTAAGCAGCTCTTTGTTGGGGGAAGGATTAATTAAACTGATACTGATAATGTCCAAAATTAGTTGAGAGGTCTAGTAATCAAACTGTTAATTAATATTTATAGGGAAGCTTTCATACTGGAGCTGTGTCAGGTGACTGGGAGACAGTGTTTGTTAGTCCAGTATTTAGAAAGAGCTAGGGAAAAGAATGGTGAATTACAGATCTGTAAGTCAAAACGAAGAACAAGATAGATACTGGCTGGCGACTGCTCAGCTGACTGTGTAAAACAGGGCAAGCCTATATCCCGTTTCTGTCTTAGTCATGTGATTGGTCTTGATTTTTTAAATAGAACACTACATTGATGTTGGGAAATGAAACGGTTGTGAGCTGCAGTATGAAGGACAATCCTCACATGCGGTATTATGCTGGCATCTATGCGCTCTCAATGGGTGTCATGTTGATCCTGAAGGCTGTGCGTGGTGTCGCCTTTGTCAAGGTATGTGTGTGTGGGAAGGGCTAGAATGGCCTCTCTTTTTTATGAACTGCTGTTCTGTTCAACGGACCCCAGTGGCCTGGTTTACTGTGGTGGACAGCCTTCCTCGTGCCTCTTGCCTTATGTTTTGAGTCCTCCCAGATAGAAACCAGAAGGCTTTCTTGGGGTATTTCCTTGCACACTGAGCTATTTCGCTAGGAGCCTTCACTTCTTGCATTGCGAGGGAGGAGCTACTTCCTTGTGACTGCAGTAGCCTAGCTGCCTCTTTCGAGAGGAGCTGGTGGGGAAGTCTGTGGTCTTCTGTGGAGCTCGTTTGTCAGTGCATACACAAGGTATCCCTACCGGGTTCCAGCAATCCTCCTTTACTGTCACTGCAGGGGACATTGCGGGCCTCTTCCAGACTCCATGATGAGCTCTTCCGACGGATTCTTCGTAGCCCTATGAAATTTTTTGACACTACACCTACAGGGCGGATTCTCAATAGGTTTTCCAAAGATATGGATGAAGGTAATTGGTCTCACTTAGTGGCCTGTTTGTGCTAATGAATAACTCTGGAAAGGTAAATGGCCTGGAAATGAGAGCCAGTTCACCATGCGGGGGGGGGGGGGGGAAGGCATGTGGTGTGTTCTGGCTGAGACTGTACCACTTCAGGTGGGGGACTGAATGTCTGGAAGTTCCCCTGTGTCAAAAACATGCTGTATATGGCAAGTTAGCACATGGGAGAGAAGACTGTGATTTTTTCCCTTTCTGACATGCAAGCTTACAATCCTACACACATTTTTTTTTAAAAAATGGCAGACATTCAAGCAATGTAACCTAAATCAGTGCTGAAAATAAATCAATAATAATACCTGCAGATTCAAGTGTGACAATCCTAGGAGGAATGTACCACATGCTTTTTCAGCCTGTAGAATGGCTTTTGATGTTTATGGACATTATGGAAACTGTCAAAAGCATATGTATAATATAGATGCTCTAAATCCCTGCTATTAACTTTTGATAATGAGACTTGCACTCTCAAGTTATGTTTTGGCACTAAAATGTTAACATATGAACTATTTTGGAGCACAGAGATTGCTTTTCAAGTGTTTGTTTAACTTGTCCAAAATGATCTGGAGCCAAGAAGGCTGCTGAGAGGGCCAACTGTGTAGGTAACACCAAATTGAATAATTTTGTATAATTGCAAATAGACTGTAAAAAGTGCTAAAGCCCCACATAGATACACACTGGGGTCTAAAACTGTGTTAGGAGTGATCAGGGAAGGATACTGGGAATAAAACATCAGTACCAGTGTCATGTAAACCTACATTTGAAAAGCTATGTGCAGTTGTGATAGCTATATAATGCCAGAGGTATTGAAAAAGGCAACTAAATCAGGAAGGAAAGAGCATCTTGTCAAGAAAGGAATAGATTGTAAAAAGTGACTAATTGGGGACAGAAAAGAGGTTTAAGAAATTATGAATGTTGCAGAAAGTGTGAATAGACGCTGTCAAAATCATTGGCAGTAGATTTTGGACAGCTCTTTATGCAACCTATAATTAACTTAAGGAATTCATTGTCTAAACAGTTGCTTGCATAGATAGCCTTTTTAAAGGTTAGACCAGGGCTCTCCAACCTTGGGTCCCCAGATGTTGCTGGCCTACAGCTCTCAGCATACCCAGTCAGCATGGCTAATGTCAAGGGATTCTGGGAGCTGTAATCCAGCAACATCTGGGGACCCAAGGTTGGAGAGCCCTGGGTTAGACAAATTCCTGGAGGGATAAGTCTGACAGCTCTTCTTAGCTCTGATAGCTAAGAATGGAGCCTCCATGTATAGAGGTTCCAAGTATATTATCTCTGGCCACAAGTTGCATGGGACAAACGGGGATGGCTATCCATTATCCCATCCCTTGTGTGTTTCACAGAGGCATCTGGCTGGCCTTGGTTGGAAATAGAGTAAATGGACCTTTGCTCTGATCTACCATGACAGTTCCCTTGAGTGCTATCAGGAGATCGAGTCAACTACCTGTTGTAGCCAGACCTTCCAAGTGGGCTGCTTCAGCAGTAGCCTTCATTATGACGAGTGGGGCAGAGTAATTGGGGAAAATCCTTGTTGACTTTTCATTGGATGAAAGCTAACAGTTTGTCCAAATGCATATACCTGTTAGCTATGATAGATAGCATGGCTCCAAATGAAGATGTCAGGCAGGGCTTCCCAAAGTGTCAAGAGAGCAGCAGGTTGGTAGAAACATCAGCTGTTTGGCCTAGCTATGAATCTGGCTGCCATGAACACTTATGAACAGGGCAGGTGATGACAACAACCTAGAAGGAGAAGGAGGGGCCTGAATGTAGTGGTGGGTTTCTATCCCCTTGGTAGAAGTGGGATCTGAATTTCTGCAAGAGTGTGTAACAAGTGTATACGCATAATATTGCCCAACTTGGTTAGAACTTTTGTGTTTGGTCTCCTGTGTGAAGACTGCCATCTGTGTCCATCTCTTCCAGTTGATGTCCGTCTGCCATTTCAAGCTGAAATGTTCATACAGAACGTCATCCTGGTGTTCTTCTGCGTGGGAGTGATCTCTGGTGTCTTCCCGTGGTTCCTAATGGCAGTTGGGCCTCTTGTCATCCTTTTTACAATCCTGCATGTTGTATCTAGGTAAACAACAGTTAGTTATTCAGGGACTCTTCAGTTATGATCCTCCAGGCAGGTGAGTTGGATAGCTTGCTATGCCAGATATCTCACTTCCAATGGGTTCTTTTTTTTGTCTGCAGAGTCTTCATTCGGGAGTTGAAGCGCCTGGATAACATTACACAGTCTCCATTCCTTTCACACATCACATCAAGCATACAAGGCCTCTCCACAATCCATGCCTACAATAAAGGGCAAGAGTTCCTGTGCAGGTTAGTGCTCCATTTCTTTTCTGAAATAACCATATTTATATGCTGCTGGACTTTAGCTTCTGACTGCTATAACTTGGCAGGGGTCAAATTATAAGATAAGATACTAGAAGGTGTTACATTTCCACTTCAAGTATTTCCTATCTCTTTCTTCTAGATATCAAGAACTGCTAGATGACAATCAGGCACCATTCTACTTATTCAGCTGTGCAATGCGTTGGTTAGCTGTCAGACTGGATATAGTCAGCATTGCCCTCATCGCAATCACTGGCTTAATGATAGTCTTAATGCATGGCCAGATCTCTCCTGCCTATGCTGGGCTAGCCATCTCCTATGCTGTTCAGGTGAGGACTTGCTTTGTCTTTCAGAATGTACTGTATTTGAATTTTGGGACTCCTATTATGAGTAATAATGGGGCAGTACTACTTTGTGGTCTCTGTGCATCACACACATGGGCTCTGCCTGTGCATGGAGCCTTGATTGGGAAGCTTCTGTGGCTGAAGAATGTTTTCAGTGGGAACCCTCCCCCACTGTCCCAGTGTGAATGTCCCTAGTGGGTTCCCGCCTATTTATTCATTTATTTCATTTTTATACCGCCTATTCCCTCAGTTCTCTTTTGACCGCTGTTGTAGGAGCCTCATAGGGAATCTTCTCATCATGTTTGTTTCCTCCTGATGGAAAAATAGAACTTGCTGAGGTTTATCTTTTATTTTCTTTCTTTCAGTCTGCCCGTCTAGTGATTTCTGTTCCTGCGTTTTTTGTTTTGTTCATGATCTTGGCAATCGCCTGAGGGCATATGGCCCTTTGGGCCTCTTTTTGCAGGTGTGCTGCTGTGGCCACAAACTCGTGCCAATGGATGGGCATTCACTCTGTCTCCCTTGTTTAGGAGAAGGACACATAGCCGATACCTTTTTGTTTCGTCAAGTCTTCACGAAACAGGCAAGGTGTAATGGGTCTGCCAGGCTTTGAGCCATTTTTGGGGACAAGGCCTTAAGTGTGGTAAAGCCTGTGGAGGACAGGACATCTACAAAAATGTCCCTTTGGGGTGTGAGAGACACTGTCCTACTCAAATAAGAATCCTTCAGTGGCTCCAGGATTAAAGCCTCCATTAGAAACGAGGTGAAGTCTGCTGACCGCCTCCATGGCTACTCGTTCTGATCTGCCCACATCAGGCCGGTCGTTGAACATTGCTACAGCCAGTCAGCTGACTTAAAAGGACCAGAGCCCATAAGTCGCAGTTGGAGCGGAAGAAGAAAAGAAAAAAAAAATGTCTTTGGTCCGGTCTCCCGGAGCCCTGGCATCATCCCCATTGCCTTTGGTATCAATGTCGAGGCCAACAATAGCAGTGGCTCCGCTGTTACTTAATCCACCAATTGCAGTGCATCTCTAACCAATATTGAAACCAGCACAAATATACAAGGTTCTGGAGACAGATGTGAGGTTTTTGTTCCAGCACCCCACCATAAACTCTGTAATTGTTGAGGCATCTCAAGGAAAATCCCAGAAAGACCATTCCTCACTTGAAGATGAAGTGGGTGGGAGGTTGGATTTAATGGGGCATCACATTTATTCCTGTGTTGGGGTAGAGAGTGGCTAACTATCAGGCTGCAGTGTCCCGATATCAGCTTTTCCTTTGAGAGAGGATAGGATCTCTTTTCAGCCATCTCCCAGAAGACAAAAGGGACTTGGCTCGAGTCTTCCAAAGTGAGGTGAAGTATCTTTCTTGCTGGCAGATAAATACATCCAGGCACATGGGTGAATGCAATACTCCCATGGTTGGCTCAATAGCCTTGCAAAGGCCACAAGCCTATCACAAGAAGCCCGCTCCAGAATTGAGGACCTCCCATTCCATGGGGAGAGCTTGTTTAATGCCATAACTGATGAGGCAATGGACTTGATACAGAAGGCTAAGAATACAGCAAGACAGATGGGTATTGGTCAACAGTCACCTGTGTAACAGCAGAAAAAATCGTTTTGACAACTATCTTATAAACAATCCTGCTCATCTGATGGACAGGCTTTTCGCCAGGCTTCAGCACAGTTCTGAGGCACCATTTCCAGTCAACAACACAAAATTTTGGAACACCTGTGGGAAACAAGAGGGCAACAGCAAACATCGCCTTTGACTCTCTGGATCTTCATTTTTATCTCTCTGTCACCCTGTCTTCGGCACTCATCTCTCATTCTATCGCGAAGTCTGGAAGCAGGTAACATCAGATTCATGGCTCCTCTCTATTATTCAGAAGGGCTACAGAATCAAGTTTGATGATCTCCCACCAAACAACCCTCTCAGAATCACCTTCAGAGGTGTTATTAATGGAAGCGGATCCCAAATAGAGTGGGTCCCAAAGCACCAACTTCACTATGGATTCTACAGTTTCGAAGCAGGATGGATGCCTTCAGCCAATTCTGGAGCTCAAGGAAGTAAATTTGTACATTTTCCCCAAGCACTTCTGCATGGTCACACTTGCTTCTACCCTTCTGCTCCACAAAGGGGATTGATTTGCATCTATAGATCTAAAAGATGCTTACTTACACATCTCCATCAACGAGACCTATTGATGTTTCCTTCGGTTTGCAATCCTTATCAAGGTGTTCCAGTTCCGGGTATTGCCATTTGGTCTTGCTATGGCACCAAGGGTGTTCACCAAATGTGTGGTTGTGGCACGCCTTCGAGTCCCAGGGGTGTCTGTACCCCTATATAGACGACTGGCTACAAGTGGTGTCTACATGAGGGATCCCCAGGGCCATATCCATCACCTGCCGTCTGCTGTGGGACCCTGGTCTCTACATCAACATGGAGAAATCCCACTTGACACCAATGCAATGCATCCAGCCAGTCATTGGAGCAGTATTGGACTCTACTCTTGGTTGAGCCTTCCTACCCCTAGACCAGGCATCAGCACTGATATGCCTTGCAGGAGAGTTGACCATTCAGACAGTTGCCAGTGCTACGCAGATACAAAGACTGTTGGGTTTTATGGCAGCTACTACCATGGTGGTTGCACTGGCATGGTTACGGATGCAGACAGTCCAGAACTGGTTCATTGAGCAGTGAACTCAACTTGGGATGCCAGGTGGACCCATCTGCATTTTCCCAGAGATTCAGCCGGTACATTAATTTGGATGTCATCAATCTTTGAGAGGTCATCCCTTTCTCTCTGCCTTTACCATTGTGAATGGTGACAACAGATGCTTCTTTATGGAGCAGGGCTCACACTGAGAACTCCTGAAGCTTCAGGGCAAGTGGACCGAGTCAATGACTGCTCTACATATCAACCTCTTGGAACTCTTGGCTGTCAAGAAGGTTCTGAGGGCATTTGAAGAACAACAAGGATGCTTGGTTCAGATACTATCTGACGACACTACTGCCATTTACTATCTGAACAAGCAACATGGAACAAAGTCCTTTTCTTTTCATGGACTCATGATCTGCATTTTTCAAAGGTGCATCCTTCGTCATATTGGATTGAAAGTGGTACACATAGTGGGAGTAGATAACTGCCTCATAGACAGCCTCAGCAGAAACTACTTGGTGTATCATGAGTGGACAGTAGCTCCGTAGAGTCTATCTGTCGTTCTGCAGAATTTTCTATCAAGCTGTTCGAACTGCTGGCTATGGTGGACTTTCACCTGCTTTCCTGGAAGACGACATGCCTAGCGGTGATCATCTCAGCACATAGGTCCAGTGAATTTTGCGCTCTGCGACTTGATCCACCTTATCTGATGTTGCATCGTGACAAGGCGGTGCTCTGTCCCGATTGGACTTTTCTGCCTACAGTTGTCTCTGACTTCCGTTGTTGTACTAGCTTTCTTTCCTTTGCCTTCCCCTCCCATTGAATCTGCTTTTCATACCGTGGATGTCTGATGTGCCCTGGCTTTCTACAAATCCCAGACTGAACGTGTTCGCAAGTCACCTTGCTTGTTGCTGTGCTATGGGGGTAAGTGACAGGGATTGCCAGTGTCATCTCAGAGGTTTGCCTCCTGGTAGTGTGCACCTTCAGGTTGCCTTATGAGTTGGATCCTGTTTGGGCTTGCCGCTTATTCCACTAGAGTGATGGCTATGTTGGTGGCATTTTGCAAGGGTATTCCCCTTCTGGAACTGCCTGGTCAAGGCCATCCACTTTCATCAGTCACTACAGGTTGGATGTCCAGGCTAGAGCTGACTGCTCCTTTGGACATGTGGCTTTGTTGTCCGTTCTATAATAGGACACCAACCCCACCTCTGGAAAGTCAGCTTGCTACTCGCCCATATGTGTGATGCATTCTTGGTGCTGGAGGGAGAGTTGCCAGTAATATGTTGTTGTGGCCTCTGCAAGGAAAAGGAAATATTAGTTTGGAAGGGAAACCTTAGGGCAGGGGTCTTCAAACTACGGCCCGCGGGCCACATCTGGCCCGCCGGGTCTTTTCATCCGGCCCAGCGGCCGATCTAGAGTTGTGAGGGAAGAGGGGCGGCTGAGCCGGCGGGGGGGGGGCATGGGCTGCCTGCCGGGCCGCCTGCCTGCCTGCCACCCTGCATCTCCTGCGGGGGGGGGGAAGGGGAGGAGGGGCGGCTTAGCCAGTAGCGGGGCGTGGACAGGCTTTACTTTATCCGCCTCGCCGCCCGCTGGTCCCGTCGCGTCACTTCGGGTGTGGCGGAAGTGACGCGACGGGACCCTGCTCCGGCGCGTCCATCCTGGACCCCGCCCGCGCTGTTTTTCAAAACTGAGCACGGGTGGAGTCCAGGATGGACGCGATGGAGCGGCGGCGGCAGCCTCGAGCGGAGGCTGTGGCGGAGGCACCGGCAGCAGCAGCAGCGCGCAAGGGACCAGGTAGGATGGCGGCGGCGGCGGCGGGGGGGGGGGTTATGGTGGCGGGGTGGGTGGGTTATGGGGGCGGGGGGGTCCTGCAGTGGTGGCAGCAGCGGGGCAGTCCTGCGGCAGGGGGGCGGGGGATGGCGGCGGGGGGGGTCCTGCACCGGCGGGGGGGCAGCATGAAGGAGGCGGCACAGGGGAGTCCCAGTGAGTCTGGCCCCCCAACAGGCTGAGGGACAATGAACTGGCCCCCCGTGTAAAAAGTTTGAGGACCCCTGCCTTAGGGAGCCCATGGGCAGGAAGGGGCAATGTGCTGTTACCAGGAAGGGAACTTTGAAGTCAAGGATACTGCATGGCCAAGGAGGCAGTAAGTAGGAATTATATTTAGTGTATTTTATTTTGGTGTTTGTGCTTAAGAACACAGTGTTTTGCTCTGTAGGTGAAGTTTGATTCATTAACAGAACCTTAGTAGCAACAGGAATTGAAACACCTGAATTTTAGTATGTAGTTAATCCTTTATATGCCTTGCTGACTGTTTCATTGCCTAAAAAAGTACAGTGTTAGATTGTGGTTTAGGAAGATGCCTAATCTGAAATACTCACCAGGCAGGCTGCATAGTTAATGTCAATGTGTGTGTGCTGTTATGTATGTTGTTAGTTACTTTGAGGATTTTGCAGTGGTGGGATATGAATATAGAACATGACTAAATGTTAATCAATTAATGAAGTAGAGGTGGTAGCGATGCAAGTGGCTCAATTATTGTTTGTTTCATCCTCAGCTAACGGGGTTGTTCCAGTTCACAGTCAGGCTGGCTTCAGAGACAGAAGCCCGCTTCACCTCTGTGGAAAGGATTAACCACTATATCAAGGTATTCGCTCATTACATTTATTGTTCTCAGATGACCTGCCTCTACTAGAAAAGTGCCTCCGGTGACTTAATTGTGTTCGAATATTAACTTAATTTGACCTTGATGTATGCCTAAAATTAAGCACCATCACGAACATTTGGAGGAGAGCAGTTTAAATGAAATCTCTTTATGTTGCACTGCATTGGCACAGTGCCACTCACATTGGCAAGCATACCTCAGAAACAATACCTGTAGAAAAGGTGTGTGAGTGAGTGAGTGTGTGTGTGTGTGTGTGTGTGTGTGTGTACACATACACTCATGCACTTTGATGGCTCTTTCTGATTGTGGAGAGGATGACATCTTGTGGTGATGCGTGATTTCTCGCATCCACTTTTGGAGGTTTCTGGAATCTCCACTGGGAGGAGGCTCCTTCACACTTTTGGAGGCTCCCTCAACTGAGGGCCAAACTTACACACTCTAAACCAGTGTTCTCCAACCTTGGGTCCCCAGATGTTTTTGGCCTACAACTCCCAGCATGCCCCCACCAGCATAGCTGGGGCATGCTGGGAGTTGTAGGCCAAAAACATCTGGGGACCCAAGGTTGGAGAAAGTAACACTGTCCAGGGAAAAGGACATAACAGAAGGTCATCCCTGTTTTCTAAGTATTCTAATTAGTTTGGGGGAACCCAGATCCCCCCCCCCCATGCAGAAAGTACAGCCCCAGTTCAAGATAAGTTCAAGATTTACTCCATGACCAAGAAGAACCCTTTCTCAGTCATGGGAGAAAATTCTGTGATGGTGGGATGTTTAGTAGCAGTGCTCTTGCTTCCTGGGTGGCAGAAGCTACACTTTGTGTTCTGCTATACTTGCCGTAGAGTATTTTGTCCAGACAAAGCTTCCACTGAGAGGGAGGTGTCAGCCCCTGTAATGCCTGATAAATATTGAGGGAGAGTGTCTGGCAGCAAATGACAATGCACATGTTTGCTAAGGTGGCATTAGTGCAAAGTAAGACAGATGTTGCTGCCACTATCACTGATGGTGCTAGAATCCCTTTTGGGATTGATAGGCCAATGCTATACAGTCCTTCAGCCACCTCTTCAACATGGATCTAGAAGCCTTTCTCCCCAAAGGATGTTTTTTGAAAGCAATGACACAGGCAATCTGTCTTCCTAAAGCCCTCCAAGGTATGCCATTTCCCCCCTTGAGGGTGAGTTGGCTTGGGACAAAAGAAGGGGAGCACGAAGTCCTGGGATCTATAGAAAATGGTTACCCCCCTATTTTTTGTTTACTTTTGGGGTAAATATATTTTTATAGTCCAACTAGCTAATCCAACTAGGGTGGGGTGAGAGAGAGAGAGTCTTCTAAGACGCCAGCGCCTCAGAGAGTAGCTGGGGGCAGGACAAAATACAAGAGGGCTCTTCCTTCTAGAGTAGGTTCCAGAAACCTCTGGAAATCTTGTTCCCAAAGTGTATGCAAGGAGTTGCCCATTACCACAGCTTTACCATGGCTGAAGATTTGTGGGAAAGATTGGCTTTCAGAACGATAAAAGTACTTTGGGTTGGTCAGACGCGACCTCTATCACGTACAATGTACACTCTTATGCCTTTAGGGGTCGGGAGGATGCAACTTTCTGCTAGAGGGGGAAAAAGCCAGGGTGAATCCAAGCAAATACTTTTACATTTGATTTGAGAACCATTGCTCTAGGGCAGGGATGGGGAACCTGTTCCTTCCAGATGTTGTGGGACTACAACTTCCATCATCCCTAGCCATTGACTATGCTGGCTGGGGCTGATGGGGATTGGGAGTCGAACAACATCTCTAGGGCTTCAGTTCCTTAACCATATTTGCCCTTGCTAGCTTCCTAGTATACAAATGTAAGTTCCTGGTGAATCTTGCTTGTATTGAATATGCAGCTATCTGCTTTCAGCTGTGGTCTGCTAAGAAGAAACATTCCCAGGAACACTGTTCACAGCTGAGGCCTGACTCTTTTTCCTCTCTTCTCTCTCCCCCCCCCCCCCCAATTCCAAGACTCTTTCCCTGGAGGCTCCAGCTCGGATTAAGAACAAGGCTCCCCCTCCAGACTGGCCCCAGGAAGGGGAGGTCATCTTTGAAAATGCGGAAATGCGTTATCGGGAGAACCTGCCGCTTGTCCTTAAGAAAGTGTGCTTCACCATCAAACCCAAGGAAAAGATTGGCATTGTGGGGAGGACAGGGTCAGGTAAGGACAAATGCACTAAGGCAACTGTTCTGGAAGCTAAAGTCCATCCCATGTGTATTTGTGAAAACGCCACCATCAGTCTTGATGAAAGCTGACTAGAGCCACCTAGCGGGAGGCTATGCAGCTGGACGTTACTCTTACTGAAGAGAAGAAATGCAGCTGCTGTGCTGCAGCAAATCTACTCGTTTCTCTGCCAGCACAAGTTCTATAGAACAGTGTTCTCCAACCTTGGGTCCCCAGATGTTTTTGGCCTACAACTCCCAGCATGCCCCAGCCAGCGTAGCTGGCTGGGGCATGCTGGGAGTTGTAGGCCAAAAACATCTGGGGACCCAAGGTTGGGGAACACTGTTCTATAGGACCTGCTGTAACTAACGCACACTAGCTATTGTGTGTGCCTGCCCAGCTGACACATGCATCCTCCTTAATGATAATGAAGTTTCTCCTGCAAACGTGCTTGTTCTGGTAGCCTTTAAGATGTTTTAGATGTTTTAATAATATGTATTGTGTTGTTTAGTTTATGTATTTTATATTTTCTGCTGTTCCCCGCCTCGATCTAGATGGAGAGGCGGGTAATAAATAATAATAATAATAATAATAATAATAATAATAATAATAATAATAATAATAATAATCAGCTTCACAGGGTGTCCTCTGTGAGCCAGCAAAAGCTACCTCAGATGTAGACATCTGCTCCTGTATTTTGAGTGTGGGTCTGCCCTCCGCAGTTCCTTTTAGCAAAAAGGTGGGGCAGAATGGAGCAGCAGCCCTCTTAACAATGGGAGGCGCCTGTTCTCTGGGCAAAGTCCAGGTTCCTCCAAGTCTAGCACCGTCTCCTTGGACTCAGTTTTGTAGCTGTCGCGGTCTCTTAGAGCCGTTTCCATCACTTCCATTTGGCTCCTTCCCTCCCAGAGTTTCCCTCAGTAGCTGCCGTGGAACTGGCGTTTGCTTATTTTCCTCTCCTGTCTCTCTGCCATTTCCCCTCACGTATAACGTCTATTGTTAGCCATTATGTTAAACTCTGAACTACCTTGAGTGCACTGGCAAAAAGGTTATATATAAATGAAGTAAATAAATTTTAAAATGTTTTGCTGACATCCCAGTGATGGAGTAAAATTTTAATCTGTCTGTCTGGTTTATGGACCTGGATCAAGCCTGCATGTTTCTCAAAACACCAGCTAACCCTTATTCCTCTTTGCATTCTTTTAGGAAAGTCTTCTCTAGGAATGGCGCTCTTCCGCTTGGTTGAACTCTCGGGAGGCTGCATTAAAATTGATGGCGTGAAAATCAATGACATTGGCTTAGCAGATCTCCGGAGCAAGCTTTCCATAATTCCTCAAGAGCCTGTGCTGTTCAGTGGTACTGTGAGGTTAGTATAACACATTGCCAAAGATGTAGGAAAGGTCTTGCTCCTTCTCCCACCCTCTCTCAAGTGGCTTTAAGTTAGCCATAGGGGAAGGGACATTTGATTGCACTAAGAAATGTAACAGTGACTAAAGAATATAAATTACTACACTGCAGGGATGTTGAAGAGTCCTTGGTCTCGAGTCACGAGTCGAGTCACGAGTCTTTGGACCCGAGTCTTGAGTCCGAGTCCGAGTCCTTGGTCCAAAATGGTGACTCACGAGTCACGAGTCCTGAGTCACTCCCAAAACTGACTCCACGAGTCCCTATTAAAATCAATGGGGTTTCCCCCCAACAAAATAAGGCTACTTCAGATGTGTGGCTTAAATAAATTCTAGGCACAAGTGTGCCTTTTTATTTCAAAACTCTGCAACTGATTTTGGCAAGAACAGACCAGGCAGACAAACCCAAAATAACCAGGCAGGCAGAGGAGGCAGGGAACCCCAAAGCAGGCAGGCAGAGGCCTTTGTCTTGGACAATTCAACTGCTGAACAGGTCAAGAAGAGACCAGGCAGGCAGAGGAGGCTGGGAACCCCAAACAGGCAGGCAGAGGCAGCCAAACCCAAAATGTCTGACCCTAACCCAAACCCCCCACAACAACACATCAATCAAAATAAATCTCAACACATCGTTGGGGCTGCGCTCCTGGTAGCTGTCCATAGTGGCCGAGCAGCGGCGCGCCTCGCTTCCATGCGCTCTTCACCGGTGATCGCGCTCCTTCTGGCACAGCCAGAAGACTCGTCAACAGCCCAGGGATGTTGACGAGTCCTTGGTCTCGAGTCCCGAGTCGAGTCTCGAGTCCCATTAAAAATATTGGGACTCGAGTCCGAGTCGAGTCATAGGGGGGACTCAGTCCGACTCACGAGTCGAGTCCTCGAGTCCGAGTCCCCATCCGTGCTACACTGGTTTTGCTGCTCCTGTCTACAATCATGCCTTGGATTGAGAGCATAATTCGTTCCGGAAACGTGCTTGTAATCCAAAACACTCTTATATCAAAACGAAATCCCCCCCAAAAAAATTTGTACAGAGATTTTTAATTTAAGCCGTACTACAGCACTGGTATTGTAAGACGTCGCTTGTATATCAAGTCAAAAAAATTAAATAAGTACAGTATTTAAAAATTTGCTTGTCTTGCAAAACGCTCTCAAACCAAGTTACTTGCAATCCAAGGTATTACTGTACTTGCTCACTCCATCTTGCACCTTATGTAAGGCAAAAAGCAACAGAATTAAGGATTCAAAAGTTGCTTAGACATCTATATATTCTATGATAAATAGCTGCCATTGTGGTTCCCCAAACGCTAGAGCAGTGCTGGGGAAAGTGTGGCCCTCCAGATGTTGTTGGATGGCAACTCCCATCAGCCCAAGTCAGCGTAGCCAGTGGTGAGGGATGATGGGGGAGTTACAGTCCCAACAACATCTGGAGGGCCAGATGTTCCCACATCTCTGCACTAGAGGCTTGGTTTTTTGGAGCTGGCCTTGCTTTTTGCTAACTTGCTTGAACAAAGATGATTTTATCTGATCGGTTTCTGAAGCCTGTGGTGCAGACTGCAGGAAGTCACCAAAACTTGTTTGCTTACTATGGTATTTGCTGGTTTAGAACACCTCGCCTTTAAATTGCTTATTTATTTTTAAATTTAGCCCTTTTTTTACACTTTATTCTGCCCAATAACCAAAGTTCCCAGGGCGTTGTACAAGTTAATTAAAAATAAGATATAAAATCACAGTAAAATAATAAAATAGCATTAACTTCTAAGCATCATTTGACTTTGGCTGCCTTGAGTGTTGTCCTTGAATTTTTGGCTTTCATGGTATGCTTTTTGGTAGGTGCTTACATGTTTGTGAATTGGTGGACATTTTCTGTTACTTTTCTCTCTTCTAGATCTAACTTGGATCCTTTCACACAATACAGTGAAGAGCAAATCTGGGATGCTTTGGATAGGACTCACATGAAGGATTGTGTAAGTGTGGGAATTAGTAGAGGTGGGGTTCTTGCCTTTCAGATAATTCCTTATGGCATAAAGCAAGTGGGTGTGAATGAAAGAAATGAGGAATCCTCCTCTTCCCCCTTCATTAATCCAGTGAGAATTAATGTCATGTGCAAATGACCTGGCTTGAAGTTAAGCCCATTTGTTAACTGTTCCTAGACTTCCAGGATTAACAAGGCTCACATAGAAGGTTACACAAAGGGTGAGGGTGATTCAGATAATGAAGGCTTCAGGGTAACGGATCTGGATTACCGTACAGCTTTTAAGATGCATATACAATTTATAAATTGTTCTGAGATCTCTGTAGATCTTCATGCCACAGGGGTATTATGCTGTCAGAAACAATAATAATTTTAAGATACCGTCACCCTGTTAGGAGACAGCCTTATATTGTATGTCACTTTCTTTGCACTCCTGGAAAACATGACACAGAAATTTTATAAATAAAGGGCCACGACAGATGAATTCTTGTGTGCACTATTGTTTGGGGTAGACCAGCGATACGGAACAATTTTTGGCCCAGGGGCTGTATTCCATTTTGGAGAAGCTCTCAAGGACTGCATTCTACTGGTGGGCAGGGCCACAGGCAAAAGTGGGAAGGGCTGGAAAAACCCCTCCCCCAATTCCATTGTTACCAATTTATGGTAGAAAGCATGTCTACTCAGAAGTAAGTAGGAAAGAATCACTCGGCAGCATTTTCAAAAATTGCATTTCTGCTAGGATGTAAGCATGAGCATCATGTCTACTCATAAAGAAGCAGGGCAAGCTTCTGCATGATTACTCAGAAGTAAGCAGAACAAGGCTCAGAAGGAAGCAGGACTGAATAATTCAACAACAGCCTCCCCTGGCCCCACCTTCTCTGTCTCAGAGGGAAATGCTCTTACCTCTGATCAACTGCTGATTGGAGATGAGCTTCCCCCTCCATGGCAGTGGGGGTGGGGCCAGGGGAAGAGCTGCCAGGCTGGATGGAGAACCCTCCCACAGGCCACAGGGTTCCCTATCCCTGGGGTAGACTCTTCCTGGTGCTGCCAAGTCAGTCTGTGGCCCATATTGTAGGCTTCTGAAACTCAGCGGTGGAAAATGCTTACTTTAATTTTGGGTTATCATTACTGTGTGCTGTTCTCATTGGCTGAGACCTGTTTGGACTGTTGTGATGAACAGAGCGTGTTTGTCACAACTGCATTGTTGTGACCCACCTTGCCACTTGAAAAGATGGTGTTGGTGCAACAGTTTTTGGCTATGGCACTGATCCATCTCCTTTCCCTTGTTCTCATCTAGATTTCTCAGCTGCCCATGAAACTTGAATCTGAAGTGATGGAAAATGGTGAAAACTTCTCTGTCGGGGAGAGGCAACTACTTTGCATTGCCAGAGCTTTGCTCCGTCGTTGTAAGGTGAGCTGGCAAGTGGAAGGAAATGGCCATGTATGTAGCTAAATTTCTGCTTTTCTAAGAAAAGCCTGTTCTCAAGCCAGAATTAAAGACAGGTCTGTGTGGCCATGGCTATCACTTCTTTTATAGAAGATTATTCTCAAGAATGTTGTCTGTGTTCAGAGTATGCTTGTTGGCTTCATCTTCTGATCCAGAATTGAAACCTGCTTAGCTTTCTGCAGGGCACTACCCCCCCTCCCACCACATTCTGATCACCTCTGTCTCTCCCTGCCTTCCCATAGTGGATTTGCTTGGTCACCTCTTAAGCTTGGAATTGCCACTTTTCAGGCAACAGAGCATATGCAGCCTCTGCTCCTTTCCTATCGCACTAGGTCAGGGGTGGGCAACACATGGTCTGCGCCCCTCCTGCCGAATTTGGCAGTGGCAAAAGAAAGGGTTTTTTTACACAAAAAAGTATGGTGCTTTTAACGCTACGGGGTGCTGAAAGGGTCAAATCTCAAAGCTACATTTGACCCTTTGGGCACTACAGAGCACTATGGAGTGGTTTTCTGCCCAATTTTAGAGAGGGAATGGAGGCAGGGAATTACAGTTTGCCAAGTAGGAACGAGGAGGGCACTAGGGAAATGGCAAGGCGGTCTTTGGAGGCTTAAGCCCGAAGCACAGGACCAGCCAGGCGGGATAGATTTTGAGCAGTGTTAGGAGAAACGAGAAGAATGTCAGTGTGGGCATCTGTTTCAGAGGAAGGGGAAAGAAGCAGAGGGCGTTGCTTCCTAGTGGTTTGTACCCACTTGGAAATTCACTGAGAACCCTGACGATCCTAGGTTCCTTCCAGGAACCTTCCAAATTTAATAGGGATAAATGCCAAGTGCTGCACCTAGGGAGAGGAAACCAAATGCAGAGTTACAGAATGGGGGACACTTGGCTCAACAATACCACAAGTGAGAAGGATCTTGGAATTGTGGTAGATCACAAACTGAATATGAGCCAGCAATGCGATGTGGCTGCAAAGAAGGCAAATGCTATTTTGGGCTGCATTAATAGAAGTATAGCTTCCAAATCGCGTGAAGTGATAATTCCCCTTTACTCAGCACTGGTTAGGCCTCAACTTGAGTACTGCGTCCAGTTCTGGGCACCACACTTTAAGAAGGACGTAGACAGACTGGAGAGGGTTCAGAGGAGGGCAACTAGGATGATAAAGGCACTGGAAACAAGGCCCTGTGAGGAGAGACTGAAAGAACTGGGCATGTTTAGCCTTCAGAAGAGGAGACTGAGGGGAGATATGATCGCACTCTTCTAGTACTTGAAGGGTTGTCACACAGAGGAGGCCCAGGATCTCTTCTCGGTCATCCCAGTTTGCAGGACACGGAATAATGGGCTCAAGTTACAGGAACCTAGATTCCACCTAAACATCAGGAAAAATTTCCTGACTGTCAGAGCAATAAGACAATGGAACCAATTACCTAGGGAGGTGGTGGGCTCTCCCAGTCTGGAGGCATTCAAGGTGCAGCTGGACAGCCATCTGTCAGGGATGCTTTGACCTAGATTCCTGCATTGAGCAGGGGGTTGGACTCGATGGCCTTGTAGGCCCCTTCCAACTCTACTTTTCTATGATTCTATGATCCTGTTCACAAATTGAAAATGGGTTAATCACCTCAGTCTGGATGAGAATTAAGAGTGCAGTGTGCACAGTGCTCTTCTGTCCCAAGATTCCAGGGCTGATACAGGCGATGTTGGGGGACTGACAGCAGGCTAAACCATTGGTAGAAACCTCTGAGCCCTGCACGGTGTGTAATGTGGTAGCAAAAATAGAATTTGGAATGGAGGGCAGTGAAGCAAAGCCTCTCCTGAAACCCTGACTAACCTGAGGAAAATAAGAAACACGGAAAGAGGCGAAGGAGGGAAGCTAGCAAGTGCTGGATGCGTCTGCCTTGAGATGTCACAGAAAGCCTAGCACAACACCCTTGGCTCTTAGCTTGGCCACAGGAAGGTAAACTGCTGAGCTTGAAGCCAACAATCCTTAACAGTCACACTGCTTATACCCAGTAACTACAAGGATCTCTGTCACACAAAGGTCCGTAACCCTGGCATGGTGGCTGTGCCCGCAGTGGGGTGGTTCCTTGAGTATTTCAGGCAGGTGGCCTAGCCCTCAGTGGAATTGGACAGAACGACCAAAATGCACGTTGCTTGAATGCAGCAATGGGTGCTTTACAGGGAGTGAAGCTCTATCCTCAAGGTAGCAAAAGAGGAAAGCTCTGGGGCAGGAAATAGGGGTTTTACTCCTAGAGGACGGGATAAATGCTAGAAGCAGATCACAAAGAGAGGGCAATGTATCAGAACTCCAGAAGGATCTTAGAACAACACAACAGATTGAGCCAGCTCATCATGGCTTATTTAACCCACGATGAGCCATGGTGTATGCTGGGCCAAAAGTCATGCTCCCAAGGGACAAACAAGAGAATCCCAGAACAAAAAAAATACACAAAGGATACCTGATGGTGCTTTAATCTGCAGATCTATCTGGAGGTAAGGATGCTTCAGGATTGGACCATATTTCCTGCCAGTGCTTTAGATTGGCCAGTTTAGGCTATGTCGTGAGTTGGTTGACTATGGTGTTGACCTGGAAGTCAGAAAGGCCTTTGTATTTATTTGGAGTTCCCATTGTTGAGAACAACTCCTTTAAATTTTGTTACAGAGCAGGGGTGGTCAGACTTCAGGCTTGATGGATCTACTTTGTTTTTTTATTAGAACCTCAAGATCCATTAACCAAAGCCATATGCAAAATGGTGGCTCAGTGGGCTTCTGTACACTTAGAATTAAGGACCAGGGTGCCTCTAAGCACATGCTCAGCACAAGAACTTGTTTTCATTTCCAGAACAGGGCTCACTGTTCACACAGAGATTCATGCTTGGTTTCCCCTGCAAATCCTGATGAAATCCTTTCCAGACATCACCCATCACTAAATGAAAGCTGAGATTCTTAGGATGATGCAAATTCTGTGACTGTTTTGCAGTTGCGTGGAACTGTGGATTACACACAGTCCCACTCTGATTACAGCCCTCTCTGCCAGATTACAAAAGTTTTCTTCCATTAAGTAGAAATCACTGATCTGGATGTTGGCTATGGAGCCTAACATAATTGATGCATTAATGTGGCTTGTGGCTTCTGTTTTGACTTCGAGAGCATTGAAATGGTACAATGAGCAGAGCAGAGCGAATAACTTTCAGACTGTTTATGTGAAGAGCTTTGAAGGGAAATTGTAAGTGTTCCACCCCTATGTATCCAACTCAGTTCAGTCACACCTGGAGCACAGTGAGAAGAGTGTGCTTCCTTATTTATTTATTTATTTACTTACAAAGCCCATGTTATGCTCTCCAGATATTGATCCTGGATGAAGCAACAGCTGCCATGGACACGGAGACTGATTTGCTGATCCAGGAGACTATCAGAGAAGCATTTGCAGACTGCACAATGCTGACGATTGCCCACCGCTTGCATACGGTTCTGGGCTCTGATAGGATTATGGTGCTGACGCAAGGGCAGGTGAGTTAGAAATGAATGCCTTTTCCTTTGCAAAGTCACACAGACCAGGTGTCCATTTTTTCCTGAGGCTCAGGGCTGACTGACAGGAGCTCCTTGTGAGTTCCACACAGATTAGGAATAAGCAGAAATCAGAGGCAAGGGCAGATCGGTGTGAAGCCAGCAAGAGGACCAAGGCACCACAGCCAGCAGGGTTCAGGCAGGAAGAGTGGTCAGTAGACAGTTCCAAAAGGTACCCATAAGAGATTCAGTCCAAGGGGGAGTTAGCTAAGACACCACAGCCTACAAGGTTCAGGCTGGAAGCATAGTCAGAAGGCAGTCTGGGAGATGTTCATGAGGGGTTCAGCCCAGTGGAGAGCTAGGGATCCTAGGGCACAGAGGGCTGGAGCCAGAACAGTAAGATAGACGTTGTTTCCAGCAACACTTCCAGCTCCCAACTGCTGTTCTTAAGCAGAGGCTGTCAGAACCCCACCCAGGATCCAGCTAGTAGCTTCTGGAAAGAGTCTCCTTGCAAGGAGAGCCCTTACTCCCGAGGAGTCCTCTGCTGCATCCTGGTACTTCTCCTGGGCTTGAGGAGTCTGGCCTGCCTCTTCAGTCTCCGTTACATCTGGGTGGTTGGGGGTCTCTCTTCTTCTGCCTCCGATGCAGACCCCCCCCCTCTTCCTGCAGAGGTAGGTCCTGGGGCCCCAGGCTCCTCCAGGTCCTTTGACCCTGGTAGGTCCTGAGCCTCTGCACTTGCTGGGGGCTCAGGGTCTTCCTCTGAGGAGGAATTGTGCAGTGGGGGCATGATGCCAGGTATTTTCAAACTGTGTTGCAATGAGCTTCTCCCCAAGTTGAGACAATTCTGCAGCTCTCACATAATAAGACAGATCCCAGAAGGGAAATTAGTTTAATGATTAGGCTCAACCTGAAAGTTGAAAACCAGTAATGAAACAAGCTGCCTTAAGGAGGTGGCTTGACAACCACACTTGAAGCCTTGTAAAGAGAATCTGAACAGATTTTTAGTGGGGATGCTTTTAAAACTTTCGATAAGCCTTTCTAAAGCAGGTGGCTTACTAGATGATCCTTTGGTTCGTTTTCTACCGGTTCTGTGTGCAGACCTGGTTGATAGCTGTACTTTTACTCAATGGGCCACTTCACATGACACGGCCAGCTCATTGTGAGTTATTTAACCCACAATGAGCCGCAGTGCATGCCAGGTGCATGCAGCTGCCATTTTGAACACGCGGCCCCCAATCGGGGTGATCAGGGGTAGGGCTGTATCATGTGAACCTGGCCATTGTGGGTTATGCAAGGGTTGTTTAACCGTCGAATAACCCACAGTGGCCTGGTTCACATGACACGGCCCAACCTCTGATGGTTCGAGGATTAAACAACCCGTGCATAACCCTACTACTAATCCATGGTTATGTGAGGGTTGTTTAGCCCTTGAATAACCCTTGATGACTGGGTTCACATGACACAGCCCAGCCCCGATTGCCCCCATCGGGGATTGCATATTCAAAACGGCAGCCACACATGTGTCATGCGAACCAGGTCAATTTTTCTTCTGTTTGTAAATGAAAGATACAGTTGTGCTTATTTCATGCATCACTAACAGTCTTCCCCTTCATTTGTTTTAGGTGGTGGAATTTGATACTCCATCTGCTCTCCTGTCCAATGAGAACTCCCGCTTTTATGCCATGTTTGCTGCTGCAGAAAATAAGGTTGCTGTTAAGGGCTAAAATTCAGGGCAGTGTCACTTTAATCAGGAGGGTAATGCTCTCTGCCTGTGGCAGGTACCTCCTCCTCCTCCATCACCATGTTCTCCAAGCAGATTATTGCCTTTTCATCTTTCTTATTTCTTTTTTTTTTAGCATCGTGAGTCAAGATTGAGTTTTCTTTTAAAAGTACTGTAAGGAGGATTCTTTATGGTTTTTATTATGGTATTTATTCCATATTCTTCTTACTAATTTTTGCTATGAAATGCACTCTACAAAATGGCTCAGGGAGCCATGATTATAAATGTATCAAGAGGCCTATATTGAAGCTTTATACATGTAGCTATATCTATACAGAATTCTGTACATAGCCTATATTTACAGTGGAAATGTACGCTGTTTATTTTATATTAAAATGAGCACTGTGTTAATACCAGTGCATATTCTTTTCTATCATTTTTTGTACAGTTTTATGGTACTGGGAAACTGGCTTTCGCCAGGCTGCATCAGACCCTGTTTTGTCTCTTGCAGTCGGTTTTCTCCTGGTGCTGGATTTTCCCAGATCTCTGGATGGAAGTGAAGCTTTGTAGTCGTGTCCTTCTGTGTCCTATTATCATTGCCCTGCACAGGGATATGTGGGCTCTGGTGATGTGACTCAGTCGTATCATAACTGTTGAGCTCTTTGGCACATTGCTAAGGTGCATGGAAGTAGCGGCAGCTGTTTCCCATGATTCTTTCCCTTGGTGGGGTTTAGGGTTTTTTTTTTCTTTCCTTTTTGTGATTTTTATAAGTAAACTCTGTCATAGCAGTAGGGGAAGAACCATGCATTTGCCTCAGGTACCTTAAAACTCCATTGTCACTCATTCTGGTGCAATAAAAGGAATGTGGATTACATTCTCTATTAGTAGAGTTCAGTTTATATTTTATAGAAAGGAAATGCAAACTCCTTCTGCTTTGCTGAGCAAACCCTCCTGCCCAGAACATACATCATCACTAATAAACCACAGCAATGGACCCTCTTCAGATTGGGACCCTGGTGCTGCTTGCAAAAGTTCTCAAAGTTGCCTCTGCTGAATTATTGATCTAGAGATACTATTGTTTCATCTGGAAAGCTCTGCAGATCACGTTCACATTTGTAACAATTAATCATTCACCCTATTCAATATGTGTGCAAATTTTTTCCTGCGTATTTGTTACTAAACTGATTGTGGCTCCCCATCTGCAATTTTTAGCAGGCTCCTGCTCATCAGGGTTTGACACTGGTGTAGGAAGTTTTATTTTCTTACTGTAAAGAGACCTACCTCAGGTTGCCGAGTCCTGTGTGGTACATTGCCATGGTTACTGTATGCCATCCCTGTTGTATGGGACCAGTAGCCCAGGTGGGCATGGTCAATCCTGTAATAGCTGTTACTTTTTAATTGGTCAGCGTTGCATGTTTTTTTGTTTTTGTTTGTCCAATTGGACATTTTATAGCCTTAGCATGTTTGGAAACGGTCTGGTCGAGAGAAACATCCAAGAAAGTGAATAAAAACTATTTTGGGTTTTGTAAACTCTTGTGTGCATTCTGTTCTTTGGGCATGGTTGATGTCTTCTACCAGTTACATGAAGAAATGAATGTGTATCAAGCCAATCTCTCCCTTGAAAAGTGCCAAATTTGTGAGAGCCAGTGTGGTGTAGTGGTTAGAGTGATTGACTGGGACTCTGGAGATCTGGGTTCTAGTCCCCACTTGTCCATGAATCTCACTGGGCGACTTTGGGCCAGTCACTGACTCTCAGCCTAACCTACCTCACAGGGTTGTTGAGAGGATAAAATGGAGAGGAGGAGAACCTTGTAATCCTCCTTGGGTTTCTTGCAAACGGGGAAAAAGGCAGGATATAAATGTAATGTGATGATGATGATGATGATGATGATGATGATGATGATAATATGCTGCCAAGGTGCAATACAGCAAAGGTTCAGGAAGCCATGTTCCCTCTGCATAGAGCCAGAGCCAGTGTGGCACAGTGGTTAGAGTGTTGGATTAAGTCCCGAGAGACCCAGACTTAAGTCCCCACTCAGTCATGAAGCTCACTGAGTGACTCTGCACCAGTCACTATCTCTCAGACTAATCTACCTACCTCACAGCCTTGTGAGAATAAGAGGGAGGAGAACACCTGAGCACTTGGAAGGAAGGGTGAGCTACAAATGCAATACATGAATGCCATGACACTTGCACAGTTTTAAAGCTGCCTATGCTGGTCTAGTGCCACTGTAGCAGTAGGAGAGGAAATTGCTCCTGTTGCTCTGTGGAAATGATAGTCTGCACAGAACCAGGAAGGAAGGTAGCTAAATCCTGGGTCTAGCTTTGTTTCCACACCAATAGCTGGGATTGCTTCAAAGTGAAGTGGGAGCCTCTGGCTCAGGGCTATGCTGGCTGGGGCATCCTGGGAGTTGTAGGCCAAAAACATCTGGGGACCCAAGGTGGGAGAACACTGCAGTTTCCCATGAATGTCTCTGGGTAGGTTACTTGTCCTTTGTGACTAGCATTGCATATTCATGACAGCCAAGACAGTTTCTCCAATTTTCAAATGTGCCCCACAGGCCCAAAAGGTTGCCTACTCCTGATCTAAAGAAATCTATTTCCGTATGATTGTGGCAGCTAGGATACTGAATGCTAAGTGCTGGAAGAGTACAAAAATTCCCAAACTTAGAAAATTATATGATGTTAAATTATGGGATCTAGCAGTACAGTAATACCTTGGATTGCAAGTAACTTGGTTTGAGAGCGTTTTGCAAGACAAGCAAATTTTTAAATATTTAATTTTTTTTTACTTGATATACAAGCGACGTCTTGCAATACAAGTACTGTAGTACGGCTTAAATTAAAAATCTCTGTACAATTTTTTTTTGGGGGGATTTCGTTTTGATATAAGAGTGTTTTGGATTACAAGCACGTTTCCGGAACGAATTATGCTCTCAATCCAAGGCATGACTGTATTAAGCAAACTCATCTGGACAGTGTGGGTGCAACAGGGAGTCTGTAGTACTAATCTTTTTTAGTGTAAGTGGTATTGCCAAACGTCTTCATTCACATTCCTATATGAACTCTCACACATGTACACATGTACTGATGAATGTGGGACTAAAGGGTCCTTTATCGGCGCAACATGCAGACTTCGGCACTGTGCGTCAACCAAATGGGGGAAAGGGGAGAAAGATCGCTCAAACAACCATTCAAGTCCAAACTACAGACTTCATTTTTAACATACACAGAGATGCATCCACATGTGTTTCAAAAGAAAAACAACAACACCATCCTGGTTAGTATACCAACCCCCTAGCACATAGTCCTATGGACAATGATAAAACCAAACTGAGGTGGCTTGGCTGTTATTTGGGACCCCAAATGGGGCTTCTCCTTAGACCTAACTATACCAAAGGAAATAACAAACATGGAGGGAGTGGAGGAGACTGAGGAAAAGGAGGCAAGGAAGGGGCCTAGCCAAAAGGCTACCCAAAGAGGTTTTAAAAGGTGATTGAAAATGGTTGCACTTTGCTCAAGACATGTGGTAGTAGCATCACAATTGCTCCAGATTCCCTGCTTGACCATTACCACTGGACTCAAAAGATGACAACTTGTACATCGGACACACCCTCCGGAAGGCACCCAAAAATGGAAGCAGGGACTTCCACCAGTTACACTGCATTATGTATGGAACTTGGCTTCGGATTTAACGGGCACTTCTCCCATCACTTTTTTTTCTCTGGGTGTAGAGGGCAAACATCTCTGTGAGCAAGTGAGGCAACAAGGTGGTTCAAGAAAAGAATGGAGAACTCTGGCCCCCTGGATACGTGGGACAGGCACCAGAGTGGAGCGGGGGGGGGGGGCTTGCTGGGAAAGGATCAGGAGAAGCGAGCTTGCAGACAAATTGAACTAACTTTAGAGCTCAGCTGACCCCCAAGAATATGCTAGGTGCCCAGGCAAAAAGAACTGGTGACCAAACCCAAGGACAGTTACAGTCTTCAGAATGAAGAGTACAAAGGACTTGGTGGCTTTAAGGCTGTACTAAGGATGGGGCAGAACAAAGAAAATAGTTTGACTCTAGGCTGGGGTCTCCAATGTGCCAGGCTCCCTGTCTCTCCTGATTTTTATTAAGATGTATCGTTTTTAACTGGAGGCTGCCATGCTGCAAAGTGAAGCGCTTTCCTGCAGCACCATCTTTATTTGGGCTCACCTCTGTCTTGTACTTCGGTTCTTCAGCAAGTTACTTTTAGTCTCACCAGTTTGCCTCTGGAAAATGAGTTGTGTTGTGACCAATCATGCCCACCATGGTAGCCATTTTGTGACAGCACCCACAGCTCTCAAAATTCCAAGTGTGCCCACACTGACCCAAGAAGGTCGGGGGATCCCTGCTCTAAGGAAGGAAAGGAAACTTCAAAGAGGTTCCTAGCTACTTCATTGAGATAAAGCTAGGTGGCCGTACCCTGCAAGACCTGTGCTGTGGAAAATAATTAGCTACCAGTATTTCAAACAAGACACCATCACCTGGGCACTCCTTGTGGTATCCAAATCTGCCAGACCTGTCTTGTGGGTGGGAATGCTTCAAGATTGGTCCTATAACCCACCAAATCTCTGGACTGGCCAATTTAAAGAAAGCCAGTTTGGCGTAGCAGCTAGAATGTTGGACTGGGAGCTGGGAGATCCGGGTTCTAGTCCCCGTCCCCCCACTGGGCCATGAAGCTCACTTTGGTGACCATGGGCCAGTCACTGACTCTCAGCCTAACCTACCTCACAAGGTTGTTGTGAGGATAAAAATGGAGGATTATGTAAGGTGCCTTGGGTACTTTACAGGGGGGAAAGGTGGGATAGAAATACAATAAATAAATAAATAAATAAATAAGCAACGGTTCCCTCGTGGGTTAGCTGACTTGGCAGTCAGGGAGGCATTTGTTGTTTCCGGCGTTCCACCAGAGTGACTCCCTTTAATCAGTGGAGGAGAGAGCGTCGTATGCAATTACTCTGGTATATATGAACTTTAGAGAATGCTATGAGAGCAAAATGAGTAAAAACGACTATGTGGATTTAACAGGCTTGGCTGCGATACGCGCTTGTGGTGTTATTTTTTTTTTTTTACATTGCTTTGCTTTTAATCTAACATAACTTTAAAAAGAAATCTCAGGTCGCTGGCAGCCCTCCCACGTGGAACGCTCTGGGATGCTCGCTCTCACTCCCTGCAAGAGTGGAGAGAGACGGACCAGGGGCAGCGTCCAATGTACGATTCGGGAGCAGCTGGCAAGGTAAGAGGTTCCGTTCCGCGCCCCTGGCCTGCTCCGAAGCGGCGGAGATCAGCGTTCTGGAGCAAAGCGTGCGATCCGAGGCCGGGGTTCGGATCGGAACCCTCCCCCGCATGGAAAGGCGGCGCTGCGACGTCTCCCCAGCCGAGGCTGGCGGGCGGGCGTGGGAGCGCCCCCTGGTGGCCGCTGCCGCCCGCTGCCTCGCTCTGGGCCGCCGCCTGCTTCTCTCTGGCGCCGCCCAGCGGCCGCAAACCGCCCGGTCCAGCGTCGCGCGGCAGCCAAGCGGGCAGGCCCCGGCGCTAGGCTAGGCTGGGCAGGGCTGGGCCGGGCCGGGCCTCTTCCTGGCGCTGCTGAGTGGGCCGCGCGAGCCGCCTCCGTGAATCATCCGCCGCGCCGGGGCCTCCTCCGCCCGCCCGCCCATGGATTTCACATAGCTCTGCCTCGGCCGCCCCCGCGCGCTGCTCGCCCTCGCCGTCCTCCATGGCGGGCCCCGAGAGCCCCCCAGACGTGGCGTCGGCCTCCAGCGCGTCGCTGTTCCGCCTCCGCCACCTCCGCCTGGGGCTGGACCTGCGGCCCGAGGCCCGCGCCCTGGCCGGCTGCCTGGTGCTGGAGCTCTGCGCTCGGCGGGCGGGCGGGGGCAGCCGGGAGGGCAGCCCGCAGCACGCCCGCCGCCGCGCGCTGGTGCTCGACACGCACCCGGCCCTGCGGGTCGCCTCGGTGGACTTCCGGCTCTCCCCGGCCGAGGGGGCGCGCTGCGGCTTCGCCTTCTCCCCTCGCGGCTCCTCCTCGGCGGGAGGTGGCAGGACGAGCCCGCAGAGCCCAGGCGCGGGCGACGCCGAGGACGGCGCCCAAAGGTGCTCCGCTCTGGACCCCGCTTCGGCCTCCGCCCCCGCCGCGCCGTCTCCGTCCCCGTCAGGGCCGGAGGCCACGGACCCGCCGGCGGCCGCCCGGCCCTGGTCAGCGCCGCCGCCGCCGCGCTGCCCCTCGCCCCACTGCCCCCTCGCCCTGACCGGCTGCCCCTCGCCCACGCCCCTCTCGGACCCGCACCCCCACTGCCCCCTCAGCACCCCCAGCGCCCTGTCGGCCCTCGGCTCGGGCTGCCTGGCGCCCCCAGACCCCGAGCTGGCGGCCCACTGCCCCCTCGGTGTCCTGGCCGGCCTGCACGGCCACTGCCCCACCGCCACCCCTGCTGCCCACCACCGCCGCCAGGGTGGCTGCCCGTCCGCCTTGCTGGCGGCCCCCGACTGCCCGTTCGCCCGCTTGCCGGGCGCGGATCCTCAGGACGACGCCCCTCCGCCGGACCCCAAGGGCACCGCAATGTGTGCGGCCGACCCCTACTCGCCCCTGGCCTCTCCTGCTAGCCCCATTAACCACTTGGCCTATTCCTTCTCGGATCTTCCTCTTGCTCCCGAGGTTCCCCCTCCGCCCGTGCCCACCTTCCCTGAGCGCGCCCCGTCCTCCGCGCCCCCGTGCCCACTTTTCTTCAGAGTGGACCCCTTCACAGATTACGGCTCAGCCCTCACCATCTCCTTACCTTCTTCCCTGGAGCTTCACCAGCCCTTCCAGGTCATCATCCGCTATACCACAGTTGACGCCCCGGCTGTAAGTATCCCTTCGGTGAATCTTTTTCTGTTGCAACCCTAAAGGTTGTTTTGAGGGAGATGGGGGACGGACGGACATTCAAACAGTTGTTTGGAGTATTTTGCCAGGAAGTACAGGTCATGCAGGCTACTGGAGCTGATTGTGCAAGGATAGAAGCTCGATAACGGAAGCTCAGCTAGAATGGGTTGGTTTGCACGAAACGGTAACCTAAGTTGCTTTAATAGCCTGGGTCATCTCGTGAGTGAGCCAGCGTGCTAGTCGACATGGTTCGATCGCTTCTGCTTGGCTCCTTGTGCCAAGTGGCTGAACAGGTCATTGACCTTTAAAACCCTGTACGGCTCCGGTCCAGTTTATCTCAAGGAGCGCCTCCAGCAACATCAAGTAGGCCGCTCAACAAGATCTGCCACGGACGGCCTTCTCCCTGTCCCATCAGCCAGAGAAACCAGGCTGGTGGGGACTAGGAGGAGGGCCTTTTCTGTGGCAGCCCCCAATTTATGGAACTCTCCCCAGTGACCTCCGCCATGCCCCTTCCTTGATTAGCTTCCGCTGTGCATTAAAAACGTGACTTTTCAGGCGGGAATATGGGGTGGGTTAGGATTTTTAAGTTTTGTACTGTTTTTAATTGTGTTTTATACTGTGTGTGTGCGCGCCTGTATTTTATTGGATTGTACATCACTCAGAGTGGCCGGATGTCTGGCCAGATGGGCGATTCATAAATATAATAAATAAATAAATAAATAAATAAATGGATGCTCTGTTCCTGATGTAGTTAGTGTGACATGTGAACCCGAAACTCTGGCTTGTCTCTCTGCCTACAAGCCAGAGTTGTAGCCCAGGGTTTGTTTTTGGGTTACAGCTCTGGCTTGTTGTGGGGGAGACAAGCCAGACTCTTGGGTTCTGACATAACACTAAACCAAGCCAGGAAAGCCGCATCCTTGGCTTGTTTAGACACTTCTGCTGGTAGGAGGAGCCAAGGCTATCAAAGGCTACTAGTCATACAGGCCTGTGGCTCACGCTGGCTCAGCTTGTCTGAGTGTGGAAAGCTAAGCAGGGTCAGGCCTGGTTATTACTTCGATGGGATACCCCTCCTCTAGTTTCCTGCACTGAGCAGGGGGTTGGACTCAATGGCCTTGTAGGCCCCCTCCAACTCTATGATCTATGAATCTAGTCCTGATTGGCTATATGCTACCTCCATTATCACAGGCAGTCTGCCTATGTACACCAGTTGCCAGGGAACATGGGTGGGAGGGTGCTGTTGCACTCATGTCCTGCTGGTGGGATCCCGTGGGCAGCTGGTTGGCCACTGTGTGAACAGAACGCTGGACTAGATGGACCCTTGGTCAGATCCAGCAGGGCTCTTCTTATGTAAGTGGGAGCGATCCAGCTGCATGAACTAGCACACAGCCTCACTCACAGTAACCCAGGGTTCAGAAAAACCCCTGGGTTACCATTGCATGCAGACTCGGCCAATATGTACCACAGATGAAGAAGAGTACCGCCAAGCCTAAGGGGATGCCAGCATGGTTAATGAGCAGAGTCAAGGAACTCATAAAAGGCAAGAAAGCTTCCTTCAGAAAATGGAAGTCTTGCCCAAAGGATTGGAATGAAAAAGAACACAAGCTCTGGCAAAAGAAATGCAAGCTGATGATGAGCTGGGGGAAAAAAAGAATTCAAGGAGCATATTGCTCAAAATATAATATATTCTTTAAATACGTTAGAAGCATGAAACTAGCCAGGTTGGTGGTTGGACCTTCAGGTGGGACGTTAAAGATGTGCTGAAGGAGGGTACAGAGATGTCAGAGAAGTTGTACAAATTCTTTGCATTTGTCTTTGCTGAAGAAAATGTGGGGCAGATAGCTGTGCCTGAAAATACTTTTTCAGGGAAGGAATCTCGGGAACTACAACAAATAGTGGTGATAAGAGGTGAGTTTTGAGGATTTGTTCAGAACAAACAACTGGATCTGGATGGCATCCATTTGACATTTCTTAAAGACATACAAAATTGCTGATCTTCCAACAGAAATATGTAATGCGTCCCTAAAATTGGCTTCCGTACCGGAGTAGAAAGCAGTCAATGTAATGACAATTTTTTAAAAAAAAAGGATTTGGGGATTTAAAAAAGACCCCAGGAGGCATACAATTCCAGGTCAGCTGATTTAACACCTGTAAATTGGTGAAAAGCATTATTAAAGGTAAAATGATCAAGCATATAGAAAAACAACAGGCCTGTGGGTCATGCTGGATTGGCTTGTCTGAACGTGGAAAGCTAAGCAGGGTCAGGCCTGGTGATTACTTGGATGGGAGACCCCCTCCTCTAGTTTCCTGCATTGAGCAGGGGGTTGGACTCGATGGCCTTGTAGGCTCCTTCCAACTCTATGATCTATGAAATCTATAAGGGCAGAATGCATGCTTAGACAGAAAAAAAGTCCTACAACTCCCACCATTCCCCGGCTAGCCATGCTGGTTAGGGAATGCTGGGAGTTGTAGGATCTTGTAGGCCCCGTCCAACTCTCTAATCCTATGTAAGAACAAATCTTAGTGAAAAAGAATCAGGATGGCTTCTGCAAAGGTAAGGTCTCTCTCACTTAAGTTTTTAGAGTTCTTTGAGAGTGCCAACAAGCATATGGGGTGATCCGATACTACTTAGACGCTGTATACGTGGACTTCAAAAAACATTTGACGAAGTCACTCAGCAAAACCTCCTGCGAAGACTTAGCTATTGTGGGATAAGAGGACCGGTCCTATGGACTAGAAACTGGTTCAAGGAGCGTCTCCAGCAACACCAAGTGGGCCGCTCAACAAGATCTGCCACAGACGGCTTTCTCCTTGTCCCTTCAGCCAGAGCAGCTAGACTGGTCGGAACGAAAGAAGAGGGCCTTCTCTGTGGCAGCCCCGTACTGTGGAACTCTCTCCCAAGTGACCTCCACCATGCCCCCTCTCTGCTGAGCTTCCGCCGCTCATTAAAAACTTGGCTGTTCAGGCGGGAATATGGGGTGGGCTAAGATTTTAAAATTTTATACTGTTTTAATGTATTTTAATGGAGAAAAATGTTTTAATGTATTTTATTCTGTTTTATCTTCTGTACATCGCCCAGGGTGGCCGGTTTGCTGGCCAGATGGGCGATAAATAAATGCAAATAATGATATAAATAAATTAAAGAACAGGAAGCAGAGAACAGGAATAAATGGACAGTTATTGCAGTGGAGTAAAACGTGGGGTCTCCCAAGGACTGGTGCTTCTTTAACTTGTTCATAAATCATTTGGAGTTAGGGGTGATTAGTGAGTTGGTTAAGTTTCTGGAATGACCCCAGACTGTTCAGGATGATGAAAAGTAAAGTGAATTGTGAAGAGCTCTGAACCCATCTCTCCAAACCAGGTGACTGGGCAAAAAGAATAACAAACGTAGGTCAGTGTAAGCAAGTATACATTGGGGCAAAATATCCTAACCCAGTGTTCTCCAACCTTGGGTCCCCAGATGTTTTTGGCCTACAACTCCCAGCATGCCCCAGCCAGCATGCTGGGAGTTGTAGACCAAAAACATCTGGGGACCCAAGGTTGGAGAACACTGCCCTAATCTCACATGTACACTGATGAGATCTGAGCTGGCAGTGACCAGGCAGGAATGAGACCTTGGAGTCGTAGTAGAGAGATCGATGGGAGGGTTCTCGCATCACGATAGGTCAGGGTTCCTCCAGAGCACCATGCTCATAAACGCTGCCTGATCACTCCCGCTGCAGGTGGGAATGGCTCAACAGACCGCGGACCTTTGGTTTGTTTAGGGTGATGTGTGAACCTATACCTTTGGCTTGTCTCTTCCCCAGCAAGCCAGAGAAGTAACCCAACAACAAACAATGGGTTACATGTGAACCGGGTCAATGTGATGTGTGACAGAGGTCAATGAAAACATCAATACAGTGTGCAGCTGCTCTGAAAAAAGCAAATTCCATTGGTGATGGTTAGGAAAAGAATTTTTAAAAAAAATAAAAAACCAAGAGTGGGGAACCTCAGGCCTGGGGCCAAAACCGGCCCTTCTGGTGTCCCTGTCTGGCCCTCTGGGATTCCCCAAATGACCACGCCACCTTCCCTGGCCCACCGCTAGTTTGGTGGTTCCCCGGCCTTTTGCAGTCTCCCGTCCCCCCAATCTAAAAGGCTGAAATGCCTCTCCTAAGCCTTAGTTACTGGCAGTAAGAGCTTTAAGCTAAAATATGCTGGCATTGGGGGTATTCGACCCCACCCATAATAAATGTGCCCCCCCCCAAGAGCTTTTCCAAAATGGAGTTTTACCCCTGGGCTGCTCCTGTAGATACAAATCTGTGATGCGGTCACCCTTGGAATACTTGGAATTGCAGAGCTGGAAAAGGTGCAGAAAAGAGTTCAGAAGGCTGGAATGTCTTCCCTGCAGGGAGAGGTTATAATGTTTGAGGCTCTTTAGCTTAGAAAAAGGGTGAGTTGGGGGGGGTGGGGGGGGCTGATCAAGGTTTCTAAAATTATGCATGTCATAGTGAAAGTGAAAGTGTGCTCCCCCTCTCATAGCAAGTAGAACCTGAGGCCATCCGGTGAAGCTGAGATAGGCAGGTGATGATTCAGGACAGATAAAAGGGATAACTACGTGTTTCACACAGCACGTAGTTATTTTATGGAACGTATGGGATTCACTGCCACAGGGTGTGGTGGTGATGGCTTTAAAAGAGAATTAGACAAATTTCTGGAGGATAAGTGTTAGGCCCACTGTTAAGTGTTAACGATGGCTATTTGCGATTTCCAGGTAATTAGGGGTAGTACGCATGCCTCTGAAATACCAGTTGCTGGGGAACAACGCTGGTAGAGAGCTCTGATGTCTGAACTGGGAAACTGGCTTAAGGGTTCCCTTCAGTCAAGAACATGCAACCAAAATCAAATCCTAGTTTGCAGTTCTGGTTTGTAGGGAGCCCATAAACTATGGTTTCTTAGTTCGAACATCATGGGAAACTGATTTAGGGCACAATACTATAGTTTGTTTAGACCAGTGTTCTCCAACCTTGGGTCCCCAGATGTTTTTGGCCTGCAACTCCCAGCATGCCCCAGCCAGCTATGCTGGCTGGGGCATGCTGGGAGTTGCAGGCCAAAAACATCTGGGGACCCAAGGTTGGAGAACACTGGTTTAGACAGAAAAAGATCCTACAACTCCCAGCATTCCCTAGCCAGCATGGCTAGCCGGGAAATGGTGGGAGTTATAGGACTTTTTTTTTGTCTAAACATGCATTCGGCCCGTATAGATTTCATAGATCATAGAGTTGGAAGGAGCCTACAAGGCTATCGAGTCCAACCCCCTGCTCAATGCAGGAAACTAGAGGGGTGTGTGTCTCCCATCCAAGTAATCACCAGGCCTGACCCTGCTTAGCTTTCCACGCTCAGACAAGCTGAGCCAGCGTAAGCCACAGGCCTGGTATCATTAAGAAACTAGAAGTTAGCTCTGCAACAGGGTGTGCAAAAAGAGTGGGGAGCACATGAACATCTTGCTCCTTCACTCTCCGACTCCAACAAGCCATGCGTGTTTGCAGTGGCTCCATTACGCCTGAACCGGACTGCTGCTCTTGTTCTGTCACAGAACAGTTCACCCTGTGACAGCTGCAAGCACTGCCTTATCCTCTGCAATGAACATGGACACAATGCTTATAATGAACGGATTGTATTTTTTATTTTTGTGACTTAACACTTAGCACTGGCAAGAGGTTGCTATAATTCTAGACATATTTATTAATCAGACGTTACTCTGACTTTATTCTGTTACTGGCTTTATTAGGTTGGATCCAGACTGTCAGTTCCGTGGCCGGGATGGCTTCTTTCATTCATGGAACACACTGAGGTCTAACAGGGGGTCCCAGCTGGAGGGGGGGGGAGAGACAATTTTTGCCAATTCCCCCTTCCCTTCCCCCTGCAGTGCCTTTTGTGCTGCTCTGGAGGGTCCCCGAGCCGCCCCCCCAGGAGATTTTCAGGGGTCTGAAGGGGAAAGGAAGGATTGGCAAAAATCACATCCATCCCTTCTCGCTGCAGCATTAGTGCATCTCCACCAATCATATGTCTGGATCCAGCCCATCTTGTTTTAGATTTTATTTTATTCTCATGTTTTCATGTATTTTATAGTTTTCGTTTTTTTTATTTGTAAACTGCTCAGAGAACTTTCGCAATTGGGTGGTATGAAATACTGAAAATAAATACAGTAATACCTTGGATTGCAAGCATAATTCGTTCCGGAACCATGCTTGTAATTCAAAACACTCTTATATCAAAGCGAGTCTCTGGTGGGTGTGAGCGGGGCCGATTTCTGCCCGCTACGACCGCTTGAGGCGAGCGGTTACATCGCAAGACCTTGCTTGTTTATCAAGTCAAAATTTTTCAAATTTTTTTTGCTTGTCTTGCAAAACGCTCTCAGACCAAGTTACTTGCAATCCAAGGTATTACTGTAACATACAGCAGTTGTCAAATATTTGTTACACAGCTCCCTTTAGAGCAGTGTTCTCCAACCTTGTGTCCCTAGATGTTTTTGGCCTACAACTCCCAGCACGCTGGCTGGGGCATGCTGGGAGTTGTAGGCCAAAAACATCTGGGGACACAAGGTTGGAGAACACTGGTTTAGAGGAAAAATGTGTTAGGGTGTGTGTGAATAGATTTGACAAAATTGTGTAGCGCAGAGAGTGGCTACATAGGTCAGGGCTTCTCCTGGATTCAGCATTATCACTTGAGGCCTAGTTGGCATGGTTTTCCCCCTTGACCAGCTTCGGCTGCTTCGTCAGCCTCAGCCATTCCTGGACAGGGATTGGCTGGCCAAAGTCATCCATGCTCTGGTAACCTTGTGATTGGATTACTGTAATGCGGCCTGCCCCAATCTGGTGTCCTCCGGATTTGGCGGGGGGGGGGGGGGACTTGAACTTGAAGGGATGTCACACAGAGGATGGCCAGAATCTCTTCTCGATCATCCCAGTTTGCAGGACACGGAATAATGGGCTCAAGTTACGGGAACCCAGATTCCACCTAAATATCAGGAAAAATTTCCTGACGGTCAGAGCAGTAAGACAATGGAACCTACTACCTAGGGAGGTGGTGAGCTCTCCCACTCTGGAGGCATCCAAGGTGCAGCTGGACAGCCATCTGTCGGGGATGCTTTGACCTGGATTCCTGCATTGAGCAGGGGGTTGGACTTGATGGCCTGGTAGGCCCCTTCCAGCTCTACTTTTCTATGATTCTATGATTCTAACTCCCATCAGCCCCAGCCAGCATAGCTGGTTGTCAGGAATGCTGGGAGTTGTAGTCCCAAAACATTTGGAGGGTACCAGGTTGGCTTAGGCTGCTGTAATGCATTATATGTAGGGTCGCCCTTGAAGGTGACTTGGAAGCTTCAAGTAGTGCAGGATGCAGCGGTCAGAATTCTTAACTGGTGTGGCTTTGCTTTGGTGTCTCGCCCTGTGCCAATAATTGCCAACGTATGCCAAAATGAATAAGGGACTGGGGTTGTGCACCCCAAACTATTATTTGGGCCATCCCAAGTCATGCACCCACGTCTCCAGGATGCTATGGGGTGCCCTAGCATCACATCTTGCCATATATTTTAGTTTTGTGCACAACATGGTCAAGCATGCTGGACCCATGCCAATATTTGCCGAAATGAATAGGGAACTAACTGGAGGCTTTGGGACCTCAGAGAAGCAGCTGGCACGGTTCTTTCCGCACCAGCTGTGATGCCGGGGGGAGGGGGATCCGAGCGCAGGTCCCCAGCTCCGAGGTCAGCGCAATTTTCCGACCTCGGAGTCGGGAATCCGAACAATCCAATGGCCCTCTAGACGCTGTCTAGGGGTGATAGGATTGTTCTGGAAGAGAGCAATCCTAACCGCCAGATGTTGCCTGCTGAAGAGAGTTAGGATTTGACGGAGTTGCCCCTCTGATAGGAGCTTTTTAATTGCATAAATAAAGGATGATTGATTGATTGATTTGATTTGTACCCCACCTTTCTACCAAACAAAATGACAAAAAAAAAAAGTCTTAGAACACAATCCTATGTATGCTTACTCGGATGTAAATACTACTGACCAGTGGTGCTCACTTTCCTAGTAAGTGTGTTTAGGATTGCAGCCTTAACGACCTTTGCAGTTCTATGCAAAGAAGTAGCTATTAGAGAAAAACCTGATTCGTTTGTATCACTTTACAGGTAAGAAGATAAAAATTTCCACTGTCACCTCTCCAATGTATATTTGTCTTAATATTACTGGAGGGTTCTTTGCCACAATTCACAAGAAACCATATACTGTATTCCAGAGGCTCTGTAGAGGACTTGGGTTTTTTTGCCTTGGCTGCCTTTAGCTGCCACGCTACTTGTACTGGATTTTATTGGCTCTTTTCTATCTTTGTGAAACAAATCTCTGGACAATGCAGAGTGTTTACTTAGATTCTTTTCCACCTTATTTGAAACACTTGAGACCAAGCATGCGGAACCCCAGGCATGCCGCCTAATCCAGCCTGCAGGGCAGCCCAGTCTGGCCCATGCATCTACGGGGTTCCTCCAGGGGGCAGGGCTTAGGCTCCAAGTCCCATCCCCTGCCTGGTGGAATCCCCTTGGAGGGCTTCCCCACGGCTGTCTCTGATCTGAGATTCCCCTGCTGGAGACCTTGTCATTCTCTTCTCACAATAACCCTGTGAGGGTAGGTGAGGCTGAGCAAAATAGGGCAGATCTTGCCATGCTTTAGAAGGATGCATCCATCCACGGTGGCTATTTTCCCCTCTAACCTTTCCCCCCTGTGTGCTAATCCAGCAGAGGGCAAAGTGTTTGTTGTTGCTGTTGTTTTGTTTTTGCTTTAATTTCTTATTTAAAAAATCCCTTTTGAGTTTCCAGCTGTGTAATGTACTAAACCAGTGTTCTCCAACCTCGGGTCCCCAGATGTTTTTGGCCTACAACTCCCAGCATGCCCCAGCCAGCTACGCTGGCTGGGGCATGCTGGGAGTTGCAGGCCAAAAACATCTGGGAACCCGAGGTTGGAGAACACTGCACTGGACAAATGCATGGCTATCTAATGCTGTATTAGGAGAGGTGGAACAAACTTCTCTACCCATTTTCTCCATCTTTCTTAATGGAACGATCAGTAATGGTGGACAAGCTTCCCTGAAAGGCAGTTTTCCCACCACTACCCATCTTCCCTTGCAATACACAGGTATCTAGTCTCCAGTTCAAGATGGGTCACAGAGAAGCCCCAAGAGACCTAACCAGTGTAGCTGGCTGGGGCATGCTGGGAGTTGTAGGCCAAACATATCTGGGGACCCAAGGTTGGAGAACACTGTACTAAACCTCTTATCTTTGCTGTTGTGTTCTTTTCTTGACAATGGATCAAGCCATGCTTGTCTACCAGGTTATAAAAAGAGACAGCAGAATGTCCTTTTCTCTCTGTAGCATCTTGGAAGGCTGCCCATGGTCAAGACAGCTGGAGACCTCTGTGCCATTTCGTCAGAGACGTTGACACAGCGCTGGATTAATTTCCTTCTGTCTCTGTGCACTCCCCCCTTCTGTCCTTCGAAAAGAGCGAGGCACACGTTTTACGCAGGTTCCATTCCTCCTTGTGCCGCCTGGGTGCAGCGCAGGGATTCTTAGGAAAGCCTAAAGAGCCTTCACTGGAAGAGTCCAAGTACATGGGGTGCTTGGCTTGGAGTCAAGGCTGAAAAATGCATCTTGAACTAGCGAGATGACCGTCAAGGGATGGACGCGCTTTGAGTTCTCCGGTGTGGCACCATGTGCCGTTTTGGGCTTGGAATGTTCAAACTGCAAATAGAGGGAGGTCATAGAGAAGAGGACTGGTCAGCTGACGGCTGATGCCACAACTGTCCAAACATACAACTCGGGTAGAGGGCCAAAGGAGAGGATAGATGTCGTGCAGGGCTGTCTGTGTATAGAGCCTATGCGCCTTTGCCTGGGCTGATTCCTGAGTTTCTTTTTCCAACACAAAGATTAATCGTTGGATCAGGAAAAGCATGTTTCTGACCATGCAAGAATTCAGTGTATGCTCAGTACATGCTGTGGCTGCCAAAAAGGCTTGGTGATGGATGCTGAACGATTGTGCCCTTGACGAGATTCTGACCTGGCGTCATTGCATCTCGCAGTGAAGATCACTTTACTAAGCCTCTCGCAGAAGGTCACTGTCACTAAATGTGATGATGGTGTCGGGGTGTGCATGCAACTCCTTGATAAGCTGCTGGTCTGTGCTGTCCTGCTAGGTCAGTGTTCTCCAACCTTGGGTCCCCAGATGTTTTTGGCCTACAACTCCCAGCATGCCCCAGCCAGCGGGAGTTGCAGGCCAAAAACATCTGGGGACCCAAGGTTGGAGAACACTGTGCTAGGTGAAGAGGCCTACTATTTCCCCGGGTTTCTGAATAGGCACACAAGTGTAATAAGATTCTCTTCCTTATTTGCCAGGACAATACAGATCACCCCAGGGGGCACTCCCAGAAAGATGGCTCCTTGTGCTATTGTGTAGCCATGCCGTCTTTTCTTCCCTAACTGAATTTTTTTTGGGGGGAGGGATGAAAAAAGACCCCCAAAAAGTGGTGGTAAAAGCAAGGGAAGGTTACAAGTGGAAGACAACGTCATCTTCCCCCTCCCCCCATAAAATTCCGATTGCACGATAAAAGTCTCATCTGGAAGCACCCTGGGTTACCAGTTGACTATATGCACGCAGTGGCAAGTTACCGCATGGTAAATGGCCATCTGGATTCAGGCGTATACATAAGTCCTGTTTCTGCTGCTGTTTTTGGCATTGCATTTTAGTTCTGTTTTCTAAGGCATTTTTACATATTGTGATGCTGTTTGCCGATCAGTAGTCCGGCACAGCAGATCCCAACTAGGGCAAGGGGAGAATGTTTTTCCCCAGTTGCTGACAAGGACAATTATATAGAGAATGATTTATCTGCTACTACACAGAGAAGTATTTATTGACTACAAAATCAAGCATAGAAGGGGGGGGGGGATTGTTCTGTTTTGTAAAGTCACAGCAGAAGCAGAGTACCAGGAAGAGGGTAAAAGGAAAGCCTTATTTCCAGAAGCACAAAGTATGTATAATAAACGTCCTGGGCCAGTGAGGGCAAAGTGAAATGGACTAAGGAGGCTGATCTGGGGGACCCAGCCTTTGACTTTTTGGTACCCAGTGAATGTTTGTTTTCATTTATGAAGCTTATTGTCTCTTTTCAGTGAAATTCCTAAAGCGATAAAGCAAAGAATTAAAATTCTTGTTGAAAACAAAGCAATGTTGAAAACTAGCAGCAGCAATTACACACACACACACACACACGTAAAATAAAAGATGCTTTAACTTTCTGGCAAAAAGTGTTCAGGGATGGAGGCTGGTATATTTCCTCAGGGCAGCAAGTTCCCTTGGGAGGGATGCCTCCCTCCCTCCCTCTCACCTGGTTCTTTCTTAACAGGGCTCTTGATCTTGCATGGCTGCTGTGTGGTGGTGGCGGTGGTGGTGGTGGAGGAGGAGGAGGAGGAGGAGGAGGAGGAAGAAGAAGAAGAAGAGACGACAGTCCAGCTTATCCAGGAATAAAGACGGGATAGGTTCTTTGCCTCCCTCCCTCCCTCTCTCATCTCATGAATGTCTATTTAACGTATTAAAATATATAGGTTGACAATTGCTGCTTCCTTACTGGCTTTGTATTTACTGTGGTCATTTCTTCACATGCTTTCCTTCTTGTTGTTCCATTAGATCTGGTGGCTAGATCCAGAGCTGACATATGGTCACTCCAAGCCATTTGTCTTCACCCAAGGCCATTCGGTGTGCAACCGCTCCTTCTTTCCCTGCTTTGACACGCCAGCCGTGAAATGTACCTACTCTGCCATTGTCAAGGTAGAGAGCCGGTAACATAACTCAAGTGTAATCTGTTTGGGCAGGGCCGAGCTGACTTTACTCTTGCATGGGTTTGCTTTTTTTCCTTTTTCTATTTTTTACTGGAATCCCCTGCGGCCCACAAATGCGTTAGAAATTTATAAAGCAAGACTGCACATTCAGGATCTCTTTACAACCGAAGCATAGCTAAACTGCATTAAGTGCTCATGAATATTAACTCTTGCTTAGGAATTTAAGTGCCTGAGGGGATCATACTGGTTTTTAAGAATGCCAGCGCTAAGTGGTCCACAGGAAACTGGCCCGTGGCCTATCAGTGGATCACCCTCTATATACCATATACCATCTCAAGCTAGGGAAGGGGGCAGTTTTCTCATGTTAGTGTGTCCCTGCTCTTGAATGCCTTTTCTGGACAGATCTACCTGGCTAGCTCATTGATTTCTCTCGGTCACCGGGGTTCAGTTTTGGGGTGATTCCAGCTGAAATCTCAAGTGCCAGAGAGATGTGATTTGGGGCTGGGGCTTCAGCACACCCTGTGCTGTTCTTTTGACCTCTCCATGATGAGCAAAACCAGAAAAAGTTTTGCAAAGAAAGAGAAATTATACAAATCTGCTCAATTTGCATGGTTTGTACAGGATACAGAATTTAGTTTTTTTGTAGAACCGTATTTGGATTGCCCGGGTGCAGATTCATTCATTTATTTTTAGTGTGGACAGTACATACTGGATGTTGTTTAATCAGTCTCCTCATCCTGTAGAGGAGTCCTGACAGCTTCCATGTTCTTTTCCAGGCTCCTGCAGGTATGCAGGTGTTGATGAGTGCTACCCAAAGTACCTATGAGGAACAAGAGGGTGTATACCAATTCTACATGGAATACCCAATTCCTGCTTATCTGGTGGCACTGGTGGCAGGGGACCTTGTACCTGCAGACATTGGTCCTAGGTAATTTATTTATTTATTTATTTATTATATTTATACCCTGCCTTTCTTCTTGCAAGGAACCCAAGGCGGCTTACATAATCCCCCTCCTCTCCATTTTATTCTCACCACAAGCCCAAAGTCCCCCAGTGAGCTTCATGGCTGAGTGGGGACTAGAACCCGGATCTCCCAAGTCCCACTCCCAACACTCTAACCACTACGCCACACTGGCTCTCGAGCCACTTTGGACTGATTTAGCTGTGTTCATGTGAGAAGCTGCTTAAGCAAGATGGATCAGAAAAAAACATTTATTTTTATTTATTTATTTATTTATTTATTTATTATATTTATACCCCGCCTTTTTTCCTGCAAGGAACCCAAGGCGGCTTACATAATCCTCCTCCTCCTCTCCATTTTATCCTCACAACAACCCTGTGAGGTAGGTTAGGCTGAGAGGCAGTGAGTGGCCCAAAGTCACCCAGTGAGTTTCATGGCCAACCGGGGACTAGAACCCGGATCTCCCAAGTCCCAGCCCAACACTCTCGCCACTACGCCACACTGGCTCTCCTGCTATCTGGCCCGTGCAGCTTGCACACGGCTGACTGGTTGTGCTGCAAGATATCTCCCACATAACCTTGCAACTATATATTCTGGGAAATGTGTGACTTATGCCCAGTCAGCATGTATCAGGCACTTAGAGCTTGAAATTATGTGTAGATTTGTTTTTGAGCGTACAAAATTTCATATCAGGGATCTGAAATTACTGTTCACGTTGCACCCAGCATGACATCAGTTGATTGACTATTGTATTCCTTGCAACAGGAGCAAAGTGTGGGCAGAGCCATGCCTGCTGCCAACAGCCATCGGCAAACTTTCGGGTAGGGTCGAGCGCTGGCTCAGTGCTGCAGAGAGCCTCTACGGCCCCTACATATGGGGCAGGTAAGTTTGGATGCATTTACGTGGCATGCCGTTACCGGATTCCCCTCCTTCACACCTGCGTGCGAACCCGCATGCGTACACGTGTGCCCGACAAACATGGAAATATATAGGGACCTCCCGGAGAGCTGTGCGGCGTGGATTAGGCACGGTACTCCCGACAAAATGCAGGAATCAGCTCACCGAAAAGGATTACAGGGAAATAACACAACTTTTTTTTTTTTTTTAATTTGTTTATTTGAATTTTAACATATACAAGACAACCGAACAACCAACAAAACATCTAATCCATTACAGAAATTGTATTAGATCAGCACAAAGTAAATCCCCCCCCCCCCCGAACCAACATTCAAAGGAACAAATCTGGCTGGGCACCTTTTCCGGAGTCTTTTTCGGCCATAAAGTAGTCAGTTTTGTGATAGGTGGATATTTGTAAGTTTATTGCATCCAAGTGTACTGGAAGGCTTGAGGTATTTTTGTTGTAGATGTTCTGTATGAAAATTGGATAAAAGGCCACCATTCTGCTTCAAAAGAGTTTGTTTTCTTTCCCCCCCCTGCAATTCTCAATTTTTGAGTTAGTTTTTCAATTAATGCAATTTCCCATACCACATTATACCAGTGATTGATGGTTAGCCCTTTGGCATCTTTCCATCCTCTTGCTATTAGTAATTTAGCAGCTTGTAATAGAAATCTTATTAGGTTCTTGTATAATAAATTTTTATTATCTCTTTGAAAAATGTTTAATATTGCTAATTCTGGAGTTTTAGTTATCTCTGTCCCTACAATTTTAGATATTTCTTTGAAAACTATTGTCCAGAAGTGGGATACTTGCTTGCAGGACCACCACATATGAAATAACACAACTTTTATCGTAAATGTTTACAGAAAGGAGGAGGTTAGATTAATATACCGAGCCGCTAACACTAGACTAGAGAACGGCATTGGTGGACAATTAGATTTTGCCAAATAAGGAAATGGGAGGGTGGCAAGGGAAATGGCCCGGCGGGGCTTGGAAGGCAGGGGTTTCCTTGAGCTTTAATGGCACAGAATGGATAGATTTAGAGTGGTCTTAGGAGAAAGAGGAAGAAATAGAGTCACAGAGGGTATATTTACCTTGTTTCAGAATAAGAACATCAGAAGAGCCCTGCTGGATCTGACCAAGGGTCCATCTAGTCCAGCGTTCTGTTTTATACAGTGGCCAACCAACTTCCCACGGGAAACACACAGCACCGTCCCACCCATGTTCCCCAGCAACTGCCTCTGTTACTGGAGGAAGCACATGGCCAATCAGGACTAGTAGCCACCGATGGCCTTCTCCTCCATGAATTTGTCCAATCCCCTTTTAAAGCCCTCCAAATTGGGGGCCATCACCACATCCGGTGGAAGTGAGTTCCACAGTTCAACTCTGCGCCGTGTGAAGAAGTCCTTCCTTTCATCTGTCCTGAATCTCCCACCAGTCAGCTTCGTGGGATGACCCCTTTGGGTTCCAGTATTACGAGAGAGGGAGAAAAATGTCTCCCTGTCCATTTTCTCCACACCATGCATAATTTTGTACACCTCTATCATGTCTCCCTTACTTGCCTTTTTTCTAAGCTAAACAATCCCAGATGCTGTAACCTTTCCTCACAGGGGAGTTGCTCCAGCCCCTTGATCATGTTAGTTGCCCTTTTCTGCACTTTTTCCAGCTCTACAATGTCCTTTTTTAGGTGCGGTGACCAGAACTGTACACCGTATTCTAAGTGCGGTCGCACCATAGATCTGTATAAAGGCAGTATGATGGCAGTTTTTATCAGAGTTGCCCAAAAGGCATCACGTCCTCATTGGCCAGGAAGGAGCCCTCCTCTTCCCTAACCACTTCCTATGCATGCTTTTGAGAATTCAGGCTCCAAGGTCCTGAAAGTGATCTGGGTTCTTCCTTCTGCCCCTTCCAGGTATGACATCGTTTTTCTTCCTCCCTCATTCCCCATTGTTGCCATGGAGAATCCGTGTCTGACCTTCATCATCTCTTCCATCCTGGAGAGCGAGGAGTTCCTCATCATTGATGTCATCCACGAGGTGGCCCACAGCTGGTTTGGCAACGCAGTCACCAATGCCACGTGGGAAGAGATGTGGCTGAGCGAGGGGTTAGCCACTTATGCTCAGCGACGGATCACCACTGAGACTTACGGTAAGCTGTAGGCTGCCTCTTAGGGTGTGGTGGTGGGGTGTTTCCAGGACCTCCAACCCTTCTCGGCATTGCCTAGGACACCGGAGAACTCACAGGCTTAGTCCGAGGAGAAAACCTATTTCAGTAGGTGAAATTCATTGTAACTCGAACCCAGGTTGTGCCTGGCACCATTAGCAGGGATTCTAGATAAGTGCGTAGCTGCAGTTCTACTGCAGGTACAGTACCTAATAACGTGTCTAGCAGCTGTAGTCTTGACAGTCTTTACTCTTAAGGAAAATGTAGATGTAACATTGGCTGTACCATCAGTGTTAGCCATTGCTAAAAAGAGGGTTCTCGTTTATCCAAGATCTGAAACTGTGATGTGAAATCGGTTTTAGATCCTGGCTCAAGCGTAATCCTAGTTAACTATAACTACGGAGAATATTAGTGTCGCTTAAGCACTATTCCAACAGCAAGAAGAGATATACACAACGAATCTAGAACTATTCCTTTTTTAAAAAAGAAACAATGTCCTGTGTTCTGCTTCTTCAGTATTTTATCTTAGCTGGTTATTTCCAGGTGAGCAGTCACGTTAGTCCAGTGTTTCTCAACCTTGGGTCCCCAGATGTTTTTGGCCTACAACTCCCAGCATGCCCCAGCCAGCTATGCTGGCTGGGGCATGCTGGGAGTTGTAGGCCAAAAACATCTGGGGACCCAAGGTTGAGAAACACTGTGTTAGTCTGTGTGGAGGCCGTGCTTCCTCCTCCCCCACCCCCCTCCTTCCAAGAAGATCCACACAATGGCTTCTAACGGAAAAGCTTTATTAGGACAGATGCCAGCCTAGCAACCTGGCTTAGAACTGCAGAAGAAGTGAGTTGCAGAGTCAATCACGAAGGAGGCAAGCTTCGTTAGAATACCAGCCATTAAGGAAGGTTGCCCTATCCTTGAGAAGTTGGTTCTAAACTGGAAACCTCTCCTCCCTTACCAGACTCAAATTACCCACACCCCTAACTGGGCATTAAAAACGTGGCTTTTCAGGCGGGAATATGGGGTGGGTTAGGATTTTTTAACTTTTGTACTGTTTTTAATTGTGCTTTATACTGTGTGTGTGTCCCCTTGTATTTTATTGGACTGTACATCGCTCAGAGTGGCCGGATGCCTGGCCAGATGGGCGATTCATAAATATAATAAATAAATAAATAAATAAATAAGGCCGTTCCTTATTCTTTCGTCAGCTGGTCCATTCTCCTTAGCTGACGCTTGATTCACCCTCCTCCCGACTGCTTGAATGTGACACCGATTGATCTTCCCTGTCTGTAGAGTTTATCTCCAAGGCGCCTGGCCTTGAAGATTCAGGTGCCTCCCCCCGCCCCACTTCCAACTCCTCCTCCTCCTCCTCCCCCTCTTCCTCATAATCTGTTCCCAGATCCTCCTCTGTAGGAACAGTGGGCCCAATCCCTACATTCTGTTGCAGCAAATCAACAAAGAGCCTTGTGATACCTTAAAAGTCTAACCTTTTCCCCCTAACATTTTATTTTGTTAGCTAATGGTGCGTTAGCAATGGAACCAGAGTCACACACGTAACAGTAGCATCAAGAAATATATTTTCCCCATCCATATATAATTCATACCCATCACCAAGTCCCCCTTTCCCGGTTGTCTGTCCGCGCCACCCACCTTGAACCTCAGAAAGGACAAACAAGACAGGAAGAGTTACTTCAGAATGACAGAGTTGGACCGCTGAAACCGCAGTCGCTTAATTTCAATAAAACTACTCTGGAGTAAATGAATTGTGGGTTGCAGCCGGAGTCTTGATTAACTGATACACAAAAAGAGAGGTTTACCGTTGCATGTGGAAAATCTCCCAGTTTGTGTAATGTGCTTGAATGGCTCACCAGGTGATCAAAGCGGCTACACAGAGTGATTTCAAGGTGGCTTTCAGGTGGCAGCCATAAGGTGTAAACTAGCCTTCTCCAGCTTGGTGCTCTCAAGATGGGCTGGAGTGCAACTCCAATTTTATTTTTATACAGTCATGCCTTGGATTGAGAGCATAATGCGTTCCGGAAACGTGCTTGTAATCCAAAACACTCTTATATCAAAACGAACCCCCCCCAAAAAAATTTGTACAGAGATTTTTAATTTAAGCCGTACTACAGTACTTGTATTGCAAGACGCCGCTTGTATATCAAGAAAAAAAAAATTAAATAAATATTTAAACATTTGCTTGTCTTGCAAAATGCTCTCAAACCAAGTTACTTGCAATCCAAGGTATTACATTATTATTATTATTATTTCCATTTCTATACCGCCCAATAGCCAAAGCTCTCTGGGCGGTTTACAACAATTATAAAAATTACATAATAAAATACAATTATACAAAAAAAATTCAATTTTACAATAAAATACAGTATAAAATAAATAAATAACCCTTGTTGCCACCTTCCAAGCCTCCCTTGGGAGCGGCAGTCGGAGGAAGGACCCAGATGCTGAGCGTAGTGTCCAGGTAGATTGTGGTTGGGAGAGGCGTTCCGTCAGGTATTGCCGTGTAGGGCTTTATAGGCTAAAACCAGCACCTTGAATTGGGCTCGGTAGCATATAGGCAGCCAATGCAAGTGGGCCAGAACAGGTGTTATATGTTCAGACCTCTTGGCCCCAATGAAATGTAAGTTGGAACAGGAAGTGGTCCAGAGGAAAGAAGACAACAGGAGAAGGGCAGAGGAGGAGCCTGAGAGGGGAGGACAAAAGGAGAGAAAATAAGCCAAGAGGTGTGCTTGGCCAGGAGCGGCAAAGCAAGGGAGGCTGAAGTTCATGCACAGGCTTAAAATACCCGGCCAGGTATTTGGTTGCAGACCACAATTCTAAATGCCTACATTTCGGGGACAGGTGCTGCCTTTACGTGCCTGGAGACTGCCTTCCGACTTGATGCCCTCCACAGACAAATGAAGCTCCTTGGGGAGGACAACCCTGTCAGCAAACTTCAGGTTAAGCTGGAGCCAGGTATGTCTATAGAGTGGAGATGAGCCAGCTGGGCCTCAGCTTTTATCAAACAAACCAGGTAGACATTCAGGAGCCTGACTAGCTTTGGCTGCCCATTTAAAAACTTGTGAGAGGTCGTGATTTTTGCTATAATTATTCCCCCACCCCACCCCACGCCTAAAATAGCTGATTGAAATTTGGTTAGTTCCACAAAGTAAATGTAATGTCCCAGAGGGGGAGACCAGCCGTGAAAGATTACAGCATAACGAGAACTAGAAGCAGGCGATGAGCTTGTGTTAACAGTTAGGGTGTGTACCTGGTTATTCTGAATTTCAGTTCAATACACATCCCTACTTCGCAACCTCCCCTCCCCTCTTTTAAGTGTGCAGGGAACCTGCTTTTTTACATTCTTTGACTCTCCTCCTTTCCTAGCAGCCGGAAGTAAGCCCCATTGAATTCAGCGGGATGTACTTCTGGATAGATACGTCTAGGATTGCACTGTAGGAATCCTGTACTGTAAGAATCCAAATCGATGCTTTGGTTAGGCTTAACCTGTAGAGTGTAGATTACGGTACTTGATGAAAGAAGTAGAGGAAGATCCAGCCCCTCTACTCTCAGTTGTCCAGAGAACAAATCCCCAAAGTTTGCTAATTCCTCCAAAGATGCTTAATCCCAAACTCTGTTTTGGGCCCAACTGCTGGGAAATGAAGCACGAAGCAAATCAGTCTATCAATCAGTTTTCCTCATTGCCACAGGCACATAGGCACAAGTTCCCTTCTCTCATCACCAGTGGGATCTGTTCTGAGCATTTCCGAAGAGGAAGCGGCTTCTAGGGACGTAGCTGGGGTGAAGGAGGGGAAGAGGGGGTGATCTCCATTCCCTGAAGCTGCTTTCAGCTTCTTAATAGGTGTAATACGGGGAGTCGCAAGGAACCGGATGGAAAGGTGGCAACCCCGAGTTGTCCTGCATGCCTGAGGTTCTCCAGCTGTTACCCAATTTTCTGTTGAAGATTAGAGCAGTGTCGTGTCTCCCTCTCTTTCAACACCACCCTCAGCTTAGCCCGTTGATCCTCACTCCCATTAAAGAATATGCAACGACACTTGCTCAGCGTTCATCCCTCCTTCCAGTATCTTCCCCCTTTGTCTATTCTAGATTGTCAGTTCCTGGGTATCTTCCAGTTTATGTAATGTGCTTGAATGGCTCACCAGGTGATCAAAGCAGCTACACATAGTGATTTCAAGGTGGCCTGTTTCGTCTTTTTTGCTTATGAAACTTTATACAGCGCCATGTGCGCTGACTCTGCTGTAAAAGTAAGCCATTAAAAAGAATAATTTGAGGGGGAAGAAAACCATGGCCCAAATAAATGCCTAGCGGGCATTTTTTTCCCTACAGCCTTACCAAGGTACTAGTGTGTATCTCTTCCTTCCCCCCCCCCCTCTTACAGGTGTGAATCCTAGCAATCTGATGAACCTCTTCACCTATGAGAAAGGTTACTGCTTTGTTTACTACCTGTCCCAGCTCTGCAGAGACCCAACGCGCTTTGATGCCTTCCTCCGAGTTAGTAATTTGGGTTTTGGGGTGGGATGTATCTGTGTGTGTGTGTGTGTGTGTGTGTGTATAAGATTCTTGCCTGTGTGCATTTCAGTTGAGGTAACTAGGATAAAAAAGAGGGGCAGCACCAAAGTGTGGGGCGGGGGCAGAGGGGGGAGAGGCAGGCCTCAGGCAACTGCCTGAAACTAGGAATTTATTATATGAAGGTTTTCCTACAGAAGTCCATCGACTGAAACACTTCCGCAAAAGGTCACTTGTGTGTATTATTCTGGCACACCAGTTAAAACTACTCAAAAGTAGTGAGTAGGGAGGTGGTGGCGTGGAAAGAGAGAGAAGGAATGTCACGGTAGTTGGCTGACATGGCAGCATAAGACAAACTTCTGTTGTTCCTCTCAGGAGTGCCTTCTAGCTCTTTCCACCTTTAGCCCGAGTCACGTGTTCATGTTTGCCCTGAAACCGCAGCTGTTGCGCATGTGTGCGGTTTCCCTACAAGCTACGAGCTTCTGGAGCACTATGTATTTTATTTCAATGTTCAGCTAACTCCGAAAGGCTTGGAGTGCACAGTCATTTAAGGAAAGGTCTTGTGACAGAGGAATGGCCTTTGGTAAGTCTCCAGGGGAAGAGAGTAACATGATTCAGGATGGTAATGTGTGTCATCAGCATCCTTGGTTTACATAAACTGTACACACACACTCACTCTCTGTCTCTCCTTTCGGAAGTTGACCTTCCTTAACTTGTGTATTTTACTTTGTGCTCTAGCGCAGTGTTCTCCAACCTTGGGCCCCCAGATGTTTTTGGCCTACAACTCCCAGCATGCTGGGAGTTGAAGGCCAAAAACATCTGGGGGCCCAAGGTTGGAGAACACTGCTAATTAGAGGGAGTGATGTTATTTGATATAGAATTGATGTCATGGTCCCACATAGAGGGCAAAACAGTGCTAGGCTAAATGAACGATTGGTCTGTGTTAATGTCATGAGGTTATGTTCTTAGCTACCCACAGGATGAAGTTTGGGCAATTATTCTGTCTTAATGCTTCGAGTTCTAATTACTGCACTTTACCTGTGCTCTATTTGGGGAAACCGGTCTGGCAGTGGCTATGCTGGCTGGGGCATGCTGGGAGTTGTAGGCCGAAAACATCTGGGGACCCAAGGTTGGAGAACACTGCTCTAGCGTGTTTTGTCTCCACCCCTGTTGCCTCCCTGCTAATTCCCTATAATACTGATCTTTTGCCTGGTTTCCGTGGCTTCATTCCTTTGCTTTCTTTGCCCTTCCCCTGAAGCTTACCAACTCCTTAACCCATTCTCCCGGCTCCCTTTCAGGCCTACATTGAGAAGTACAAGTTCACGAGCGTTGTGGCCCAAGATCTCTTGGATTCCTTCCTGGCCTTCTTCCCAGAACTGAAAGAACAATGCATCGATAGCAAAACAGGTGTGAAAGAGCACGTTAGCGGGCATCACTTTTTTTTTTTTTTAAAGAGGAAAAGTAGATCCTACGAGCTACTGTACTGACACAAGGGGATAACTCTAGCACCGTATTCCTTCTGTGGATTTGCCACACGGGCTATTGTGCCATTCTGACCGGGGCAGGGGGGTGGGGTGGGATAGGGTTCTTTCCCACCCAATTGTTCGCTCTGGAGAACGCTGCTCTAATATGGGGTGGGTTAGGATTTTAAAAGAATTTTTTATACTGTTTTAATTATTATATTATATTGTATTGTATCGTTTTATTGTATTATTTTAATTGTACATCGCCCAGGGTGGCCGGGTGGCCGGCCAGATGGGCGATTAATAAAATATAAGAAATATTTATCGATCTAGATGGAGAGGCGGGTAATAAATAAATTATTATTATTATTATTATTATTATTATTATTATTATTACTACTACTACTACTACTACTATTATTATTATTATTATTATTATTATTATTATTATTATTAATATAAATAAATAAATAAATAAATAAATAATATGAACTTTCTCCCAACCGCACCACCCATCCCAAACATTTTTCACGCTCCCCGTTCTCCCTCCCGCCTTTGTTCCCACCTGGTCTACCATACAGGTGATGGTTCTTAACACGTTATACACCCCCCCCTCCCCCCGCACTGCCTGGCGCCCCTTGCCCACGCAGCGGCTTTTGATCCTCGCCCCCCTCCCTCTCTGCGCCGCCTGGCACCAAAGCCAACATGCTGGGGCGGCTCATCAGTCCGGCTGGCTGGGAAGACATGCCGCAGCTGCAGCTTATCGAGCAGGCCGGGGGACGAGACAGAGTTGAGAAGGCATAGTAGGGTGGGGTGGAGAAGGAAGGAAGGAAGGAAGGAAGGAAGGAAAGAAAGAAAGAAAGAAAGGTCGCACCAGGAATGCGGGAAGAGCCCAGAGGCGGAGGCAAATGATAAAGAGAGGGAGAAGAACAGAGAGCCGAATGGAGAGGAGAAGGGGAAGGGATCTCTGGGGGAAGAGAAGCCTTGGTTGGAAGTTGGGAGCAGCCGGAAGAGACAGGCAGACAAGAGCAGCTCTGGGCGGTCACAGTGGAACTGGAGGTATTCAGTAGGCTTGCTTAGTGTTTAGAGCAGTGTCCTCCAACCGTGGGTCCCCAGATGTTTTTGGCCTACAACTCCCAGCATGCCCCAGCCAGCTACGCTGGCTGGGGCATGCTGGGAGTTGTAGGCCAAAAACATCTGGGGACCCCAAGGTTGGAGAACACTGGTTTAGAACGGTTATGTGGCACGGTGCGATAGTCGTGGTTGTCTTGTGACCTGAAGTTTCCGATCACTTTGCCACCTTGTCCTCAGACTTGAGGACCTGTGCTGTGCACCGCTCCGTGGTAGAGCACACGCCCTGCGTGTGGAAGGTCCCCGTTTCCGTCACTGGGCATCTCCAGTGGAAAGCCCCTCGGACAGCAGGACTGGGGAAGATTGCTACCGTTGACTTTGGAGAGCCCCTGACAGTCGGCGTAGACAGGGGTGGGCAGTTTGTGGACCTCCAGATGTTTTGGCCTACCATTCCCACCAGCCCTAGCCAGCATAGCCCATGGTGAAAGCTGATGGGAGTTGTAGGGCCAAAATATCTGGAGGGCCAGAAGTTGCCTGCTCCTGGCGTAGTCAGTGCCGTGCTGATAGTCTGACTCGGTAGGATGCAGCTGCAAATGCTCGTAGGAGCATGCCTGCTTTTTGACTGAAAAGCATTGCGGGCTTAGGGGGGGTCCCCGTCTGATCCTTGTCGGCGTGTGTGTTGCAGGACTAGAGTTTGAACGTTGGCTCAATGCGACGGGCCCTCCTTTAATTGAGCCAGACTTATCTCAGGGATCCAGTCTGACCAGCCCAGTGGAGTCACTCTTCAGTCTCTGGACCACGGAGCCTCTGGATGCTGCGGCTGCCGCTAGCAGCGTCGACATCACGGAGTGGCGGACGTTCCAAATGGTGCTTTTCCTGGACAGGCTATTGGATGGGTCACCGCTGCCTCATGGTGAGTTTCATTGCATTGGCCGGCGAGCGTGCGTGAGGCAGCCCCTCAGCTAGAAAATGTAAAGGTGACGAGTAAAGGGCTGTGTGTGTGAGAGAGAGAGAGAGACCCTAAGAATAGGATTGAGGGATGTGGCCTGGCAATAGTATCGGATTCGTCAGGTATGATCAATAATAGTCTCCGAGAACCAGGTGAATTAATAAAAAATGAAGCACTGCAAACTTCTGAGCAAGAGAATTCTGCGAGAGAGATGGACACGAGAGGTGGCCAATACTAACAGGCCTGTGGCTCACGCTGGCTCAGCTTGTCTGAGTGTGGGAAGCGAAGCAGGGTCAAGCCTGGTTATTACTTAGACGGGAGACCCCTCCTCTAGTTTCCTGCATTGAGCAGGGGGTTGGACTCGATAGCCTTGTAAGCCCCTTCCAACTCTATGATCTATGGAATCTATGGATATCCCTTCGCAGTGTTCTCCAACCTTGGGTCCCCAGATGTTTTTGGCCTACTACTCCCAGCATGCCCCAGCTAGCATAGCTGGCTGGGGCATGCTGGGAGTTGTAGGCCAAAAACATCTGGGGACCCAAGGTTGGAGAGTGTTTCATAGATGAGAGATGGCTAAAACACACATCTTTTTATAGGTTACAGAGACATTACGCTTAGTACAGGGGCTCTGCATGCCTACGGTGAGTTGAGGAAGGGTCGTGGCTCAGCGGCAGAGGACCTGCTTTGCTTGCAAAAGGTCTGAGGCCCGGTCCCTAGCATCTCCGGATAGGGCTGGGGAAGGCTGAAATCCCAGAGGGCCATTGCCAGTCACAGTACCGAGCTAGCTGGCACCAGTGGTGTGACTCAGCATAAGGCAGCTTCCAGCGTTCCTATGAGTTTCCTTTCCCCAGTCATATTGTGTAGAACACGGATGGGGAACCTCCAGCCTGTGGGATGAATCTGGCCCGCTAGCTACTCTGGCTGTGAAGGCCTTAGGCGAGGCCCCTCCCTGAAGTCTGCCCCCACGGAAGAAATCCGTTCCCCCTGAACATCTATATGAGAAAATCCTTTCAAAATTTACTTTACGTTTTCCTTGCAAATATTAGTTTGTATGATAGCTTTTTGTATGCTCAGATTACATTCATGCTCCTAATGTTCGAGAGAGAGTGCATTTATTGAACAGAGGTCACTTAAGGTGTTGGCTTTTATTTACAATATTCATTGGCTGCCTTTCAGCAGAAAACTGTTGACCACCAAGGCAGTTTACAACCATTTGAAAATACACATACAAACGATCCATGTAGAATAGGAAAGCAATACAACTAAACTAATAAAAAAAACAACCACCTTAAATCACATAGAACAGTGAGAATCTCTACTAACCTCCAAATGCACAATGGAATAAAAGGGTTCTCAGCTGCCTATGAAAGAAGACCAGGGAAGAACAGAGACAACATCCTTCCCTCACCTGGGGCCCTCCAGATATTTTGGACTACAACTCCCAGCATTCCTGAACATTGGATAGGCTGGCTAAGGTGGATGGGAGTTGGTCCAAAACATCTGGACGACACCAGGTTGGGGAATGCGGATATATTTTATTTATTTATTTATTATATTTATGAATATTATATTTATTATACAGTTATTATTTCTAAACATGTAGTGAAACTGTACAGCAGCATGAGCTGCCTTCACCCATTTGGATTTTAGAGCAAGCCAAATCTAGCCTTAAATCTAGGAGTACTTTTGTAGTTTGGTCTGGTTGGGCCAGGCTTCCAAATTCAGTCTTCAGAAGGCTCCGAAACACTTCTAGGCTGGAGCAATCCCTCCCTTCTAGGTCTGTTTCCTCTGTCCGTAATGCCATGCCTCCAGGTTCCAGTTCTGACCTTTCTAAAATTTGTGCTCTTCAGAGGTGATTTCGAAGCTCTCTGAATCCTACTCAGCCCAGTTGGACAGCATGAATGCAGAGATTCGTATCCGCTGGCTGCAGATCATCGTCCGCAATGACTACTACCCTGACCTTCACAAAGTCCGGCGCTTCTTGGAAAACCAGGTACTAACTGCTGGATTAAAAAGCCCTGCAGCCCTCAGGGCATGAGATTTGAGCATGAAACATGCGACGTGCAACAGACCCAGGAACACCTGCTGCTTGGCCAAGTGTGTAGATAAGGTGTGTGGTGTAGTTTGTCTGCTGGGCTGGGGGAGGTGAAAATGAGAGGGGACAATATTGTCCTGAAGGTGTTTGTGTTTCGTTTCCTCCTGCCAGCTATGCTGTCTCAACCACCATCAACTGCTCCGCGGCTGCTTGCTGCTTGCTTTGCTCTAACAGTGTTCTCCAACCTTGGGTCCCCAGATGTTTTTGGCTTACAACGTAGCTGGCTGGGGCATGCTGGGAGTTGTAGGCCAAAAACATCTGGAGACCCAAGGTTGGAGAACACTGCTCTAACAGGACTGTGCCTCTGCTCGTCCTTGTCTGGGACCGGTCAAGAAGAAGCCAGTCCGCATAACTGTGGGCACTTTTCTCAAACACTGTTCTCAGCTGTTCAGAATGAAACAGAACACACCTGCCCACTTTGCCTTTTCACAGTTGCCCTCCTGGTTGAGCTGCAGATTTGCAATGAGATCTAGTACCCTTTCCGCAATCTCTCTTCGATGGTTATGAATAGAAAAGGCCTTGTGCATTAAACTAATGTAATGGTGTGCCAAAAATCAAATCCCTGCACAATTTTCCCTGCGGGAGCCTCCTGACATCAAATGATGCTGATGGTGCACAGAATAACTTTAAAAAAAAAAAAAAAGAACAAGATGGAGATGTTAGATGTAAAATGGCTGTTTGTCAGCGTCGTCTGGGTTTATCAGTTGGTGCGTGAGGTGTCTTAAGTCCAAAATATCTGGAAGGCACCAGGTTGGGGAAGATTGCCGTAGATCAGTGTTCTCCAACCTTGGGTCCCCAGATGTTTTTGGCCTACAACTCCCAGCATGCCCCCAGCCAGCTATGCTGGGTTGGAGAACACTGCCGTAGATTGACAGAAGCTGAGAGCAAACAGAGGGCAGATTACTGCCACATGTTTACTTTTGCCGCCTCCAGCTCTGGTCAGCTTACTCGGCCAAGTGGACTATTATGCTGACTGTTTAACTAGTCTGAGGATTGTGATGATTTCATCCTAACGCACCAAGAAGTGTTCACACTGTCAGTCGTCTCATGCGGCAACGGTCTGATTTTAGTCTTCCGCAACTTTTTCTTTTTACTAGACTCCCCATGGTCTACTGATGTGTGTTTAGATTTTCAAAGCAAGAGTGAACACCCAGGATCCCTTTAGTTGAGGCATAACTAATCTGTGGTAAGTAGTCCTGAGTGCCCACTCTTGCTGAAGAACGTAAGTGCAATGCTGGATAAGACCAAGGTCCAGCATTCTTTGCAAGAATCCCAACCACCAGACGGTGCCAGGTATATGAAACACTTTAAACACACCGGAGTACTATATAAATGCTGGTCATTGGCATTTATGTAGCGCTTTCGAAGTGCCTCGCATAAGTTATCTTGTAGTAATCCTCAGAGCTGCCCTGTTAGGTAAGCCGGGATTATGACCCCTCCCCCATATTGCAGATGCAGGGCTGAGAACGAAACCGGCTTTACCTAAGGCCACCTAGTGAGTTCAGGGCGGAGGATTCACACCCAGACTTCCTGGTCTGTAGCTCAGACTCTTAGCCACTAGGCTATATCACCGTGTTCTCCAACCTTGGGTCCCCAGATGTCTTTGGCCTACAACTCCCAGCACGCCCAGCCAGCATAGTTGTAGGCCAAAAACATCTGGGGACCCAAGGTTGGAGAACACTGCTATATATACAGCTCCCTGTTATGTTTGTTTGTTTGTTTGTTTGTTTTATTATTTACAAACTAGAGGTCAAACTTTTTTTTTCTCCCTGTGATGTTCATCTTGCCCTGTTGCGTTGTAGATGTCGCGGATGTACACGATTCCGTTGTATGAGGACCTCTGCACTGGCACCCTGAAGTCCTTTGCCTTAGACGTTTTCTACCACACCCAGAGCCAGCTGCACCCCAACTTGCGGAAAACCATTCAGCAGATCTTGACCCAGGGCTTGAACCCGCTACTCGCCATGGACACTACGGCTGTTGCTGCGGATGCCCCGGCCACGGGGCTCGAGGACAACCCCCCCGAAGCCGCACACGGTGCCATTTCTCTCAGGGACGTAAACGTGTCCGCTTAGCTCACCAGCCCGCGCCGGGTGTTTGAAGCTGGAGGGGCAGAAAGGAAGGCGCCATGTTAACAGAGTACTGCCACCTTATCCTTTGTGCCACAGCTGCCGCTGCTGGGGACGGGACGGGACGGGACTGGATTTCTTGATTTCTCCCCACACACGGACACCCAAATGTGCCTTCAGGTGCCTGTCGCATTGGCACAGCCAGATATCAGGGATGTATCCTCCTCCTAGCTGCAAGCAGGAACTGTTACGGGACGGATCTTTTGACTTGATACATCATGAATGTGAATTTCTGGGGTGACGTTTGTTCTCCCACCGCAAACGGAAGGAGTTCTGTTTCAGGCACTTGGCAGGTGTTTTGCCCTCCAGGCCTTGAGAGGGACAGAGTGGCTGCTGGCTGCATGCCGCCCAAGAAGCAAGGAAGTAAAGGCGGTCAGGATCGTGGAGATTGGAAGGCGAGGCAGTGCTCTGCAAAGAATGCTGTCTTTATAAAAGCAAAGGGAGTGCGGGGGAAGCTGTTCTGTTTTGCGCTCTTTACTGTGCGATTCGAGAGGCGGAGAATCTTGAATAATGAAGAATCTCTTTCAAGCAGCGCCTGGATTCCGTCACGGTGGTTAGGTGTCAAAGGTTAGAAGACTTGGGAGGATACAGTATCCTCCCTTGGTCCCGTTCTGCCTTGCCTCTCTCCTTTGCGAGAAGTTCGATGTCAAAGCCCCGCTCAACCGCAGTGGGGCCTTGGGACCGTTTCTTCAACTCTGTTGCAAATCGAAGCTTCTTCCTTCGTGAGTGCCTGGGATGCGGCCCTGAATGGATTTGTGCCCCCGCCTCTTCTTGCAAATCAATACATGGGTATGTATTGGGCAAACGCGGGCACAATCTACCAGCAGCTTTCCATGTGTGCTGTTGTGCAATTTCAGCTCATTTTCACAGAGGCCCGCACAAGAGAAGATCCTGGTGGATTGTGTCTCTGGTCTCTCGGTGCTGCCCAGAAAACATGGGATGAACGACAGGGCTCACTTTTTTTTTTTTAATTTCAGAAATGTCTACTTTGTGCCCAGGTAGGTTTATACCTTGCTGAGGACATTTTTTTTTAAAGTCTCTCTCTGGATGAGAAAATTACTCGTGTGGAAGCCTGCTTCTTCCAAGCCCATCCCTTGGGTTCGGTGCCATGTTGCCCACCAGCAATGCTCACCAACTGTCCTGTTCACAGAAGCCTTTCCTGGCTTGACCCTTAGGCAGAGAGAGGGAGGGAGGGAGAGGGAGAGAGACTATGCAGTGCTTTTCTGATGCAGAGCAGCCAGCTTCTCGTTGGTATCAGTCAAAATGAATGTAGGGGTGGCCCCACGTAAGGCATCGGTGCACCTTTTAGAAAAAATGACCAAAGGCGGACAAAAGGGTGCAGGGTCAGGTTTCTCGGCTACGGGAGGGGTTGAGTTTTTAACGCCTCTCCGAGGGCAGTTTGCAAGAACCAGAGAGCTGGCGGTTGAGCGATAGGGTCTACAAAGAAGTTTGCCCCCCCCCCCCCCAAAAGCAAGGAAAGTGCTGGAAATTGTCTTATCGTTGGGGGTGGGGGCAGTGCAGGAGCACGTGTGTGTTTAAATCAGTGTTTCTCAACCTTGGGTCCCCAGATGTTTTTGGCCTACAACTCCCAGCATGCCCCAGCCAGCATAGCTGGCTGGGGCATGCTGGGAGTTGTAGGCCAAAAACATCTGGGGACCCAAGGTTGAGAAACACTGGTTTAAATCGGTTTGCCCTTTTGAGAGACAGACGTGCTCGAGGGCTGCTTTGCACTTTGTGGTAGACGAGGATAATGCTGCAGCTGTCCTGTAAAGTGCCAAGGAGGACTTTTGTCCCCATGCACTTGGGAACATGGGGCGGATTCGCGCCCGGGAGCTGTAGTTGGTGGCTCCTCGACGTGTGTTCCCTGCGCAGAGCAGTGAGAGGCAGCCGTGGGATTTGCTCATTCTCGTAGCCTCAACATTCAAAAGTAACATTGGTTAATGCAGTGTTCTCGAACCTTGGGTCCCCAGATGTTTTTGGCCTACAACTATGCTGGCTGGGGCATGCTGGGAGTTGCAGGCCAAACACATCTGGGGACCCAAGGTTCGAGAACACTGGGTTAATATGACCCATGGAGGGTGGGAGGCAGCTGCATCATGTCCAGGACAGACAGGGGTTCAGGAATCTCAGGCTATGCTTGGCCATATAAAAACAATTTACAGCTGCATGTAGGTAGAGGTGCATTCTGTTAACATACTTTTTCCCCACTCCCCCCCTCCATTTTCTGACTTTAAATTTACTTTCATGTCAGTCTAAGCTTCAGGGATAAAGCAATAATGAACTTGAGCCTCAGAAAGATGCTTCCTCAGTCTCAGCAAGTTCTGCTCTCCTTCAGAACGGGGATTAATTTTACTCAATTAGCAGGGAATAGGGTGGATTTTATACACACACACACACACACCCTCCCATTTGTAACGTTGCAAATGATTGGCCACTCTTGGTATGCAGCACCTTTTGACACCAGTTCCAGCCTGGCAGAGACCAGCAACCACTAGCCTTGCCCTCCTGCCGCCTTAGGCCTCTGTTTTATTGCATCTTTATTTTTTACAAGAGAATGTATGTAACCCTAATGGGAATTCCTTTTCAATGTACATTGATGCCTTACGATAACATCACTGATAAATGTTGAATTAAACTAAACGTTGTGACTTTCTGAGCCTCGTGGTTTGCCTTTTTCTACACGGCACCATCCACACTTGTCGTCTTCTCATTCAAGCCAGAATATATATCTCCGAAAAGCAGCAAACACAAACCAGTTCAGGAGTAGGCAAAGGCGTCGTCAAGGTCATTCCGATGAGGTTCAAAGGCACAGGTCTGAGTTCGGGGGTGTCAGAAGCGTCTGGCTGAAGCTGTACGAGCAAACAATTGCTTCCAGCATCTGATATGTGTTTGGGACCTGCCTTTTGAGCAGGCGCTGATTGGTAAGGCAGCCCAGCCAGGTCAGGCTGCATGTGCCTGGCCCCAGGCACAACAACCATTGCCTTAAATCATCATCATCAGGCGATCACTCGTGACCGAGTAAGATTGTCTTCCGGGATAAAAGGAGGAAATTCTAAAGAAGATTGTGTAGACTCTAGCGATGGGTCCGTAAGTGACTGTGGAGGCCAATTCTAGATCCACACAGCTTCCCACAGTGAGGACACAGGTTACCAGATGGAAGATGGTCCTGTAAAGGATTTGTTTGACGTGCTTTTCGCTTAGCACGTTTCTCCCTTTCACCTTGCACTCGGGCTTCTTCAAAGTCCATGGAACCTTTGTGAAAGGCCAACCTCCATTTAGATCGTTCATGGGCCAGAGCTTCCCAGTTTTCGATGTTTATATTGCATTTTTTTAGATTAGCCTTATGAACATCTTTAAACCTCTTATATTGACCACCGATATTCCGCTTTCCATCCTTGAGTTGGGAGTAAAGTAACTGCCTTAAATATACCTGTTTACATTTGCAATTTAAATTCGTCACAACTGCTAGAAAGGAAAGTTCTCTTACTGGGTGGGTTTGCACAATCATGGAGGGAAAAGCCATGCTGGCTTATTTCCCCTCCGGCAGGGAGCCACCTAATTAGCATAATTACCCTTGCCAGGTGTGGGTTATGAGGACATCCAAACCTAGTAAGGCTAGGTGGCTGGGCTGGTTTACAAACCACCCTGAAACCCTAGAACAGTGATGGCGAACCTTTTTGAGCCCGAGTGCTATTGCATGCATGCTGATAATTTGTCAAACCTTGGCTCATACTCCGTTATGTTTGAGAGCAACACATGCAGCACTCGGGTCAACTGTTAGGGCTTTACATCCAAGCCATGCTCTGTGCATCATTCTTCAAAATCTTTTAAATGTGATAACAATGTAGAAAAGAATTCTGTAACAGGAATTCTAGAATAAAATCATTCTGTTCCACACTGTGAGAAAGAATAGTGTTTTGCAGAAGGGGACGTTCTTTTCGCGATCTGGTGATCAATGGCTCGAGTGCCCACAGAGAGGTCCCTGCGTGCCAGCTGCGGCACCCGTGCCATAGGTTCGCCTTCACTGCCATAGAACTATCTATGGATTTCAGGTTGGTTTGTAAACCACCCCAGCTACCCACCCTTGCCGGGTTCAGATGTCACGAGAGCCCATGCCTGGTAAGGGTAATTAAGCTAATTAGGCAGCACAGGGTGGGAAAATAAGCCACTGGGGCTTATTTGCCCTCTGTGATCTGGTCACCGACAACTCAAAAATTAACCAATCACTGGTATCCACCTGGGAGTTCTTAACTCAAATGTGAAATTGCTGATCTTCTAACAAAACTACATAATATGTCCCTAAGATTGACCCCATATGTGAAGACTGGAAAGTGGCCAATGTCACACACCAATTTTTAAAAAAGGGATCTGGGGGGGTGGTTCAGGATATTATAATCTAATTAGCTTAATGCCTGTTCCAGATACATTGGTGGAAAATGTTATTAAAGATAAGATTATAATGCATATAGATTCTATATTTTAGAACAAGTCTTGCTGAAGAAGAATCAACGTGGCTTCTGCAAAGGTACCGTATATACTCAAATATAAGTCTAGTTTTTCAGCACATTTTTTGTGCTGAAAAATGCCCCCTAGACTTATACGTGGGTCAGCGCCCCCCCAGGACCCCCGCCGCCACCGCAAGGCACCGCCAGGCACCCCCCTCCACCCCCAGGACCCCTGCCGCCACCCCCAGACACCCCACCCCCACCCCCGTACCTGCACCCGCCGCCGCCGAAGCCCCTCCCCCGCCGAAGCCGCGCCGCAGCCCCCCAGACACCCCCATGCCACCCCCAAACACCCCCACGCTACCCCCAGACACTCCCCCATGCCACCCTACCTGCACCCGCCACCGAAGCCCCGTTGCCACCGAAAAGCCTCCCTGCCGCCAAAGCCTCGCTCCCGCTGAAGCCCCTCCCCACGCCACCCCCAAACACCCCCACGCCACCCCAGACACCCCACCCACACCCCCGTACCTGCACCCGCCGCCGCCGCAGCCCCTCCCCCGCCGAAGCTGCGCCGCGCCGCAGCCCCCCAGACACCCTCATGCCACCCCCAAACACCCCCACGCCACCCCCAGACACCCCCCGCCACCTCCCGTCACCATACCTGTTCCCGCCGCAGAAGCCCCACTTCGGAAGGGGAGGGGCGCGAGCGATCCTCTTCCCGCCCGAACCTGCATTTGAATCGCGGAGGCCCGCCTCGCAGTCCGGGCGGCCAATTAGGAGGCGGGAGGCGCCGGCTCCTGCCCGGAGCCGGCTGCCCATTGGCACTTCCGAAGTGGGGCTTCTGCGGTGGGAACAGGTATGGTGTCTGGGGGTGGCGTGGGGGTGTCTGGGGGCTTCGGCGCGGCTTCGGCGGGGGAGGGGCTGCGGCGGCGGCGGGTGCAGGTACGGGGGTGTGGGTGGGGTGTCTGGGGTGGCGTGGGGGTGGCGTGGGGGTGTTTGGGGGTGGCATGGGGGGGCTGTGGCGCGGCTTCGGCGGGGGAGGGGCTTCGGCGGCGGCGGGTGCAGGTACGGGGGTGTGGGTGGGGTGTCTGGGGTGGCGTGGGGGTGTCTGGGGGTGGCGGCGGGGGTCCTGGGGGGGCTTTGGCAGTGGCGGGGCTTCGGTGGCAGTGGGTGCAGGTACGGGGGTGGGGGGTGTCTGGGGGTGGCGGCGGGAGTCTCCCCTCGTACATTTCCCACCCTAGACTTATACTGGGGGCAATAAGTTTTCCCAGTTTTGGGGGGTGAAATTAGGGGCCTCGACTTATGTTAGGGCCAACTTATAGTTGAGTATATACGGGTAGGTCTTGTTTCATTAACATTTTAGAAAAAACAAGAGTCTTGTGACACCTTAAAGACTAGCAAATTTACTCTGGTAGAAGCTTTTGTGGACGATAACCCACGTCATCAGATGCATGGACTGCATATTGCCCTTCAGGTTTATATACAGTACATACAGTGTGGGGAGGGCAGTAAGAATTGTAAATCGTGAGGTCGGAAGGAAATTGAATGCAAAAAGTGACAGTCACATTAATTGGTCACAGTGCAGTTGATAACACATCATCAGGCGATCACTCGTGACCGAGTAAGATTGTCTTCCGGGATAAAAGGAGGAAATTCTAAAGAAGATTGTGTAGACTCTAGCGATGAGTCCGTAAGTGACTGTGGAGGCCAATTCTAGATCCACACAGCTTCCCACAGTGAGGACACAGGTTACCAGATAGAAGATGGTCCTGTAAAGGATTCGTTTGACGTGCTTTTCGCTTAGCATGTTTCTCCCTTTCACCTTGCACTCGGGCTTCTTCAAAGTCCATGGAACCTTTGTGAAAGGCCAACCTCCATTTAGATCGTTCATGGGCCAGAGCTTCCCAGTTTTCGATGTTTATATTGCATAACACAAACACCCTGGCCAATTAGGTAAGCCAATTAAGGGTGCAGTCCTATGCATGTTTAGACCGAAAAAAAGTCCTACAACTCCCAGCATTCCCCTAGCCATGGGAATGCTGGAAGTTGTAGGACTTTTTTCTGTCTAGACATGCATGGGATTATGCCCCAAGACATGTAGTGTGATGAGGAAAGAGACCGAAAATAAAAACTACCAATATCATATGACTTTATGCAAATCTATTGTGCCACCACGCACATATGGAATACTGTGTACCGTTCTGGTCACCACTCAAATGATATTGTAGAGCTGGAAACGGTGCAGAAGCAGGCAGCCGTAATGACCAAGGGGCTGGAGCAAAACCACTATGAGTAAAGGTTATAATGTTTGGGGCTTTTTAGCTTTGGGGGGGGGGAGGCAAATAAGGGTTGACATGATAGAGGTGTATAAAATTATGCATAGTGTGGAGAAAGTGGATAGCGAGAAGTTCTTCACACTCACATAATAATAGAACCCATGATCATCCAATGAGGCTGAGTGGTTGGGAGATTCAGGACAGAGAAAGGGGACCAGCAGAGGCGGTGTTAGGGGCTGGCCCACCAGGGCTGGAGCCCCAGAATCTTTTATTTGGAGCCCCGAATCTCTGGGAGGCCCGCTCTGCCCCACCACCCTGCTGTCCATGGGCACTTGCTGAAATAAAGGTACAGGGGCCCTGAGGATCTCTGTTGCATCTGGGATTAGCTGGCTTTTTGCCCGCATGTGCTTCACCTGATGTCCAACACCCCCCCCCCCGAATCTTTCTGCCTGAGGTTTCTTTCCGAAGTCAGATGCCCTCCTCTCCCCTGTCCATACACCCCCTTTTACAAATAGGGGTGTCCTTAGGAGACAGGGCCCTTTGAAGACAGACAGAGAGACTTTGAGTCCCAGTATTGGGGAAATGGCGGGGGGGGGGGGATGATGATGATGATGATGATGATGATGATGATGATGATAATAATTTGTGAAGGAAGGGGGGCTGGCTGACTCTGCCAACCCACCCTTTCTACCCAAGACCAGAGATCCAAGGTGCAAGACTGCCAGCCTTAGCTCTGCAATCCTGACTTGAATCTCTCAGGGACTTGCCCTTGTCTATAACCTGGATTTAGCGCTGAATCACAGAGCAACCACAAACGCCATGTGGGGTAAAACCAGGAAGGTTTATTCAGGTAAACAGATTACCGCAAAGGGTGGGGAAATGAGGGAAGGAGAAAGGTGGGAAGACACTTTGGTACAAACACTAGAGCTACAAAACAATAAAGCTGACTCCTTATATCTCCCAGGCACTTACTCTTTACCTGGGGGCCGGTTCTCTTCAGGGCTTCCCACCCACCCTAAGGTCCGGGATGGGTGGCCCTCCTCAGGGCTCCACAGCCCTCATCCAGCTGATTTTACCAGGAGCTACCTGGGGCCGGATCCTGAGGCCAGTCCGAAGAGCTGAACCTCCGCGCAGCTTGCTTGCTGCCCATGATCAACAACCAAAACCAGATGCCACAGCTGGTAATATAGATTCTTCCCTCCCCGCCTCTTTTCAGTAGCTCAGCTGTCTTGAGCCAATCAGGATGAACTTCACCTGGCCCAGGCAGAGGGGAGGGGTGACTCATGACTAGTGGGCTTTAGAACATTTGCATTTTGCATACGAACGGCTTGGCACGTAGACATCAGCCTGTGAAGACATCAGACATCAGCCTGTGAAGACATCAGCCTGTGAGGCGCGAGGCCCCATCATCAGACAACTTATGCACATTTCGCCCCTCTCCCAACCCCCAGCTGGGACCACCTGGTCTACACATGAGGAGGGGTGCACGCACGTGTGAGTGTGTGAGTGTGTGTGTAGGAAACCCCAGAGGCTCAATCATCATCATCATCATCATCATCATCATCATCATCATCATTATTATTATGAACCTATGTAAATTAGCATCAGCAAATTTGTGCTTTTTTTTTTTTTTTTTTTTGGTCCTTTGGGCCTGAGCCCCGATTCTTTTTGGTGCCTAGCGCTGCCCCTGAAAGGAAGTCCTTCTTCACACAGTGCATGGTTAAACTATGGAATTCACTACCACAAGAGCAGTGGTGGCTACCAACTGGGACAGCTTTGGAAGCAAGATGAGACAAATTCAGGAAGGATAAGGCTGCCAATTGCTAGTCGTGATGGCTTTATGCCACCTCCAGGATCAGAGGGGACACAGCGCGACTGCATACAAATAACTGGGAAACAGTGTGAGGATGCCATTGTGCTCGTCGTGCCCTGCTCCTGGGCTTCGGCAGGGATCCGGTTGGCCACTGTGGAAAAAGGGGATGCTGGACAAAAGAGAGAAAGCAGTGCTTTCAGAGCAGTGTTCTCCAACCTTGGGTCCCCAGATGTTTTTGGCCTACAACTCCCAGCATGCCCCAGCCAGCGTAGCTGGCTGGGGCATGCTGGGAGTTGTAGGCCAAAAACATCTGGGGACCCAAGGTTGGAGAACACTGTTTTAGAGTGTTTGTTGTGGTTATTCTCAGTAATGTCATCAACCCATGTCCCCTTTCATATCTAGATATCGGAATGGCATTCGCGCTTTTAGGATGTATACCTAGCCGTGGTGCTTTCATACCGGAACTGGGGAGACCAGGGTTCAAACTCCCACTCAGCCATGAGCCTCACTGCCGGGTTGCCTTGGGCCCGTCCATTTACCCACATTTAAAGATATTCCGCCTAACTTTCTTAGAACCTCGAGGGAAATTTTGCTATTGGGAGGAGGAGGAGGAGGCGGAGGAGGCGGTCGCGTTCCCAAAGGCATGCTGGGACATGTAGTTCCTTTCGGCCAGCCATGGATGCCGGGTACCTGACAACTCGTCGGCACAAGTGCATGATGGGAAGGGTAGTTTCCTGGGCTGCAAAGGTGGCGCTTTGGAGAGACATACTGTATTGTGTGTGTGTATATATATATATATATATATATATATATTTCACCTATATTTCTGCACTAAGGAGGTTTTGCCGTTGGTTGTGGCTGTGCGCCGTGCGCCTCGGACCGTCCTTTGGGTTGGCTGGAAGAGATGAGCTGCTTGCTGCAAATCTTGGCGAAAGGTGGGAACCGCGGTGATGGCTGGCCGGCCGGCCGGCCCTTGGATGCGGGGGGCGCTTCCCTGCCGGAGGGAGCCGAGAGAGGGGCTGGGCTGCTTCGGGGAAGGGGCGGAAAGCGGACGCGGAGGCGCCCCAAAGGGGCCTTGTTCGCTAGAGGAAAGGGAAGGGGAGGCCGCTGATGGATGCGCAAGGCAGGGGGGCCTTTCTGGGCACGGCTCGAGCGGGGTGGGGTGCTGATTTGGGGGGCGTCGGGATTGCTTTGCCGGAGGGGGGGGCTGAGATTGTAGAATTAATTTGCCATCCCAAGAGGTGGCGATGATGGCCATTGACTTGGTTGGTTTTAAAAGCCGGGTTTTGGGGGGGGGGGTGGATTGACTGATCGGCAGCTAGGAGGCGTGAGAAGCGTCCCTCCCTGCCTAGTGGCGCTGTTACTGCCGGATACACTAAGGGGATGGGGATACACTAAGGGGATGCCCCAGCCGGGCAGGGCTGGGGTCCACGTGTCCTGCTTGGGGGGAGGGGGGGCTGAAAGACATCTTGCTGACCGCTGTTGGAGACAGGATACTGGACCGGAGAGGCCTTGGGTCTGATTCAGCGGCGTTTGTGTTTAGAAGCGCTTCAGTCTGGGGAATATTTCCATCAGGGCAGCCTTCCGCAAGCTAGAGCCCTCCAGGTGCGTTGGACTACAACTCCCAGCATGCCCCAGCCAGCCATGGCTGGCTGGGGCATGCTGGGAGTTGTAGTCCAACGCACCTGGAGGGCTCTAGCTTGCGGAAGGCTGCTTCGGGTGATGAGTTGAAAGAGAGAGAGAGAATAAGGCTTTTATCTGCGCTTTGAGTCTGCGCATCAAAAGGGTGTTTTGGCCGGTGGTGCATCTTGCCCTGAAGGGGTTGCTGTCTTTTTGTTTGTTAAAAAAAATAATTAAAAATCTGGTAGCTAGAGAGCGGAGTGCCCACTAGGGCACAAAAGGGGGGACACCGCTCATCTTTTGTCCAATGCACCTTGTGTGAATGGGGTCAGCCACCTGACATATTTTTAACAAGTGAGGGGTCAAGCTCCATGCACTGCCTCCTTCGGGTGTGCTACACCAGGGGTGGGCAGAAGGTATTTGGGATCTACAGGTAGAAAGAACTCTGGGTGATTTGCAGTAGAGCGGCGACAATTTCTGACTCCCAGTTATTATCAGCAGCCACAAATGACTCTTACCCCGCTCCAAATTATGCCGCTGAAATGAAGAAAACTTGGGGTAACCAGGAGTTGATTGTGTGTGTGTGTGTGTGTGTGTGTGTGTGAGTCACTATGTTTTGTTTTTACTGTGGTTTTTATGTCCTGAACTTTTTGTAAACCGCCTTTGTGTAAACTCTGAGAGGCTGTATAGAAATACAATAAATAAATAAATGTCTAGTTTTGCCCCAGCTTTTTTTCTTTTCTTTTCTTTTCTTTTCTTTTAAATCAAGTTTCTAGCTCTTATTGGGTGGAAAGGTATCTTCATTAATTTTTTAAATGGTAACCTGTCTTTAGGCCTCAACAGGCTCCCCAAGGCAACTCACAAAATGTTTATTTAAATTCTTTAAAGTATTTTTTTTACCTCTTTCTTCAGCTGAAAGGGCTCCCAGAACAGCTTACAAATCAATAATAATAAAAAAAAAAGCAACAAGACAGTCCCTACAGTAAGGTTTACAGTCTAAAACATCAATTAAAAGCCATATACAACTATATACATATACGTATAAAGCAGGCTGAGAGGAAGGAGATGAGAAGGAGTGCAGGGCCATTCCACCAGCCCTGCTGAAAGGCCGCCCTCCTGACGGCTCCTCCTCCCTCAACTGCCACCACCACCAGCCATTCCAGCAGGCTGAGAGGAGGGAGAAGAGAGGGAGCGCGGGCCATTCCACCAGTCCTGCCAGGAGTATTAATTAATATTCCCCCTTCTTCCCTCCTCATTCCTTTTTCCTTGTGTGTCGTGTCTTTTTAGATTGTAAGCCTGCGGGCAGGGACTGTCTTGTTAATTGTAAACTGCCTCCAGAGAGCTTCGGCTATTGGGCGGTATAAAAAATGAAATAAATAAATAAATATACAACTAACAAAACAAAACAAAAGCAAAAAACTGAACTATCAGCAGTGAAATATTAAAGTCCTAAAAGTGGGGTGGGGGTGGGGGAAGTTACACTGCAGAATCAGATGTCCAGGGTGGGCTCAAGTCTTCAGCGATTTGCATGGCTGCGCATGGCCCCTGTGATTGGCATGATGTAACGTAAGAGAAACAGTGCATCATTTATACCAGGGGCAGAAATTTGGCTTACCCGGTGCAGAATTTTTATTTCATTTGTTTTAAAATCCCAGAGTATACATGTGAAGAAAAGAGCCTTTGGGGGTTCTCTCTCTCTCTCTCTCTCTCTCTCTCTCTCTCTCTCACACACACACACACACACACACACACACCTCATGTGTGAACCGGCTGGGGTGGGTGGGGTGTGCATAGTTAGCGTGTGGAGAAAGGGGCCTTTGGGGGTTCCTGCATGCATGCACACACACAACACCCCCTCATGTGTGAAGGCTGGGTGTGTGTGTGTGTGCATAGTTCCTCTTGAATGAATGGCGCCTAGATGCCTGGAGAAGCTGGCCTCGGGCTTTCATATGTAAATAGTTCAAGCCATGAGTCATGAGTTCCCTTCCCCCTGCCTGGCCAGGTGAGGTGCATGGTGATTGGCTAAGAGGCAGCAGAGGAGGGGAGGGGGGGAAAAGGTATATTTCCCAAAGCGTGGGTTTTGGTCTTTGTTCTACCCGGCTGTGGTAATGGTGGTAAGCCAAGGACCCCAGGCAGCTCCTGGTGAAATTAGCTGGATTGAGGGCTCTAGTAAAGGCAAGCCTTGTGGGAGTTTTACCCATCTCGGACCTTCGGGTAGGTGTGGTAATCTCCCTCGGGCAGCGAGGCTGTGCTGGATTTAACCCTTGAAGAGAACACCCTCAGGTAACAGGTGTGTGCCTGAGAGATATTAAGGAATCAGGTTTTATTGTTTTGCAGCTTTACTGTGTACTAACGTGTCTCTCTCTTTATTTTGTGCGCTTCTCTCATTTCCCTAATCTTGTTGTAAAATGCTACCAGAATAAACCTTGTCCTGGTTTTACCCCACATGGTGTTTGTGGATTGCTCTGTGGCTTCAGTAACTAAATCCAGGTTACAGAATTAAAGGCGAGTCCCTCAACAGAGATCCAAGTAGGATTGCAGACAGCTGAGGCTGGCAATCTGGTACCTTGAGATCTCAGGGGGGTCTTGGTTCCTTTGGAGTAGGAAAGGGTGGGGGTGTGGCGGGCCAGCCAGCCCCCCCTTCCTCCACAATACATAACCATTCTTCACCTTTCTGGTTGTCTCTGGTTTTCTCAATGCGAATTAACTTGTCTTTGCACCTCTTTTCTCATTTAGACATACAATCCATCTACTTGCAGATTCTCCAGGAGGGAGCTGTGTGATGATGCCTGAACAAGATTGCCGCTAAAGGTGAATGAAAGGGTGAGAGGGAGACCAGATATGGTAAGCAACTTACACTTTCATATGCGCCAGCTGGTGGCTGGGGCATAGCTGGCTGCGGGATGCTGGGAGTTGTAGGCCAAAAACATCTGGGGACCCAAGGTTGGAGAACACTGTGCTAGCTCCTCTAGATGCTGACGATGTAATGTGGATGATGCCTCCTTGAGGCATATGATCTGGGTGTGTTCCATGGTGGCTTCTTTCTGGTGGGAAGTTATTGCTCCTATAAATTTTGCTAGTGAAATGAGCATGAAAACAATTAGGGCAATCCTAAACCACTAACTTGGTAATAAGGCCAGGTATGCCATCAGATAAGGTAACAGGAGGGAGTTTCCCCACATTGTAAATGTAAGAGATGTGTTTTGAGAAGGCATACTCCCAAGACAGGATGACTTCAGAGAACTCTTGTGTCACAGACACTCCTGTAACATGTCAGGGGATTCTGGAATGTTTTTTATACGTATATTGTTATAATCATTTAACTTGATAAGAAGTTTGAAATTCAACGTTGTTATCTAGACATAGGTTGATTTAAAATAGAAATGTATCCTTAGGATTGTAGTTTAATGGAACATAAATTAGGGCACACTCCCATGCAAGTTTAGACAGAAAAAAAAGGCCTACAACTCCCAGCATGCCCCAGCCAGTTGTAGGCCTTTTTTTTTTGTCTAAACTTGCATAGGATTGTACCTTTAATGTAGTAAAAACCAATCTAAGCTATATAATAGTCTCAAAAGCGTTTGTAAAATGGATTCTGATCGCGTGGAATTGGGAGTTCTCTAAAGGAGAACTTATCCCATCTTTAACTGCCTGCAGAACAACTCTGGTAAGCTTCATGCTGACTATCATTGAGACTGATAATTATTTTTTCTCTGCTTAGAAGCCTTGACTTAAGATGATGTGGGATGCATCCGGTGTTTGAATCTACGCATGTACAAGCTTTGTATTCAGTGTTGTTTGGTTGCCATGCTTGTAGTAAAGGAACAAAAGGCAAATCTCGTCTGAGAGAGTGATTCCTGGAAATGAAAAATCCGTCTGGCCTATATCTGGAGCAAAGAATTCAATCTTACTCTAAGATGGCATCTGGTTTTGGGAGGGCTTTAAATATGTGTGATTAACCAGGTAGCCCAGGGTTGGCTACATCATAGGAACGTATTTTGAAAGGACCTCTGAACCAGGGCTGTATGCCACAGATGCATTTCCTTTTATCTGACCCATATCTCTTACCAATCACTTTTATGACCTTAAGTTCTGGTATTAAGAGTTCCTTTTCTATTGTATGCTGCCTCCTTCATTGCCCCTTTACTTTCCTTTTCTTGCTGCACGGCTATTCCCTTATCACTCTGGTAACGTTAATTTCTCTCACCTCCACGTTAATTCCCCCCATGTTTTGCAGGTTTAGATCGGAGACCTGCACTCTCTGAAGCAGCTGCAAGTACTTGCTCTTCTGCAGAAGATGCTGGGAGGTCGGGTGCTGTCGGATCTCAAGGGAGATCTTTATAAGGACCTCGCATTTCCAGCTAACGACGACTCCCTCTTTTTTAACTACACCACTCCGCTGGCTCATTTCCGAGGGGAGATTTGTTGGCTGAGACCTCAGGTTCGTTTTTTGATTGGTGTGTTTTGGCAAAATCCTAGCACCCCAATAACTAGTGAATAACCAAAGGTACTTTTCATATGTCACAAATTGAGATGATGATGATGATGATGATGATGATGATGATGATGATGATAAAAATCCCAGAGTGAAGACAGGCATAAGATTCTTAACAGTCATCACTGGTTGGCTGTGCCTGCCTCCACACCTTTTATATTTAATGTGGCATACATACAGCGTGACACGCACACATTCATCTCTCATAAAGATTCATGAACAGTTAAAAAAAACCATGGCAAAGCTGCTCTGCAGGATGGAGGTTGAGGGTGTGAGAGTAAACTAGAGTAAAAGCTTTGCTCACTTAACTCTTAGTACTACAAACAGAAGGAAGAAAGCTAAGTAGCGTATTGATAGTAAAGTGTTTATTTAGTTGTAGAACTCTGACAAAATTAAGGCGTGTCACACGCAAAAGAAATCATTCCGTCTCTTACATCAGTCAAAAAGAAAAATAATAAGTTCTTAAAAATAATTAGCACAACACTGTGCTCACTCCTACTTTATAATATTTAACTATAAACAATAAAAAAAGTTATACAACAGTTATGCAACAACTACATAACATGTTGTCTTACAAACTTGTTAACTTGTATATATTACCAAACTGTGACTCATAGTCACCTTAAATCTATATCAAAAAACATCTTACACTCCATCCACTTCTACACTTTACACTAAACTTAACAGAGGGTAGGTGGGACGGGAGATAGGTTGGTGATGCCACGCAGGGCCGGCGTCAAGGGTCGGCACGGTTGGGCACTTGCCAAGGGCCTACATCCCAGCAGGGTCCCCCCGACAAGAGCCCCCTGGGAGCTGCTGCTCCTCTTCCCCATTGCAACCTGCTTGTTCACCTGCCTCTCGCTCCGGCCCAGGCAACAGCGGTGGTGAGAAGGAGGAGCAGGAGATGCCCCACTGCCTGCTTGCTCCCTGGCCCTCTGCCTGCCAAGAGAGCCGGCAGTAAGCAAATGGTAGCAATGAGGAGAAAGAGGATGAGGAGCAAGAACAGCTGGTGACAATGGTGGTGAGAAGGCAGATTCGTTGTGGGAGGGCCCCCTCAAAAACCTCGAGCCAGCTCTGATGGCATGGATACTTGCCAATACATGCCTACCACAACTGACTTTTCCCCAGCAGGATGGAAACTTGCAATAGCATTCCCTCCCCCACCCCCGAGCTTGCTCCTCCTCTCTTAAAATGTTACATTTTTCTTCTCTCTGTGTGTACCCCATCTGAGGGTTGGTGACCCCGTCAGAAGCCGCTTATTGATTGAGACAGTGGGCACCTGCATGACGGACAGTTGCTTACCCCTCGTTACACAGTTGCCGCAGGTTCATGTGGAGGAAGGCGTACTCCTTAGCTGCAAAAACAGCCCACATTATTTCCATGCATTGTCAAAATGGAAAGTACGTACTAATTGTGCAGAGAGGTCAGTGGTGCTGGTTTAGCCATGTGTAACCCTGCTGCGTGAATTGAAGTGAATGAATTGACGAGTCGTGTAGTACCGAAGGAATCATAGAATCATAGAAAAGTAGAGTTGGAAGGGGCCTACAAGGCCATCGAGTCCAACCCCCTGCTCAGTGCAGGAATCCAGGTCAAAGCATCCCTGACAGATGATTGTCCAGTTGCACCTTGAATGCCTCCAGACTGGGAGAGCTCACCACCTGCCTAGGTAGTTGATTCCATTGTCTTATTGCTCTGACAGTCAGGAAATTTTTCCTGACGTTTAGGTGGAATCTAGGTTCCTGTAACTTGAGCCCATTATTCCGTGTCCTGCAAACTGGGATGATCGAGAAGAGATCCTGGCCCTCCTCTGTGTGACATCCCTTCAAATACTGGAAGAGTGCGATCATATCTCCCCTCAGTCTCCTCTTCTGAAGGCTAAACATGCCCAATTCTTTTAGTCTCTCCTCATAGGGCCTTGTTTCCAGTCCCTTTATCATCCTTGTTGCCCAATAGGAGCAATAGAACCAACCCGTTCTTCTAAAACCGTTCAGAGTTTAATTTCGGGGTCTGACCATTCCATTCTGAGCTTGCTTTTTAGCATTTTTTCAGTAAACTTGCAATGTTTCCTTCTCCTCTTCCCCCCCCTCAAGTTGGCTCTTCTTTTTCCCCCCACCAGGAGATTTGTTCTACACCTCGATTATTTTCAGATAATCAATATGAGTGGCAAGTCAAGCAAGGGATGCTGGGAGATTGCTGGTTCCTGTGTGCTTGTGCCGCTTTGCAGAAGAGTAAATACCTGTTAGCCAAGGTACAAGAGAGCACCGTGCTGCTTTTTGTGTTACAGCCAACCCCTTTTCTCCTGGTCAGGATCAGGTCATGTGGCACGTTTGGGCAGCAGCAAGGCCAGTGTGGTATAGCGCCTAGCACAACACAAAGTGCTTTTATAAAGAAGAAGATTTAACTGGTATCTGACTGGGAGGGAATATAATGCAGGCCGAAGTGCTGAATGCTGGAGGGCCCAGGGATTGGCACTAGTCTGGTGTCCTTGTTCTTACCTTTCCCTCCATGTACGGATAGCGATGTGGGTTTTCCACAAACATTTGAACTGGCAAATTTTCCTATGCAAATTAGACTGATTTGCATAAGGTGATTTGCAGTGAGAAACTTCAGTTTGCTTTGGAAAATTTGCTGATGCGCTGCAGCAGTGTTCTCCAACCTGGGGTCCCCAGATGTTTTTGGCCTACAACTCCCAGCATGCGGCTGGGGGCATGCTGGGAGTTGTAGGCCGAAAACATCTGGGGACCCCATGTTGGAGAACACTGCTCTACAGAGCCGTTGAATTTAGCATGCCTGTTTGGCTTGTATGTAGTAAACGAAGCTTTAAAAAGTGTTTTGTTACTTTCCAATACTACGCCACAGGCATTTGACCTGAGTACGCCCAATATTCCACAAGCGTTTGACCTGAAATATTTGTGAGGAAAAAATTAAAGCACGCTTAAGGCGCAATCCTCTGCATGTTTAGACAGAAAAAAGGCCTGCAACTCCCAGCATGCCCCAGCCAGCTATGCTGGCTGGGGCATGCTGGGAGTTGTAGGCCTTTTTTCCTGTCTAAACTTGCATGGCAGTGTGCCCTTAATGCGATTTAAATGTTATATTATGTAGACATTTTTCCTGGAATACTTGTAAGCATGTACAGTCAATAGCATGTACTTCCCTTACATTGTTTAACTTTAAGGGGTGTGGGGGGGGAAGCAAAGTTACTGAAAGCTGTTGACAGACTAATTCATTTCAGCCGCCCGAAGAACTGTGCATGATACGCTGGCAACAGCATATTTCAACAGAAGTCAGCTCTCTTCCACTGAGGTTGTAGGGGGGACCGTCAGTTTCGCTGTCACTGCCTATTTCACACTGAGACATATATATATGTATTTCAGTGACGCATATGTATTCTCTCACATTCTTGCTAGGGATGATCACAGGAAAAAATTATTCATGGCAACTTTGAAACTACCTCGCTTGCCTAATAGTATATTTGCAGTTGGCATCCATTCATTGTTACTCACGAACTTGTGAAATGGAAACATTTTTCTGCGGAAAAAGAAAGCGGTGAAAGACGTCCCATTTTGGACAGTCTCCACCCCACGTCACTGCATATAGACTTACTGACTGGGTTCCCATCATCACCGTAGCCCATCATGGCTCGTTGTGGCGTGTGCTGTCTGCCCTTTTGAATACTCAAGCCCAGGGATGGGGACTCGGACTCGAGGACTCGACTCGTGAGTCGGACTGAGTCCCCCCACTGACTCGAGTCAGACTCGAGTCCCAATATTTTTAATGGGACTCGAGACTCGACTCGAGACTCGAGACCAAGGACTCGTGTTCCTCAGATGCAACATGGATAGGTTTTAGGAAGTACAGCAAGTTTATTTTTTAAAATCATTTCCCTAAAATGCAACCTTTCAGACATTTTGGGTTTGGCTGCCTCTGCCTGCCTGTCTGGGGTTCCCAGCCTCCTCTGCCTGCCTGGTCTCTTCTTGACCAGTTCCACAGTTTGAATTGTCCAAGACAAAGGCCTCTGCCTGCCTGCTTTGGGGTTCCCAGCCTCCTCTGCCTGCCTGGTCTCTTCTTGACCTGTTCAACAGTTGAATTGTCCAAGACAAAGGCCTCTGCCTGCCTGCTTTGGGGTTCCCTGCCGCCTCTGCCTGTCTGGTTATTTTGGGTTTGTCTGCCTGGTCTGTTCTTGCCAAAATCAGTGGCAGAGTTTTGAAATAAAAAGGCACACTTGTGCCTAGAATTTATTTAAGCCACACATACGAAGTAGCCTTATTTTGTTGGGGGGAAACCCCATTGATTTTAATAGGGACTCGTGGAGTCAGTTTTGGGAGTGACTCAGGACTCGTGAGTCACCATTTTGGACCAAGGACTCGGACTCGGGTCCAAAGACTCGTGACTCGACTCGTGACTCGAGACCTAGGACTCTTCAACATCCCTGCTCAAGCCATGGCGGGCAGTCGCCATGGCTTATTGTGTCGTGCGAACCCGGCGAGGGTGGCTTATGTGAGGGTTAAAAGACCTTCACATAACCCATGGGCTGTTTTAGATTTATGCGAGGGTTCTTTAACCCTCGCATAAGCCACCCTCGTCGGCTTCGCATGATGCGACAAGCCACGGCGACCGCCCGCTGCAGCTTGAATATTCAAGCTGAATATCCAGTATTCATGTTCTGTGGTTTCAGCCTGTCTGGAATTTCCCTCACCAAGTAAAACTGTGTGCATGCAACCCACTTTACCGCATTATTCTTACATGTTTGATTCAGGCCTTCGAATCTCTGCACCCCAGATCTCAAATGCCAGGGAACTCCCAGTTTTGCAATGAGATTAAATTATATCAGTGAAGCAGAGGTTTCCATTTTTGAAATGGAAGGAGGAAAGTATATGGAGATCTGAGGAACGGGTGGTGGTGGAGATGAGTTTGGAAGAATAGGGGAGAGGCATGGGCGTGAGACCCATTGGGCGTGAGATTTCAGTAGGTGTCCATTTGCTTCCAAGCTTTTATCTGCAGCCGTAAGTAAGGGCTTGAATTTTTTATCTTCAATTTTAAAAAGGCAGGAAGGAAAGGGGTCTCCAGATGCTACATACTTCACTGGCGAGTCCACAGACGTGGAACGTAAAACTGCATGCCTGCTCTGACTCTTGCTGACTTGTTGCTCTTCCCTTTCCACAGGTGATACCTCCAGGGCAACCCAGCTGGAGAGATGAGAAATATAGAGGCTGTTTCACCTGTCGCATCTGGCAGTTTGGACACTGGGTGGAGGTCACCATTGATGATCGCTTGCCTTGCCTTGGGGGCAAGCTGTGCTTCTCGCAGTGCCAGACAGAAGACGTGTTTTGGCTCCCCCTGCTGGAAAAGGCCTATGCCAAGTGCGTGGAGGGCATGTGTTTTGTGTGCCAGGGTGCACATTTGTACATAGTTTGAGTGTTGAGCTGCTGTGGAAGTGCACTTGCTGTGTTTTGTTTAGACCAACCTTCACGGAGCCCTCCAGACATTTTGGACTGCAGCTCCCAGAATTCCTGACCATTGGCCATGCTGACTGGGGTTGATGGGAGTTGCAATTCCAAACCATCTGGAGGGCACCAGGTTGTAGAAGGCTGGTTCAGACATACAGTCTTCACTGCCAGATTGCGGCAGAGGGGAACTGGTTGTGAGTGGTTTCAGCAGTAGCCATCTCTGTACAGCACTAATTGGCTGAGACTGGTGACATCACCCCCCCACACACCAAATGGTTTTCAACATTTTAATAACCCATTCTGCTTTTTAAACAAACAAACACCGAGATATAGAAGTCAAAAAGTCTGCCTGAAGCACAGATAGAAGAGCAAGACATACTGCTGAATTACTTTTATTATTTAATGCATTTCTTAGCCACCTTCCCAGACAGCAGTTCTCCCTATTAACATCCACTTCATTGTTCAGTAGATCTGTTAAATGCATTATGAAACTTGGGGCAGGAAGCCAAGCTCAAGCTGTGGAAGAAAAAAAACAGTGACCTAGTCCACACAATTTGGCAAGCCAGAGTACAGGTTGAGTATGGGTTGTCATTGAATCATGGGTTGTTGTGTTGTGTGAACCCAGATGCGCTAACAAACCCTGGTTTGTTAACTTTAAACAACCCACAGTTCACAACCCAACAACAAACTATAGGTTCTCATCGCAGGTTGTTCATGGGTTAACAAGGCATGGTTTGTTGGTGCGGCTGGTTTCACACAGCTCAACAACCCATGATTCAACAACAACCCACATTCAACCTGTACTCTGGCTTGTCATGTTGTGTGAACCCAAACAGTGTTTCCTAATTTGTGTATAGTTGTGTGGGCCTATTCCACAGGTGCCAACTTTGGGACCTCTCTATGCAGGAATGTGAGATTTGGGAGATCTCTTCTTCACCCACCTACTCCCCTGTAAAGCTTCTTGGCTGGCTGTAGCAAGCAGGTCTTGAGTTCTGTTTCACTGCCGGGGATGCAGGGAAGTTGCTGGAGAACAGGACGGACAGCAGTGCTTGAGCTGCATTTCCATTTCTCAACTTCTTAAGAAGAGCCTTGCTGGATCAGACCAAGGGTCCATCTAGTCCAGTGTTCTCCAACCTTGGGTCCCCAGATGTTTTTGGCCTACAACTCCCAGCATGCCCCAGCCAGCGTAGCTGGCTGGGGCATGCTGGGAGTTGTAGGCCAAAAACATCTGGGGACCCAAGGTTAGAGAACACTGATCTAGTCCAACATTCTATTCTTGCTCTCTAGTTCAACCTGTCGGTGCCAATGGGAACTTGGCTCCCATTACAAGTAGCTGGCAACACCCGCCGCCCCCCCCCCCGCTGCCTGCAACTATTCCAGTCAGAACTGTGGTGGAGGCAACTGGGACCTTGGAGCCCCAAACTCCAGGGTCCCAATCCAGTTCCCCATCCCTGCCAGCTATTTTTTTTGTTAATCAGCCATGTTTGGCTAATGCAGTGAATAACATCACCTCTACTTTGGCCCTGAGACAGGGTGAAATGTGTGTGCATCATCTGAAAATATATCATGCTTTTCTTTGGAGGAGTTGTTCTATTCACATGCAGATTTTATCAAATAATCACTTAAAACTCTTACAATTGACTATGATTTCTTTAATTGAGTGACAGCCCTAACAAAATTACTTGGAAACCACCAATAATTGACATACCGTAGTTAAAATGGCTAAAACAATCAACACAAAGATTTTATCATTCAGTTGAATCTTTACCATTTTAATAAATAAATAAACAAACAGCAATGGTTATTAATCAGAAAAACTTCTAAAAAGGTTGCTTTTATCTTGTTCTCTCTTTTTCTTTGTCCCCTGTGTCTCCACTCCCCCGGAAGAGGGTCAAATGTTTTAGCCACTGTTGGCCGAACTCCCCGTAGATTAAAAGAACGTTGGACATGAGTGTTTCATTTTGCAGCTCTTGCTTCCTTTTCCAGAATTGTCCTTAGGTATGTTTTCTGCCTGGTTGGACTGTGAATTTGTGAGAAATGGTAGAATTGGCTATCCATGTAGATTTTTTCTAACTGCACGCACATAACAATTTGAGCAAATAAAAAAAAAAATCCATGTGGATGATAACACTCTTCCATTCGTAAGAATAATTTCTGCTGCTGTTGGTTGACATGGCAGAGTTGTTAATATGAACAGACGAGATTGCAAAAGCAGTCCAAAAGGTTCTAGTACTCAAAAATATCCACCAGGCCGTCTGCCCACGTGCACCCTATATAATTTTGTCGAGCAAAAGAAGAAAACCAAATTGCCTTTTCTTGAGGCTTCCTACACGAGAGCCTGAACGAATTCTTATTTGCCAGAAGCAATCATGTGAGTGACAGTTTAGGCATGACAGTTTACATGAGGGGCCTAAACAGGTTTCCTTTGCATGTGGAAGATACCACTTAAAATAAGCTTCTTTTCCAGTCTGCCTGATGCAAATTCTGTCATAGATCGGCAAGGACGTTCATATCCTTTTCACCGATGTAAGCTGGCCCAGCGGATGAGAGTGATTTCCTTCTTCCTTTGAAGTCCTGCTATGATATCCTGAAGCTTTCCTCCCCTATACATTTCTAGGGTGCATGGATCTTATGAGCAGCTCTGGGCTGGCCAGGTTGCAGATGCCCTTGTGGACCTGACCGGAGGCCTAGCGGAAAGGTGGGCCCTAAAAGACCCGGGCCGAAACACAGAAAGGGAAAGGGCCGGCAAAGTTTTGGAGAAGGCAGTATTCAGGAGGCTGATGAACCTGAAGGAGAAGTGCGTGATGAGCTGCTCCGTCTTCAGCTCACGGCAAGGTAAGGGATGCATAGTCCTGATTGGCTGTATGCTATCTCCAGGATCACAGGCAGCACGCCTATATGTACAGCAGTTGCTGGGGAACATGGGCATGGGGGTGCTGCTGCACTCATGTCCTGCTTGTGGGTTTCCCATTGGGGCAGCTGGTTGGCCGCTGTGTGAACAGAATGCTGGGCGAGATGGACCCTGGGTCTGATCCGGCACTGCTCTTCTTCCGTTCTCATGTGAAGGAAAGAATTCCGCAGGGCCAGTTCGGTCCCAGCATTCAGCTGGGGAAGCAGCCCCTGGGTGGTCCTGCCATTGTCTTGCACCACAGGATAAAGCTGCGCATCTCCTTATCCAGCCTCTCCCTTGTCTTCCCGTCCGTACTTGTTTCTGCTGGAGACGACTCTCTAGGGATTGGGTGAGCCTGTCCAGCTCAGTTTCGCTCCGCTTCTCATTTTCCCAATGGAATTGGTTGCCTCTTCACTTAATTACACATGTGCCTGATTGTGCAGTTAAACAGCACAAATAAAACAATTATTTATTAAGTACGAAGATTTGGGGTGGGGTTCATGCAAAAAAGCCTCTTGCGGCCACACACACTTGTGTGTGTGTGTGTGTGTGTGTGTGTGTGTCCACACGAAGGGGCCCTATGAAGCCTCCGTGGGTATCTTTTTTTGTTGAGAAGATTTATTTATTTATTTATTTATATTTTATTTATACCCCGCCTTTTTTCCTGCAAGGAACCCAAGGTGGCTTACATAATCCTCCTCCTCCTCTCCATTTTATCCTCACAACAACCCTGTGAGGTGGGTTAGGCTGAGAGTCAGTGACTGGCCCACAGTCACCCAGTGAGTTTCACGGCCGAGCGGGGACTAGAACCCAGATCTCCCGAGTCCCAGTCCCAACACTCTCACCACTACGCCACACTGGCTCTGCCCTTTTCTTCTCGGTTGCCGCCGAGTCCCCTTGAAAGCAGTCAACTTTTTTTTTCTCGTGCGCAGAGCGCAGAGAAGATGCGATAGCTCTTCCGCTTTCCCTGTGGAACACTGAATGTCGGCTCCTTCTCTCCGGCGCTTGCCTTTTCTGCCTGCCAGGTACCAGCGAACTGGGGGAGTTCCATGCCTTCATTGTGGTCGACATGCAGGACCTTTCCAAAGTGTCCAGGAAGGAGATTGTCCTGCTGAGGATACACAACCCATGGGGGAGGCGCTGCTGGAAAGGGCCCTGGAGGGAGGGGTGAGTGACTCGCCTTTCAGTCGCCGGCTTCTTAGGATTCCTGCTTGGCTGGATGCCGTTGTTCGTGGAGTGCCAGTTGGAACTCCTCGGAGTCTGTCGCAAAAACAGAAAGCAAGCCGCTTATTCAGCGGAGAAGATCTCAACGTATGGGCCGCGAAGGCAGGACTCTTAATTGATGCTCCGCTTTCCTCTTCAAAAAAGGGGGGCTATATATTTACAGTAATACCTTGGATTGCAAGTAACTTGGTCTGAGAGCGTTTTGCAAGACAAGCAATTTTTGAATTTTTTTTTTGACTTGATAAACAAGCAAGGTCTTGCAAGACAAGTAGTGTAGGGATGTAACCGCTCGCCTCAAGCGGGCCGAAATCGGCCCCGCTCACGCCCGCCAGAGACTCGCTTTGATATAAGAGTGTTTTGGATTACAAGCACGGTTCCGGAACGAATTATGCTCTCAATCCAAGGTGTTACTGTACTAACGAAATGCCCACGGCATTTCGGCCAGTGTATGGAGAATAGTTGTGTTGCTTGTTGCTGGCCTCTGTGCCTAAATTCATTCTTGGCTTTTTGCCTCTAGGCCCATTTCAGCATGGCCACGGTTGTCTCTTTCCATACGGCCAAACTAGACATTTATGTATTTATTTGTACTATTTCTATGCTGTGTAACATTAAGGAAAATCCCTAAGCGGTTTCCATATAAATATTAAGACCACAGCGACGTGATTAAAATCACAATTGCGACGTGACGCGGGAGGCCTGTGAACGGGGGCTCCCACAGGCCCGACGTTGGCATGCGGCACCCTCAGGCGGGTGATTGGCTACTAGCCCCCTGGCAGGCCCCACTGCTGTGTGTTCACACCTGCCCCGCCCCCTCCGTGGTGGGTAGCTCGGAGCTGCCCTTTTAATTTCCCTCCCTCAGTGCCCCTGGCGTAACACTGCTCTGGAGCATTGCAGGAAATTAAAATGGCCGCCCCGTTTTCATATCCCCAGAATGCCCCAGCGGAGTGCTATATGCGGGGCATTGTGGGAGAGAGATTAAAATGACGACTTTGTGCGGCCTGGCATGATCACAGCGCTGCTGCTTTCTCCTGTCACAACCAGGTAAGCCCACTGGGAACCACCAGACCCTCTCACACCTGGTGCCAGGCCTGATCTCGTGTGTGTGTGTGTGTGTGTGTGTGTGTGTATTGTGTATTTTGTGTGTGTGTGTGTGTGTGTATTGAATCCATTTTCCTGATTTTAAAATACCCCTCCCGATACCTAAACATGCACACACTGTGTCTTCTTTGTGTCACTTTTCTAGATTGCAGTCCCCTTGAGGCAGGGACCTATCCCCTTCTTCTTCTTTGTAAAGCACCGTGTGTACATGGATGGCTCTGTATAGATGATAATATCCATCTTGCTTTGCATTGCCTTTGTTCTTCAGTGGTCCAGGGTGGAGCCAGCTGGATCCAGTGGTTGCCGCGGAACTATTGTCCCAGATACAGGAAGGAGAATTTTGGGTCGAGGAGGAGGAATTTTTCGCAGAATTCGATGAGATCATAACTGGGTACCCAGTCACTGAAGAAGGGCAGCTTCAGAGCCTTTACACTGGTATGGTGTGGCCAAAAAAGAGCCTTTTTTTTTTTCCTCCCGAGACTGCCCTGGTCCTGCCTTAACCGCATCACGTTTCATTTGGCTCCCCATCTTTCTTCCCCACAGCTCTGCCTTATATCCTGCTTGCAAGAAGGAAAGCAAGTTTCATTGCTCGTGACCAGCCAATGACCTGGTTTGCGAGACGCAGCTTGCCTCCCACCCACTCGCCACTTCCACTTTCAATCAGTGTTCCTGGGTCGTTTTGTGATGTCTGAATCCAGAAACTCTGGCTTGTTTAGCGGTTAAACAACCCAGAGTTAACCCAACCACCCCATTCCACTTTGTGATCCTGTGCCTGGCACTTACAGGATGTGGACTGTGCTGCAGAATGTCTCAGAATTCAGTATCTGGAGACTCTCAGCTTTCTGCTTTTCATTTCAAATACAGGCAGTCCCCGAGTTAAGAACGTCCGACTTACAGACAACCCATACTTAAGAACGGACTTCTGGGTTCCCCGGCGCTAGGTCGTTTACATAGAGTGCATAGCATAGTATACGACGCAATTTGGGTAATTTATGCAATTTGCATAAATGCCGATTTTAACATATAGAACGCTATGCTGTTCCGACTTACCTACAAATTCGACTTAAAGACATTCTTAAGAACGGAACTCGTTTGTAACCTGGGGACTGCCTGTACTGTAATACTCACAGAGAAGATTTTGAGAAAAACTGCCAAGAATTCCCTGTGCCACTTCCAGAGCTTCTGTCCCCTGCCTTCACTGGCCACATTACCCTAATTCCCATGCCTATTTTGCCCCTTTTACATCCTTCCTAAAATAATAAAAAAAATTGAAAACAAATCTTGGAACCAGATCGTCATGAATGCTTACAAATGTATCTTCAATGACTTAAAATGATCAAAATAATCAAGAATGGCAGCAAGATAAAGCACCATTGAAGAGATCCTCCTACCGTCCAAATACTCTCCAAAACAAGAGAGTTTTCAAGGCTCCTCTAGGAGCGTGCAGTGAGGAGGGCCAGGTGCGTCTCTCCCAGGTTTCCCACTGAAGTGTAGAATGTGACATCTTCGGAACCTCTGCTCTCATTTTAAATGGCCCGAATGAGGTTCTGAAAGGATTTGATTTTAAACTTTGCCCTGATCCAACAGTGACAATAACTCAGTGTCAAATCTGTGAATTTTTGAGATGTTCCTGGAAATTAAGACCTCGCCTCTGATGTTTTTGGAGCTGGCTGATAAGTCCAGGTCACTAATGTGAGAGATGGTAGTCATGGAAGATCACAGCAGCCTCTTTTGTAAGCATCATGGAAATGGGAAGTCCCTTTTCTTGGACAAAGCTGCTGGGACCTTCTAGGAGCACCCTCTCACACACTGAACCATAGAATCATAGAAAAGTAGAGTTGGAAGGGGCCTACCAGGCCATCGAGTCCAACCCCCTGCTCAATGCAGGAACCCAAGTCAAAGCATCCCTGACGGATGGCTGTCCAGCTGCACCTTGAATGCCTCCAGTGTGGGAGAGCCCACCACCTCCCTAGGTCGTTGGTTCCATTGTCATGCAAGTAGATTTCTCCCCATGATCCACGTTGCCGCATCAGCTGTCACCAGTGACGTCTCTTAAAGAAGAGGAAGGGAGCTAGGGTGCATACAAGTATGTACAACATGCTTTGATGCCCATGCAGAAAGCATAAGCGGGAAGAAAAAGGTCGTGGGAAAAATAGGTTTGCTGCCAACTCCAGCAGTGATTGGACACAAGTGCAAAAAGTAGAAGAAGCCCAGATATGCTCTCTCTTTTTTGCTTGCCCACCGCATGCATCTCGGGATCGGCAAATCAGTCTGCATCCTGTCCTTGTCAGTTTTGCATGTATTCAGTCGTAAGTCAGCTCTGTACAATTTTTGCATAATTCCGCATTTTTTTAAAAAAAAAGGCACAAAAATTCACATTTGGTTTTGACCGATCTTGCCCTAACGCACACATTCCGTGCACGTCTTTCCCAAATATATGCATTTTTGTACTCAAATTTCCCTAACGTAGACATTTTCCGTATGCCGTTTTGGACCCGAGAACTGCATAGCGTAGCAAAATTCAGGCATGCGCCATCCACGGGATAAGCGTGTTGTGATCTGCTTACTAGTCCGAGAAAGTGTGAAATGGGTCAGTTCACTTAAAAATGTAGGTCGAGCAGGTAGACTAATGATAGCAAGGAAATGGAAAATTCAGCAAGTTTTCACTATTACTGATTGGTATAAAGAAGTATGGGATATGGCATTGAATGATATGTTGACTTGTAATATCAAGTGCAAAAGGGGTCAATTAAAGAAAAATATTTTCAAGGATATATGGGGTTTATTTCTGGAATATGTGTTAAAAAAGGGGAAAGGGAGTTTACCCTGTCAAGATATGTTGTATTTTTGGAATAATGAACAATTATAGAGTCATTGTATTATTTGGTCCCATGGTGATGGGAGCACTATATTAGTTATATGTGTGTGTTATTTTTTTTTGTATTGTTTAAAAAAAAAATTAAATAAAAATTTTAAATAAAAAATAAAAAAATGTAGGTCGAGCTAAATTCTCCATCGCTAATTTTCTCAATCATTCCGTGGCTCAAGGAAGAAAGCTCGCAGCTGCCTGCAGTCCTTTGAAGATACTCATTTCACACCTTCTGTACCTGCCTCTATACTCCCGAGATCTACATATCCGAATAAGTGAAGTGATGCGTGTGCATTTTTGTCTCCCTTGACAGACCGGGTTCTGAGCCACACCCAGAAGCTGTACGGGTCGTGGGTGAGGGGCCAGTCCGCAGGGGGCTGCCGTAACAACAGCACGTTCCCGACGAACCCCAAGTTCTGGCTGAGGGTCTGTGAGCAGAGCGAGGTGTGCATTGCCCTCCTGCAGAAACATCGGAAGTATAGCACGGATTGGGCGGGCAGGATCCGGAACTGGCCCCGCTTAGTGGAAACGGATCCGTCTTTGACGGATGGCCTCCGAGGGAAGAATTACCATGCTGTGGGACTGCATATATGGAAGGTAATTTGAAGGTTAGCTGGACGATAGTGTGTTGTTGGGATTATTTTATTTTACCAACAACAACAAAAAAAGTTTCTAGCCCTCAGGATTGCAGAGATGCGTGAAAAATATATATTTTTATTTTTTTTATTTGCGTTTTTCAACAATAACAATTCCGAAAACGAACAAATTGTAGCAATATGTTAAATACAGTCACATACACAACATTGTTCATACATCTGTAAATAACACAATTAAAATATTATACAGTAATACCTTGGATTACAAGTAACTTGGTTTGAGAGCGTTTTGCAAGACAAGCAAATTTTTAAATATTTATTTAATATTTTTTTACTTGATATACAAGCGTCGTCTTGCAATACAAGTACTGCAGTACGGCTTAAATTAAAAATCTCTCTACCAATTTTTTTTTTGGGGTGTGTGTGTTCGTTTTGATATAAGAGTGTTTTGGATTACAAGCACGTTTCCGGAACGATTTATGCTCTCAATCCAAGGCATGACTGTATCTATTATTAATTGGTCCGAAATCTATGCCAGATTAGAATCTACTACGCCTTTGCCAGAAATCCAGCTTATTAGTTGGAGGTGCATCTTCACCATTCAGTTCTGGGAAAACCATTAAGAATGGGTACCAAGTTGTTACAAAATTATCTTTCTTTATTTCTCCTCTAGCCACACGAAAGCGGCAGGCTAGTTTCTCCGCTAGCGCAACCGACCGTATTCTATCCAGGTATCTCCAAAACGAGATGCCTTGGGCATTTTTCCAAGTTCTCGGTTCTCGCAGCCCCTACAAGCATCGCCAACAATTCTTTATAACACCCCCCCCTCATTCTCCCCAGTAAACAATGAAAACGAAATGTGTGAAAATGCGACATGCACCTGAGTGTTGTTTCCCCCGCCCCCCAAGTGGTCTGTTGTCTTTTCACCTTTGTTGACTTTTCCCGCCCTCCAGGTCGAGAAGAAACAGTTCAACCTCCCGAAGACCCTCTCTGCGCCCCCGATTTCGGGCACTGTTTGTCACTCCTACAATCGGGAGGTGCACCTGCATTGCAACCTTTCTCCTGGGTATTACCTTGTCGTCCCCAGCACCTTCCTGAACGATGCTGAGGGGAACTTCCTGCTTCGGGTCTTCTCCAGTGGAAGAATCTCCCTCAGGTGCATCCATCCGAAGGGAAATGGGGGAGGTGGCCGGGGGTGGGGCGAGAAATCTTGCCATTGGCTTCACAGGAAGCTCCCTTACATGGAGCCAGGCCATTGGTCTGTCCAGCTCAGCATTGTCTACGGCAGTGTTCTCCAACCTCGGGTCCCCAGATGTTTTTGGCCTACAACTCCCGCTGGCTGGGGCATGCCGGGTGTGGCTACCCGGGGTTGCTGATCCTTCGTTCCCTTACCCCAGGCATGGGGCAAGATTGTTGATCAGGTCCAACAACCCAGTTCCCTTGCGCAGGGTGTTTTATACCTTGGTGTTTCAGGTAGCCCCTCCCTCCGTAATCAGGTGGGTTGCCAATCAGGTGGGTTGCCACCCTCCCTGAGGGGCGGCCTTTTGGGTCAGGTGGGGTGACGCCTTCCCCCCCGTGGGATGGGGTCCCTTTGAAGCCACTTGCTTAATGGTCCCATCCTATGGTGTTGAGTGGCCATTTCTTATGGGTGCCGAAGTGTCTGCTCTGGCGAGGTATTCAAGTCTTATGTAGACGGGGCTGATATGCGAGAGCATTGACAAACCTGGGGATGCTTCCTGCCTTCCCCCCTGGGGTGATTCTATGCAGATGTTGTTTGTCCCCTTTGTCATCTGTGGAGACTGGCTGTCTCCCCCCCCCCTGGGTCTCCTTCCCCCCTCCTTGGTGAGTGTGTGTGTGTCAGGCAGGGGGCTTAGGTTGGCTTTCTCCACAGAAAGCATAACCGGTCCAGGCGGCTCTCTTTTTATGGGGTCGGAGGTGGCGCATCAACCCACGTTATGGGACGTCTGACCAGTTGGTGTTGGGGGGTGGGCGGGCCGGGCAGGTGGAGAAGCAGCGCAGGGTGTGTGTGGGGACTGTCTCACTTTGAATAGTTGGGGGGGGGCGGGGTGCCCCAGGAGATAAAACTGTAACAGCGCCTGTTCTCGGGGATTCCTGGGAAAGTAGGATGTCAGCGTAGGGTGCAATCTTATGCTTGTTTAGACAGAGAAAAAAAGTCCTACAACTCCCAGCATCCTCCAGCCAGCCATGCTGGCTGGAGGATGCTGGGAGTTGTAGGACTTTTTTTTCCTGTCTAAACATGCGTAGGATTGTACCCTTAACTACTTTAAGGCTGTGGTGTAAGTCTACCCCCAGTGAGTTCATGGTGAAGGGGAGATTTGAACGGGGGTGGGGTGGGGGGGCGCTTCCCAAGTCACGGCTTATGCTCTTAACCTCTACAGTATGCCTGTCTCCAAACAGATGCTTACCTCTCCCGGCGACGCTTTCTGCGCAGCCAATACCGAACCAGGAACGTGGAAAACGGCCAACGGCGTTATATACTCCGTATTGCAACTCGAGAAACCGCAGGCCGTGTAACCTCTTGTTCTTCTCTCTCCTTTCTCTCCCCCCCGCCCGATCTTCCCCGCGTCGTCGTCCTCCTCCCCACACCTCTCGTCTTCCCTTTTGGTAGTGAGATCAAACTGCCCCAGGCGGATAACAGCATCCGTGAAGAGCTCCCAGGAGGCGAGTGGGAGACGGCCCACCTGGAGGGGTGCTGGAGGAAAGGGCAGAGCGCAGGGGGCAGCCGGAACTTCCCCTCCTTTCACAGGAACCCCTGCTTCCCCCTGTCTGTCCCGGCCGGCGTGGGGCAGGGCAGCATCAAGGTCGCCCTCCGCCAGCACTGCCCGGATAACAAGTGCCGCCCGATAGGGTTCCATATCTTCCAGGTAGGATTTAGGTTAGCGACTGCCGAGGGGGAACTTGAGTTCCTTAGACTGGGTCAGAGCATGGGTCCGTCTTTCCCGGTACCGTCGACCCTCTGACTGGCGGTGCCTCTCCAGGGTCACGGACAAGGGTCCCTTTCCCGGCTGCGCGTGCCGGATTTGGGCCCCCACAGTCTCACTGGCCCAGAGGTTCCATCTGGGCTAAATGAATACATCCTGGGTTTACGTACTGGGCCGGGTTCACACAGTTGCAGCGAGGGAAAGTTGCCGGCATGCAACCCTGCCCAGTTCAAAACATGAAAGACAGATCTTGAGAAATTAAATCTGGAGGGGCAGGAAGCTTGGTTCGCAGCCGGAGAGGTGTGCTCCAACGGGCACCATGTTGGAGAAGCCAGGCCTAGAACTGACTGCTGCGGAGTTCCGCTGGACCAGTGTTCTCCAACCTCGGGTCCCCAGATGTTTTTGGCCTACAACTCCCAGCATGCCCCAGCCAGCTATGCTGGCTGGGGCATGCTGGGAGTTGTAGGCCAAGAACATCTGGGGACCCGAGGTTGGAGAACACTGCACTGGACAAATGCATGGCTATCTAATGCTGTATTAGGAGAGGTGGAACAAACTTCTCTACCCACTTTCTCCATCTTTCTTAATGGAGCGATCAGTGATGGTGGACAAGCTTCCCTGAAAGGCAGTTTTCCCACCACTACCCATCTTCCCTTGCAATACACAGGTGTCTTAGTCTCCAGTTCAAGATGGGTCACAGAGAAGCCCCAAGAGACCTAACCAGTGTGTGCCTGATATAAAATGGAGGATACACCCTAAAACAGGGTGGGCGGATGGTAGATCTCCAGAGGCTTTGGACTTCAACTCCCAGAAGACCCTGCCAGCATGGCCAATGGTCAGGAATACTGGGAGTTGAAGTCCAAAACATCTGGAGACACGGGGGTTTCTTCTTGGGCAGGTCAACATGCAAAGTGTTCTCTGAAGACAGAAAGTATGAAATGAATGAAAAAGGATGGGAGAGAAAAGAGAGAGCTTTGAAAGCCGCTGAGCTGCAATTGCTTGGGCACATTCCTTTGGGTATAGCCCCTGTACCTCCTCAGCTGGGGGGACTCATGTGCTAAGTAATTAGAATCTGTTTTAATCTTCTGTTAACTTACAGTTTGCCTTAAACTTTGCCTTTACTGATGGTTAATGTGTTACTTTCCCTTTAAGTAAAAACCAAGTGGAACTCTGGGAAAGGGGCGGGGGAAGTGGAACTCTGCTTATGCCTCTGTCGAACTGTTGGGGTGGTTCTGGATCTTTACGTTTGTTCACATCTCCTTGGACTGGAGTGTAATACTGACACCATACTGTCCGGATGATATTTGGAACTTACCCTGGCTGTGTTCAGATCTGATGCGAAATTGTGGTTTGTGGAAACCGTAATTAAGAACCCACACAACACAGTTTGAGCTTCCGGGTGTTCAACAGGCCAACCATAGTTTGGAGCGGCTTGTCTGCTTGTGTTTCCCATCTTCTCAGGACTCTGCTTCTGAAATAGTTCACTCCCGTCTCCACGATGCAGCAGCCTCTTGAGGCAGACCCAGCGCGCCCAGCTGCATTTTGTCAGTGGTTTGTGAATTCAGACATAACGGCAAACCACGGTTAGCACAAACTGTGGTTTACAAATGGTTTGCAAACCAGCTTCAAGCTGTGGTTTCAGATCCTGACTTGCCAGCATTTTGTGGGCAGGCTCAGGTTCAGGATTTGTGTTATGACTGAATGCAGCTGTTGACTGAAGGGGGAGATGCCTGACATATATATCGTAAGATCACGGGAGAATCTTCTAATCAGTCTACAATCCTTTTAGGTCCCCAGCGATAACAACAACGTGAAAATGCCTCCAGCTTCTTTCCTGCACTTGGAGCCGGTGGTTAGTTGCGTACCTCATTGCTACTCCCAGGAAGTAAGCCACCTGTGCCGACTGCCTTCAGGGAATTACGCCGTTGTCCCGTCGACGTACTTGCCTGATACGGAAGGCAACTTCACAGTGATCGTAGCAACCAAAATAGACAGGTAAAGCTACGCCTCCTTCTGTTCAGCTAGATGAATGTATCCGCAAGAGAAGGACTTGAGTGCCTGTCTCGTCTGAAGTGTTTTTCATATAAAGCCCCATTTTTGGCCCAAATGTTTCCTTGGACACAAAGAAATGAGTGTGTGTACCCCCGTGGGCAGTGACCACTCTAACATAGGAACCTGGGAAGCTGCCTTTTGCTGGCCGGGTTCAGACAACACGATAATAACCAACCCTCAGGGGTTGAGTGTGGGTTGTCATTGAACCGCGGCTCCTTATGAAGGAGCTACTTGTGTGGAATAACAATGTACGATAACTCCTGCTGCTGACTTCGTGTTGCAAAATAAACCCCAAGCCCCCAGAAATATCATCCTCATTATTATTATTATTATTATTATCATCATCATCATCATCATCATCATCATCATCATCATCATCATCATTATTATTATTATTATTATTATTATATTTATTTATAACCCACCTTTTCCCCCAGTACTGGGACTCAACCGTGGTTGTTGAAACGTGGGTTGCCGTATTGTCTGAACCCAGCCGCAGTAACGAACCATGGTGAACAAGCCACAGTTCACAACCGAACGACATACCCTGAGTTCTCTTCATGGGTTGCTCGTGGTTAACAAGCCATGGCTTCTTAGCGCAGCTAGCTGCTTCAGACAACATGACAACCCATGGTTCAACGGCAATTCACACGCAACCCATACTCAACCCGTGAGTGTGGGTTATCGCAGTGTCCTCCAACCTTGGGTCTGGGGCATGCTGGGAGTTGTAGGCCAAAAACATCTGGGGACCCAAGGTTGGAGAACACTGGGTTATCTTGACTGGCACCGGCTCTCCAGGGTTTCAGGCAGGTGTTTATCATCATCATCATCATCCCACCTTTTTCCCAGTACAGGGACTCAAGGCAACTTTACACAACATTAAAATTGGTATAGTTAAAACATAAATAGAAAAAATACAAAAGTTAAAAATATAATTACATCAGCAATAATATTACAATTCTATAAAAATATCAAAGTTAAAACAGTAATAACCATAAAAACAGTGCAAATCCATCACTTTCTCATAGGACCAAACGATCCCCCAAATACTCTAGAAAGGTCCAAAATCACACCACAAATCTTGTCTTTTGATGTAATAATAGGTCTGTGTTTGCTTTTCCCCAGAAAAAGCATTCGGAGCAAGGAGACCTTGGGGCAAAGGCTGCGAGAGGTGAGTGTCATGTTTAATTAAATAATTTGATATCAATTAAGTATATATATATTTATTTTTTTAGAACATCAGTCCTTGTCGTCTCATCACACCAAAGAAGCCAAAGTGGCTGTCTTAAAAATAACTTAATAAGAAACCATCACATGTTAATATACAGTAAAGCCAGCAGGAAAACCAGTAAAAAAAAAGGGCATAGCTCCATTGAAGCAGCAAGAGGACAAACAAAGAACATAGCCAAGCCAATACCAAAAAAACCCTCTAAAAACCTTGGTTTACATTAGGTGTCTTAAACGGTGGAAGAGGAAATTAATATTTGGAGACAGTTGGCCTGTGAGACTTTTAGGAATGTGGTTGCAATTCCTAAGCATACTTAAAGCGCAATCCTGTGCACGTTTATAGCCAGAAAAAAAGTCCTACAACTGCCAGCATGCCCCAGCCAGCATAGCTGGCTGGGGCATGCTGGGAGTTGTAGGCCTTTTTTTCTGGCTAAACGTGCATAGGATTTCGCCCTTACTAACTAAGGAGCAAATCCCATTAAACCCATTAAGACCTTTTTCCTGAATAAACTGGGGTTCGGCTCAGTGCATGCAGTACATCAGTTTAACAAGTCTTTCCATAAAGAGCAATGCGTTTCCAGTGGCCATTTTGGGTCTTTATTCAAGTTCAAATGTTTAATCCACGGTCGCCATATCTCCTAAAAATGGTTTACCCGTTGGCATAGTCTGGAGTTGTGTCTCAGTGCGAGTGACCACAACCTATTGGCCCATTGGGAGAGTGGACTTGGTTGACTATTCTCCCATGCCATTGCAATCTCAGCTTGTCTTGAGCGTGGAAAGCTAAGCAGGGTCAGGCCTGATGATTACTTGGATGGGATACCCCTCCTCTAGTTTCCTGCACTGAGCAGGGGGTTGGACTCGATGGCCTTGTAGGCCCCTTCCAACTCTGTGATCTGTGGATCTCCAACCTTGCTCAGCAGCTGTGATTTATGAGTGAGATGAGACCATCGGATTTGCTTTCCTGAGCAAGGCAAAGAGCAGCCAGATAAAATATCTGAGGGGTTAAGGAGGGATTATAGATTTCATAGATCATAGAGTTGGAAGGCGCCTACAAGGCCATCGAGTCCAACCCCCTGCTCAGTGCAGGAAACTAGAGGAGGGGTCTCCCGTCCAAGTAATCACCAGGCCTGACCCTGCTTAGCTTTCCACACTCAGACAAGCTGAGCCAGCGTGAGCCACAGGATTAGGTGGAGTTATCTTTAAAGCATTAGGTGGCCTTGCACATTTTCTTCTAGGTTGTGCTGATCAGTGATTTTTTCGGTAAAGTCCTCAAAACGACACAAGTAGAATAGGTTGGGGTGCGTATGCGTTGGAGAGCGCTCCGATACGCACAGCCCTGCCCTAGATTCAGCTTCTGTTGCTCCCATCAGAGCAGGCGTGTCCTCCAGAGGCATTGGGTGATGACTCCCAGAATCCCTGACCATCGGACATGCTGGGTGGAGCTGATGGGAGTTGTCATCCAAGACATCTGGAAGGCACCAAGTTGCCCGCCCCTGCGTTAGGGCATGGCAGAATGTAGATAGTGCAGGCTTGTGAACCGTCAAAACCACTGTCCCGCCAGCCATATATGGCAGCCCGGTAGGGTCTCAAAAGCCCCCTGACTTTTCTGCCTGTCTGGGACGGCAAATACAGGGGGATTGCCAAACAGCCAGCCAGCCCCAATACATGGTTTGGCGGGCCAGAGGTTTGTGCGTGCCGCTGCAGACCCGAGACCGTGGTCACCTCCAGATTCTCAGTGGCTCACGTCAGCCAGGGCAGGGAGCAGATGTAGTCCTTACCCCAGTGGTGTCTCTGAATGGACTAACACGGGAGAAAGCCAAGGGATGAATAGCTGCCATTCAGTAACTGTTACAACAGCCTTGCAAGGTAGGTCAGTATGATCATAGTGCAGCTGAGAGGAAGCAGCATGCTTCGTGCCACCTAAGCAGTTCGTGGCTGCAATAAACTGGGAACTTCCCAATTCTCTTAGGCTGGCACTCTTAGGAGTTACTCCGTAAAAGCTCTCGACATGGTGATGGCCATGTTACAATTTAACAATATTGCAGGAGCATTCCAACAACGTCCTTGGGGGCAGAGCCCTGCCTGCGTACACCAGTTGCTGAGGAACATGGGCAGGAAGGTTTCATAGATGTCATAGATCATAGAGTTGGAAGGAGCCTACAAGGCTATTGAGTCCAACCCCCTGCTCAATGCAGGAAACTAGAGGAGGGGTCTCCCATCCAAGTAACAACCAGGCCTGACCCTGCTTAGCTTTCCACGTGCTGTGGCACTCATGTCCTGCTTGTGGGTTTCCCATTGGGGCAGCTGGTCGGCCACTGCGTGAACAGAATGCTGGACTAGATGGACCCTGGGTCTGATCCAGCAGGGCTCTTCTTAGATTCCTACGATATTTGCCGGTGGCACTCTGTAAGGTGCCATGCACATCAGTGGCATTGTACCGGGCCAGTTCGCACATCATGATAAGCGACTGTGTGTTTCTTCACCAGCGGAGCTCCGGGACATGTGGTGGCCACCATTTTGAATATGCAAGCCACAGTGGGGCCGCACCATGGCTTGTCGTGTCATGCAATCCCGGGTGTCATGGGTTATTTGAGGGTTACACAACCCTCAAACAACCCATATTTAACCCTCAAATTAACCATGGCGGCTGGGTTCGCACAACACGAGCCATGGTGCACCCTTGCCGTGGCTTGCATATTCAAAATGGCGGCCGGTGCATGTCTCTGTGCCCTGTGGGTGAATTAACCTGCAGTGGCTTATCGTAACGTGTCAGCCAGGTCACTGTGTTAAACCTTCACATATGATATTTGTGTAGACAGGTGTAATTATTCATATCACTTCGCAACGTGGGAGCGGGCCCTTCGCTCTTGCGTTTTTTGACGCTGACCCCGAAGTGTCATTATGGGGCCTTGCATGTGAGAAGCCAGCAACGCAACGCCACCCTTCACTTGAGTTGTGTTCTTTTTCTGTGCGGTAAAATGGACCCCAGTTTTCCAAAGTCTCAAAGTCTCCCCGGGCCATGATCCGGGAGCTCCAACACTGCTACTTTTGCTTTTCTCATCAATCTAAGGAATATTTTTTTCCTCTTTTGTGTCTCCCCACCACCACTTTCTTTTTTTGTTTCTGTTATATTTACAAATAATAATAGGGGGGGGTCTTAATGGATTGCTTTTGGATTGTGAAGGACATTATATTGTCCTTTCATTTAGAATTCAGCCTGTTTTAGTTACTAACGGCAGGAAGTTTGTTTCGATGAGAAAAACACAGAGTGAATGGAACTGCGGGGGGGACGGGACGACACTGCGTTGCGCAGGGGGTTGGACTCGATGGCCTTGTAGGCCCCTTCCAACTCTACTTTTCTATGATTCTATGATTCTATGACACACAAGGTGAGCGGACTCAAATCTGTGCTAATAATCCCTTAGCACCCCATTCAGACCACCCCCACCCTAAAAGCTCCATCCAGACCTCTGTCTAACTGGCAACTATGCATTGGGAGTTCTCTTCACGCTTTTATCACAAGGACTAGACACTTTGCTTATTTGTGAGAGTTCAGGTTCTCCGGATTGCTTGGCAGCCAGCATGAGTCCGTGTTGGAAGCCCTGACCATGCAGATTTGATCTTCTGACTTCTGATCTTCTGAGAGCCGGCGTGGCGTCGTGGTGAGAGTGTTGGACTGGGGACTCGGGAGATCCGGGTTCTAGTCCCCGCTCGGCCATGAAACTCACCGGGTGACTTTGGGCCAGTCACTGCCTCTCAGCCTAACCTACCTCACAGGGTTGTTGTGAGGATAAAATGGAGAGGAGGAGGAGGATTATGTCAGCCGCCTTGGGTTCCTTGCAGGAAAAAAAGGCGGGGTATAAATAGAATAAATAAATAAATTCCTGAATACTTCTTCTTTTTTACGGCATACGTAACATTCTTTAATGCCTTATCTATGGGTTTGTTCCCCACCCCCCACCCCCCACACTTTCTGCAGGTCTCCTTTAAAGCTGTGATGAAAATGTAATTTGAAATGGGGACTTCCAACACAGGCGGGGAGCCAGCAGGGAGCCCGGGAAAAGGCACTTTGAACTGAAATTCTCCGAATGTACGTCGGTCCCAGTGGCTTCCTTGAGCACAGGAGCATCCGGCCCTCTCATCCGACCCCTCTGTAAAAAAAACGAACGGATTGAAATCCCAACTGAGATCCTTCCTCTGTTTTGTTTTGTTTTTAGAATGCGCCCATCTGGACTTCTGCCTCCGTCGAGACCTTTTGCAGTGTTTCATGGACTTGGCTCTGTGTGCTTCTGTTTATCCTCCTCGCATCCGACCTGCCTCTAAATATCATTGTGCTGCCCACGTGCTGTGTTCAAATCGGTTTTAATGCTGTGGTGGTCAATACGTTTGCCCTGTGTGTGTGTGTGTGTGTGTGTGTGTGTGTGTGTTTTCCTTGCGAAAACCAGCTGTGGAGAAGGATAAATTCACCCAGCAACTTTCAGAGAGCAATGAGTAAGGAAAGGAGGCTTGGGAGAAGAAACAGGAGGGTTTCCAATCATTTCAGGAAGGAAATCCTTTTTTTAAGAAAAGAACACTGGAGTATGTGACCGCCAGATAACCTATCCCCATATGCAAGATCCCACAGCTTGCCAGGTGTTTGATTCCCCCCGCGCTGTTTTTGCAGGCCTAGCGGGCAATCAATACAGGAGACGTATCGAGTCTTTGGGGTGGAGGGGGTGCCAGAGATGGCTCGTGGACTTGCGTTCAGCACGGCAGGTCACGAGCTGTGCAAACCTGCTTTAGCCATGCAATGACCCTGTTCCGGAGGTCCTTACCTTCATATCTATTCCATATTAAACCTCCCCCCTCTTTAGGAATATCTATTCCATATTAAACCTCCCCAGCTGTTCTCCTGCTAAAAAAAGACAGCGTGGAGGGAGAGATAAAAGGAGGAATACGGGAGGAAGAGTCCTAGCTAGCCAGGCCCTGATGCATCCGCCTTCCCAACTCGAGGCATCCTTCTGCTCCTCCAAAACTGAATTTATTTGGCACTTTCTCTGCTTCCTACTGCAATCCTACAGCGTTCCACCTCTTGCACCCTCCATCTCCTGGTTCCAGTGCTTTCCTTCTCTTCCCTTGGCTAGCTTCGCAGTCATCGGGCTCGGCTGAGGCCTGCACAAAAGGTCCCCCAGTGACGTCAGCGCCTCCTGCTAGATTACACTGGTCCAGTTGTCCTGTAGTCACGCCTGATCTTGTGATGGCCGGGGCACAGCCTTTCCGAGTCTTTATTTATTTAAATTATTGAACTAATCTGTTTGGAAACATTTTAGGGAGCTTATTTCAGGGGAATGTGAGACAGAAAGGGTGAGAATAATATAAAAGTTATCGGCTTGCCACTGTTGGGTTGGAGAGAAATTACTTGTGGTGGATTTCCGGGGAACTATACTTTTAAAATTATTGCTTGGGGGCGGGGGTTTTTTGCCTCCCCTGGGTGCAGGAAACTAGTTCTTACCGATGTCCCCCCGCCCCCCAAATTTCCTTGGAAAGCATTTCTTAAGTGAGATTTTAAAATACTGTATTTTTTTTTTTTTAAAGTAAGCAAGATGGTGGTTGAAATGTCTTTTGGAGAAAACAAATTAAAATGTTAAATGGCATCCTGAGTACAAGCTTTTTATCTAGTTGTGTGGTCTTCCTCCTCCTCCTCCTTCTTAGATTTTTTTCAATCTACGCTGGCTGGGGCATGCTGGGAGTTGTAGGCCAGAAACATCTGGGGACCCAAGGTTGGAGAACACTGATTTAGAGCTTTTATCATACACATTGAGATTAAGTTGCCCCTGACTGTGGCCTGTGTTAATAGCTGGTGAGCAGTGAAGAACAGGGGGAAGAGGCATTGGGTTTTATATTTGCATTACAGCAGTGATGAAGCTTGGCCTGAACCAGAGAGTGGCAGGCAATGAGGGTATCAGAACAGCGCAGAAGCAAACTCCATTTCTTCTTACAGTCGTGCTGGTGCTGTGACCGAAGTCAATTTAAAATGTGAAATTGCACATGCCGAGACTACTTTTATTTATTTATTTATTTATTTATTTGAAAAATAATTACAAAGGATCACAGTAATCTATCAAAATCAATTCTACAATTCCAATAAAAGGATAACACATTCAAAATATAAGTAGATCAATATCAATACTGTGAGAATATACCTATAAAAGTAATATGCAAATAGGTGAAATATAAACCGTGTAAATATAATATTTAGGTAACTTTAGATTGTAGGCAGCAATACATATGGATTAATATTATCCTGGACCTTGTAATTCCAAAAGGCTGAGTTAAAGCCATATAAGCCAAACTTCCCTCTTCTACGCAACTATTTTTATTTTATTTATTACATTTGTGAATCGCCCATCTGGCCGGCCGGCCTGGGCGATGTACAATTCAAACAATACAATAACAAAACAAACAACACAATTAAAACAGTATAGAATTATTATTATTATTATTATTATTATTATTATTATTATTATTATTATTATTATTATTTTAAATCCTAACCCACACCCCATTCCTGCCTGAAATATCTTTATTCAACTCCATTCTATGAAAAAAAAATAATGCTGGTTTGAAAGCAACATTGCTATTCATAGCCGCTCTGGTTGAGTTGGGGATATTAAAAGCAGCACCCCCAGTAGACACTCTAGGCAGAGATCCGGCAGACTACCAGGCTGCTATGCTTCAGCCTGAGAATTATTGTCTTGTGTGCATTTCCACATCAAACATCATCTGTCCATCTTCTTGAGGAGAAGGGCGGTCACAGTGAGAACTACCCCTTGAACTGCTCTGCCCGGACTCATGCTCAGCACCTAGAAGTATCTATCTTCTCCATGTCTCCATTGTGGATGGAAGATGAAGAAGGAACATGTTCCAGACCCCCATTTTTTGCATTGGCGTTGTCCTTGCCATTTCCATTCATCTGCAATTCCACCCAGGAGCTGTTCAGGCCCGGCTTGGTGGGCGTTCCCTCAGGCGGCGGGTGGTTATCGTTGTGGTGAGGCGATTATTGAGGGGAGGACATGGCAGCAGCGGCGAGCGCGGAGATCTTCTGAGGCGGTGAGGCACTTCTGAGGAGGAGAAGAACAACAACAACACTGTGTGAATCTGAGCCCTCATCTCTTTTGCGTCTGGTTCCCCCATCACTAAGGCACGATCACTCTGGCTAATTTCTTTAGGTACTGATCCAGCCCCCCTCCCCTCCAAAGGCAGTAGCACCATTCTTACCGGACCTCAGGGCAAACGTCTGGGGCCAGAGGGCCCTCCAATGATGCCAGAAAGGAGGAGGCATGCTTGCCCACACACTGCAAAGCATTCGAGGCTGCAGCCGGGCACCATTTTCACTGGAAGCATTTCTCCCAGTCTGGGAGGTGGCAGCAAGCTGAGCCAATCATACGCCACATTTGGGGTCACATGGCCAGTGAAAGCACTGGAGCAGAGAGGGGGAAGGTGGGCAGTCAGGGAGGCAGCGGAGGGGGCAGCAGGTGTGGGGAGAGAAGGTGAAGAGTGTCACTGACATCCAAAGGTTATTTTGCAGTGGGGCAGGCAGAGAACGAACGAACGGTGAATCACAAAGGTGGGATTGTCAAGGTTCCACCTGTACCAGGACACCTTGATCAGCTCCTTAAAGATATTTTGCCTCTTTAAGAGCCCCTCCTGCCATCAGGATGCCACGTTCCTGCCCTTTGCCTTTCCTTCCCCGTAACTGTGGGATTAGGCCTTAGGCGTGTTGTGAAGGACACGCCAAACAAACTGAGTTTAACAATAACTGTTTACTTTGCTAAACTTGGTATGGTAAATTCACATTAACTTAGGGTATCTACACAAATAGAGCTGTTAAGACTTCAAAAAGCACGTATAATGGAAATAAAAGAAATAATGCCGCAGTTCCCTCTAACCTAGCCACACTTTCACCTGTAGGCCTTGGTAGAGACCCTGGCTCTGGCTGCTCTGCAGTTTTCAACCTCAGCTTCTGCTGTTGCAGCTTCCCGGCCTCTCACTGCCTGTCTCTGCAGCTTCTTCTCACACTCTATTTTCTCTCTCCTCTTGCACTGAAGTTCCCCACCACACGCTGTCTTTATATACCCGCCTCCCACATAACTAGGAGGCTACAAACACGTAACCTAAAACGGGAAATGAAACTTAACTCCGTTAGGGGGGAAATGAAACTTAACTCCATTAGGGGGGAAATGAAACTTAACTCCATGAGGTGAAACGAACCTCACAAATGCCCCCTCCCATCAGGAGATATTTGGGCCTTCAGGCCTCAACCTAACTCAAGCCTGGGTAGGCCTCAATCCTTCGCAGGGATGTCTGATGTGTTTCTCCCAGGGAGACCACTGACTGACTGATTGGTTAATTCCTTCGTTTGCAGAGCAGTGCTATGCAGGTTTACTCAGAGGCAGGTCTCACTGTGTTCACTGGCACTGTTGGCTGGGCAACTGTGAACAGGATTGCAGCCGAAAAGAATCAATTATCTTGCCATCTTGGAGAGGCAATCTTTTAGGCACCCAAGGCAGTATACTGTCAGTTGCAGCAAAAACCATAAAACCAGCAAACAAACTAAGAGCACACCCTCCTTCGGCTTCTGCCCCTGAAATGACTTCCTGAGAATGAACTTGTAATTAAAGCGCTGCTTCCCCATCACATGGAGGAGAGGGGATAACCGAGTAGGGGAAGTGGTGGAAGGCTTTAGTCAGAGGCCACTCAGAGGGACAAATGCGCAAGTTGCACAAGTGCGGCATGAAGAAATAAATAAATAAATAAATAAAGGAAAAAATGTAAATTAAAAGTTTCCCAACTATTGTGGTAAGGGCTCAAGTAGCCCTGGGTTCGAGTCTAGCTGATTAGGTCAATCCATCAGCCAAATACAGGTAAAGAACAAAGCCTTATTCAATCAGATAATGCAGCTGCATGTCCCAGCTCCGTTCGAGCTGCCGGCGCCGGTCGAGCCGGTTGGTCCTCCGGCGCATCACTTAAACAGCCCTGTTGCCCTGGTTTCCCCCGCCAAAAACATAGCGCGGGGGTCCAGCGCACCAGAACAGGGTCCTGTCGCGTCACTTCCACCGCACCGGAAGTGACGCGACGGACCCAGTGCAGCCGGCGCGGCCGGCTCGCCACAGAGAGCTGAGCCAAGGAGCCACCCACCGCCTGCAGGTAGGCCCGTGCGAGCCTCGCGCAGGCATGCGCGGGGCCGAGTTTGGTCCCACTCGCGCCTGCGCGAGCCAACGGTAACATCCCTAGATTTTGGAAACTTACCAGAGATCCATAGGGGCTTTGAAGTTTTAATTGGATTGAACTTGTTTGAAAAAAGAATCCAGAAAATGACTGTGACGCAGTTTGTCAGAAAAAAGATGGCTGACGCACTGTTTTTAGCCTTGCAAGCCGGAATGCAGGAATTCACAAAGCCAGAGAACAGACTGACTGTATTCCTCGTTCTAAAATTGAAACTTAACGATTATCCGTTTGACAGAGGAAAGTGATAAGAAAGAGACTATTTACATGGTTTTTACTGGGAAAAGATAAAAGGTCATTGTATACTGAATTACTTGTCTAGTTTGATATATATATATATATATATATATATATAATATTAATGGCAAAGATAAAGGGATTTCTTATATGACTTACAGTACTTGGATTTTAAATATTAATGGTGATGTAAGAGAAATTATGATTATAATCAAGATATTTGGTCTGTTTGGAATTATTTGGTAGGGCTTAAAGTTTTTAGTATGTTTTGTCCAGGCTTTGAAGCATTAAATGGGAGTCTTTTTTTTTTTTTTTTAAAGTAAAAAGATGGCTTACGTGCCTCTTTTGTTTTGTTAGCCGTGGCTTATCTCTTAATTTTTAAAATTAAAATTGAAGGAGTTTCTGTTGGATAGATAGAAAGAAATAATGAGCAAGTGTAATAAGACACATGTGCTGGCTACTTGAGAGTTGGGGGGGGAGTATTAAAAACCTTTGTCATGTGGTTATTTACTAAATAGTTTATAGTTACTTTTTATCCTTGGGATTTTCAATATGCTCTATCTTGTAATTGGAAACAATATTAAATGAAACGATAGTTTTTTGTTTATCCATAAATGTTGAATTCAAAGTAGATTAAATAGTTGATTTATATTTGGGGTGGGTGGAGACCTCTTGTGTTAACTGTTGTAAACCGCCCGCAGAGAGCTTTGGCTATTGGGCGGTATAAAAATGTATTAAATAAATAAATAAATTGTGTTTGTCCTTTTTTTGTTTTTTGCCATAACTGGAAGTGATCTTTGGTTAATAGAAGATTTTCTAAGAATAACTGTGGCTGCTTATATGCTGTGGAGAAGACTGGAAGCCCATTTTAATTTTGTTTATTGTTTGTTGTATATGTGTCTTTGTGTCTTTTTTATGATTAAAATTCTTTTGGGGGGGAAAAAAGAAAAGAAAAAGAAAGCCACAGTCTGCTGAAATGGTTCGTGATCATGGCGGAGGACATCCAGCCAGTGCCAGTTGCCTTTAAGTGCTGCTTGGGCACTTGAGGGACCAGGGCCGGCGCTACCGCTAGGCCAACTAGGCTGTTGCCTAGGGCGCGTAGCGGAAGAGGGCGCAGAACGCTGCGCTCTTCTTCGCTGCCGGCGTGCTCCTGCCCTGCCCGCCCGCCCGCCTCACCGAGAAAGCCAGGTCAGTGCGGGAGATTGCGCCCGGAGTAGTGGTGGGGCCGAGCCTGGGTGCCTCCCCCCCACCTTGCCTCGCCTCCGCGCCGCCTCCCACCTCGCCTCGCCTCTGCGCCACCTCCCCCCACCTCGCCTTGCCTCGCCTCGCCTCTGCGCCGCCTCCCCCCCGCGCCGCCTCCCCCCCACCTCGCCTCTGCGCCACCTCCCCCCTCCGCTGCCTCCCCCCCACCTCGCCTTGCTTCGCCTCTGCGCCGCCTCCCCCCCCGACACCTACCTTCTCCGCGCTGTTTCCGGAGCCCCGCCCGCGCTCTGTTTTGGCGGGAGGAACCAGGGCAACAGGGCTTAAACAGCCCTGTTGCTCTGGTTTCCCCCGGCCAAATCAGAGCGCGGGGTCCCTTTTCGGAGGAGGCGTGGGAAGGTAGGTGGGGGGCGGCAGCGGCAGCGTGCGGGGGGGGGTCTGGTGGCGGCGGGGGGGCGGGAGGTTGCAGAGCAGGGCTGCTTTCCGGAGCCCCCCCCACGGCACGAGAGGGGGGGCGCTAAATATAATTTAGCCTAGGGCGCCAAACTGCCCTGCACCGGTCCTGTGTGGGACAGCTGGCGCTGGCGGGTGCCCGGGGAAGCTTTGCGAGAACGGCAAGGTTTTTTTTTGCCACTCTTGCCAAGCGAGTTGCTGGCTAATTCCCAGTGCACATGATAGGATCAGTCGCCCGGGTTTGGACAACATGACAACCTATCGTGGGTACAACAACCCCAACTACAACCCATGGGTTGTCAGGGTGGCTTGCTGCCCTCAAACAAGCCACCCTGCAGGTTCGCATGACACGGCAACCCGCGATGGGTTGTCATGTTGTGTGAACCCAGTTAATCATGCATAGCTGCACAAGAAAGAGGAATGGGCTGCAAGGAGCAGCCAGCAAATGAGGCTTATTTTTATTTTATTTTTAGTGTTAAAGAAAGAAAATAAATAAAACCCTCAGCCACCTTGTCCTAAAAAGTAAGGTAAGCCCCCCCCAACCCCACTCCGAGAATATGGCATATATATGTCAATGCAGGTGCTTTGCCAGGCAAAAAAGGTGAGGGAAAACTCATCACAGCAGGAGTGTAAACGAGTTGTGCTGCAAAGGCCCCTGGGATATATGCTGGGAGTGGGCAGGTGGACGAAGAGGGAAACAAACCATGGCACGCCAGCAAGGACCTGCTTGTCTGTCAGCAGCAGTGCAGCTTAGCGAGCAATTAGCCAATCCAGCATGGCTTGTTCTCAGCATGGCTTCTTGTGATGTGCAAACCTGTTCTTCCTTCAAGATGAACATTCTAAGGGAGTGGTGACTGCAGTGGAGAGAAATTAAAAGCTAAGTTTGGAGCTGCATTCAATCTGTCCTTGGACTGCGGTAAGAGGAATTGGTTTCGGGACAACCTGTTCATGATGAAGAAATGTTTGATGATGCTCTATCAGTAAGAGTTTTGCCTTTGGTGCATGATGTCGTTTGTAATTAATGGGAGTATAGAGTAAGAAACTCTTTTAGAAGGGTGTGAACAACTGGAGGAATTTCTTGTTATCACCAAAAAAACAGGAGGATCGCAACCTGACAACCTCAGTCAGAACAAAACAAAAAGAAAAGATTTTCTCCCAAGTACATTGAACTTCTTTTTCATAGTGACTTGTTAAAGGCTCAACATAGTTGAAACGTAATTTTACCGGTACTCCATAGTTGTGATTGGAGTCTGAAATATAGTTCTCTACCATGTATTCTCACGTATGTGTTGTTGAAATGGTGTATACGGTATATATAATTTTTCTATTCACTCTTTTTCATATATAAATATATTGTTTATGTCGAATGGGTCCTTGTTTTGGTTGGATTAAGTGGAAGAATGACAACCTGGTCTTCTGCGCGGGTTCAATGCTAAGGGGGTAGCGAGCCCTGGGGCGGGCCTTTTCCGAGGTCCCCAGCGCCTCACCCTTAGCCCAGAACAAAGGGATAACTTATAGCCACAAAAGTATCTTTTATAAAACAAGTTTATTTACAAAATTACCTTCACAAACTCAGACCCACGCCAGCAATACAGCTTATCAGTACGGTACAAAGTAGCAAGCAAAAGCCTCAAGGACAACGTGATTTCAGGGCTCTCAGCTAGTTAGTTTAGCTTGGGTCCCGGCAGAGGCCCGGTCAACCGCACGCTGCTAGCTGGGTTCCCGGCGGAGGCCCAGTCTACCCAAGCGGCTAGCTGGGTTCCCGGCGGGGCCCGGTCTACCCAAGCGGCTAGCTGGGTTCCCGGCGGAGGCCCGGTCTACCCAAGCGGCTAGCTGGGTTCCCGGCGGGGCCCGGTCTACCCAAGCGGCTAGCTGGGTTCCCGGCGGAGGCCCGGTCTACCCAAGCGGCTTGAGAGTGATTTCAGCTTGGTTTCCCGGGGGTCTGGTCAACCCAAGCGGCCAGTGATTTCAGCTTGGTTTCCCGGGGGTCCGGTCAACCCAAGCGGCCAGTGATTTCAGCTTGGTTTCCCGGGGTTGCTGATCCTTCGTTCCCTTACCCCAGGCATGGGCAAGATTGCTGATCAGGTCCAGAGAAAAGTTCCCTTGTGCAGGGTGTTTTATACCTTGGTGTTTCAGGTAGCCCCTCCCTCCGTGATCAGGTGGGTGGCCACCCTCCCTGAGGGGCGGCCTTTTGGGTCAGGTGGGGTGACGCCTCCCCCCCCGTGGGATGGGGTCCCTTTGAAGCCACTTGCTTAATGGTCCCATCCTATGGTGTTGAGTGGCCATTTCTTAGGGGTGCCGAAGCGTCTGCCCTGGAGAGGTATTCAAGTCTTATTTAGACGGGGCTGATATGCAAGAGCATTGACAAACCTGGTGATGCTTCCTGCCTTCCCCCCTGGGGTGATTCTATGCAGATGTTGTTTGTCCCCTTTGGCCTCTGTGGAGACTGGCTGTCTCCCCCCCCCCCTGGGTCTCCTTCCCCCCTCCTTGGTGAGTGTGTGTGTGTGTCAGGCAGGGGGCTTAGGTTGGCTTTCTCCACAGATTATATGTGATCGGGGACACATGGTAACAAGAATGCCTCTTTGGTATTCTTTGCTGGTAGGAATGTTCCGGATACAGGAATTCATTTCTGCTAGCTTGTCAGTGATTCTCAGACCACATTTCTGTAGACATAAAATCATTCTTTGCAATCTAGCTGGTGCCTCAACAAGAGGCTTCTTCATTATGCATTCTAATGGGTTGGGGTCTGTCTCTGGAACTAACGGTAAGGCAATGACTTCATCTTTGGTAGAATGATAGAATCCCAATTTCTAGATCACGATAGGATTATGGAATTATATCTTGATTTGGAAAGGGATGGTGGGAAGGAACACAGATGTGACTGGAGAAGGAGACATCAACAGATCAGTTTTGTTTGCTATCATGAGATATTGCTGGGTGGGCAAACAGATTGGTGGATGAAGTTTTTTTGTTTTTTTAAAAAAATTCTTAAAAGGTTAGGGCATAGTTTGTCTACAAGAAACATGGCATTCAGTGAATACCAATTTATACCTTCCAGGATTTATCATGTATGATAAACCAGCCCATTAACACTCAAAACATGGGGAAAGGCAGGGGTGGTTTGATACTTCTGATCTCGCTCAGTTTGAAGGCTATAGTGGAAGACCTGGCATTAATAAATAGTCAATACACCCACACTTCGATGATTTACAATGGGAAGAGTAGAAGGATTATTTGTATTAATGTTTACATTCCTCCAGCAGGTGGAATAGTCTGGAATTGCTTCTGTTATTCTGTTATTAAGCTACCCTGGTACTGATCTTCTAATGCTCGTATAGGTGAGGGCAGTCAAATTTCTACCTATATGGAGGACATTTCCCCCCTGGGCCATTGCTCACTAGATGACACCTTAAACTCTAGTGGTCAGGAACTACTGGATATTCTCTATAAACATCAGATAATGGGTGTATATGGACGTTATCTTGATAAATCTGATGGATACTTTACATTTTTGAGCTCTAGAGGAGGTGGGAGTGTGGTAGACTATGCTTTTTATGTCTGCTACATTATTGCTCCATGTGGCAAGTTTCAAATTGAAGAGTGAGCTGTCACTTGCCATTCATCTTGTTTCTATCAGACAACGTGTGGAATGAACCCCACGAAGAGCAGGGCATCTTGGCTAGCTTGAGAATGGGACACAGGAGACTCAAATGGTCTGAATTTCTGGAACAAGAAATCCATCAACTTCTAAATAACCCACATTTTATTTATTTATTTATTTATTTAAAACATTTATTTACCGCCCATCAGCCAAAAGGCTCCCTGGGCGGTTTACAAAAACAGTACCAAAAAACCAATAAAAACAACAAAAACATAAACATATTAAAAATACACCAAGGTAAAAACAAGCAGCCAAATAAATTCAATCCCGAGGTATAGTGGCAATAATAAAAAGAATAAAAGGAATAAAATAATCCTTTAAAATATTGGGTAAATAAAAAGGTCTTCACCTGGTGCCTAAAAGAATAGAGGGTAGGCACCAGGCAGACATCCTTCTTGGGGAGTTGATTCCATAGATGGGGTGCCACAACTGAGAAGGCCCTTCCCCTAGTAGCCACCCTCCTAGCCTCTTTTGGAGGGGGCGCTCTAAGAAAGACCTCCGAAGAAGATCTCAGGGTTCGGGTAGGCACGTATGGGAAGAAGCGTTCCTTCAGATAACCTGGCCCCAAACCGTTTAGGGCTTTAAATGTTAATGTTAGCACGTCTAATTCATCTTAGAGCAAACTTTTTAAATAACAATGGAGACATTAGAAATGCATACGTTAGTAATATAAATATCTTGAAGCCTCATTTGATTAAAACCTTCAAGCCTAGAAACCGCTATATTTCTGAAGCCCCCTGTTTTGATCCTGAGTGCAGGAAAGCCAGGGAAGAACTAGTTAGGTCCAGAGGCAGTGTTAGGGGGTGACCCACTAGGACTGGAGCCCCAAATCTTCCATTTGGAGCCCTGAATCTCTGGGAGGCCATCTGCCCCACCACCCTACTGTCCATGGAGGACTTGCTGAAAAGAAAGTACAGGGGCCCTGAGGATCTCTGTGGCATCTGATCCCCCTGGATCAGCTGGCTTTTTGCCCACATGTGCTTCACCTCCTGCCGACCCACCCCTTGAATCTTTCTGCCCGAGGTTTTTTTCTGAAATCAAATGCCTTCCTCTCCCCTGTCCATACATCCCTTTTTACAAATAGGGGTGTCCTTAGGAGACAGGGTCCTTTACAGACTTTAGGGCATATGTAAATTAGCATATAGAAATGTGTGCATTATTTTTTTGTCCTGTGGGCCTGAGCCCTGTATCTTTCAGTACCTAGCACCACCACTGGTTAGGTCCAAAAGAAAGTCAAGATATTCCAAAACCAAACAAGCAGTTTTGGCTATCGCTGAGAAACAGTATCTGTATATATATTTTAAAACCCTTCTAAAAACAAAGATGTTGCATATTCCAAGTATCTATGATGAGAGCTGGGATTGGCTTGTCTCCAGAAAAAAGAACATTGGTTTTGGGCGATGGTTTTGTCAGATCTCAGAGAAGTACGATTACACCCTCTGTGTGGGTTGATCATTTACAAGCCATTTTTGGTGAGTGAGAAGAAAAAAGATCTTGTGTAGAGACATTACAGTCTTTGGAAGATACTCCAGAATGGGCTCCTGTAACAGCTGAAGAAATCAAAAGACTGATTTCTCAGCTGACTAGTGGTAAAGCCCCAGGCGAGGTTATGTTGCTGCCAGAATTATTCAGCACAAATTCAGATTGGTAGGCACTGATTCAAGCATGACTGTTCTCCTTAATTAACTCGTCAAGTTGGATGCCTCAGGGATGGAAAACAGTACAGTACTGTATTGTGTTCCCCATTTTCAAAAAAGGTGAAAAAACAAACCCCAGTAGTTATAGACCAATTAGCTTATTAGATATTAGTTCTAAACCTTATTCTATATACTTACTAAATAGATAATTAGACTGGGCAGAGACTCATCAGATAATCCATCCTGCACACGCTGGTTTTAGGAAGGGATTCAGTGCTATAGATCAGTGTTTTATTTTGCAATATCTAATTCAGAAGTCAGCCTATGAAATCTCTGTGTTGCCGCATTTGTTGATCTTTCAGCAGCATTTGATTTGGCAAAGAGGACCAGACTATGGAATCAATTACAGGCCACAAATACTGATAGGAGATTTCTCATTCTAATTCAAGAGCTGTATATGCATAAAAGTATGCAGGTATGCACAGACTCTTTGGGCACTTTGACAGAAAAGATTGCATCTCTCAGAGGGGTAAGGCAGGGGTGTTTGTTAGCACCTTTTAAATTCAGTTTCTACATTAATAATATCGTGGATGAACTCTATTCTCCCTCCCCTGCCCTGTCTGTCCATAGGACAACATAAGCCTTCTATCCTCTTATATGCAAATGATATGATCCTGTTATCCCTTACACAAATAGGGATATGTAGATCATTGAAAAAACCGGGAACTTATTGTAGAACTGAATTTCTTAACATTAGTTATGATAAAACTAAAATTATGGTGCTTGCCCAAAGACCCCGAAGATATAAATGGTTCCTGGATAAACATTGTATTGCACAGTGCCCATCTTACAAGTATTGGATAAACATTTCTCAGAGGATCTGTCCTGGAAGGCACATAAACAGACTATTACTTTGGCTGCTTCTAGACTGACAAAAGCTTGTTATACCTTCTTCAAAACCAAGGGAGGCCAGTTAGTGTACCAGCATTGAAAATATTTGAGCAGAAGATCTTAGCACAATCCTGAATGGTGCCGACATTTGGGGGGGCTGGGTAGAGCAGACTATCTGGAGGTGATACAGAATAAATTTCTAAGTGGCATTCTAGCCCTTCCTCCTCACACTCCAGCTGCTCAGGCCAGCCATGACCCCATACATCAGCCAAAGAAAGAAACAGCATGTTTTGCCCTTCTCTGCCAGGGAAGAAGAAGAAGAAGAGAAGAAGAAGGAAGAAGAAGAAGAAGAAGAAGAAGACAAGAAGAAGAGAGAAGGAGAAGAAAGAAGAAGAAGAGCAGAATGAAGAAGAAGAAGAAGAAAGAAGAAGAAGAAGAAGAAGAAAGACAAGAGAACGAGAAGAAGAAGAATAAGAAGACGAAAACGAGAGAAGAAGAGAAGAAGAAGAAGAAGAAAGCGAAGAGAAGAAGAGAAGAAGAGAAGAAGAAGAAGAAGAAGAAGAGGTGCCTGAGTTTTGCTTCTTCCCTCCTCCCTCCCAATCCTCTTTCCTTTTGTGTCATGTCTTTTAGATTGTAAGCCTGAGGGCAGGGACTGCCTGATATTAATCTTTGTAAGCCACTCTGGGAGCCTTTTCTGGCTGAAGAGCAGGGAAAAAATGCTGTATATAAACAAATAAATAAATAAAATCAGTGTCTGCCAGAGTGAACAAGGACATTTTCTTTTATCTGAAAAGATTGATCAACATGCCTGACTACCAACTGGCAGACTTTGCTATGTAGAACAGAAGAATGGTGGAGGCCTATGGCTCATGCTGGCTCAGCTTGTCTGAGCGTGGAAAGCTAAGCAGGGTCAGGTCTGGTGATTACTTGGATGGGAGACCCCATCCTCTGGTTTCCTGCATTGAGCGGGGGGTTGGACACGATGGCCGTGTAGGCCCCCCCTCCCAGCTCTATGATCTATGAAATCTCTGAGGTTGGGACTTCTTCCTGTTTTGAAAAACTGGCCCATTTTTCTCTTTCGTTGGCTTCCTTTCATTCTAAAAACGGATCTAAGGTCAAACAGGATGACCTCAGGGTCAAATGAACTCAGAGGCTTACGAGCATCCGGTGCAAAGTAGGAGGCGCAGCAGAGGCCATTTCCGACTGACTCCCGGCCCTCCTGCTCTGCCTTTCAGCTAGATCGGTGTTCTCCAACCTTGGGTCCCCAGATGTTTTTGGCCTACAGCTCCCAGCATGCCCCAGCCAGCGTAGCTGGCTGGGGCATGCTGGGAGTTGCAGGCCAAAAACATCTGGGGACCCAAGGTTGGAGAACACTGAGCTAGATGGCCGATTTGGTCTGTGTAGCTGAGGAGCTTCAGAGTGGGAGGGAAGGAGGCTGGAGTGCCTTGGTCTCCTCCCGTCCCTGAGTCTGACCCCCAGAATGCCCCCTTTACCCCCTTCTGTAAGGTGGATTTCCTGACCTCGGAGAGGCAGTTGGCGCGGTTCTTTCTGTTCCGGCTGCGAGGGGGAGAGGGGGATTGGAGTGTGGATCCCCAGATCCATGGTCAGAGCTCCGTCTCTCACCTTGGAACTGGGCAGGGATGGGGACTCGGACTCGAGGACTCGACTCGTGAGTCGGACTGAGTCCCCCCTCTGACTCGACTCGGACTCGAGTCCCAATATTTTTCAATGGGACTCGAGACTCGACTCGGGTACTCGAGACCAAGGACTCTTCAACATCCCTGGGCTGTGCCAGAAGGAGTGGAGAGGAGCGTGGTTGCCGGCGAAGAGCGCATGGAAGCGAGGTGCGCCGCTGCTCGGCCACTATGGACGGCTACCAGGAGTGCAGCCCCAACAGTGTAGTCAAGATTTATTTGATTGATGTGTTGCGTACTTGGGAGAGGCAGAAGAAGGACCTGAGATTACTCTGTGTGGCTGCTCTGAGTGTGTTTCTGGTTCCAGCAAGTTCATCACCAGTGGAGCGGGTGTTCAGTGAAGGTGGAATTGTGATGAGATCTCACCGTTCCAGAATAGGGGCCAAACATTTAGAAAAATCATGTTCCTCAAATGCAACATGGATAAGTTTTAGGAAGTACAGCAAGTTTATTTTTTAAAATCATTTTTCTAAAATGCAACCGTTCAGACATTTTGGGTTTGGCTGCCTCTGCCTGCCTGTCTGGGGTTCCCAGCCTCCTCTGCCTGCCTGGTCTCTTCATGACCAGTTCAACAGTTGAATTGTCCAAGACAAAGGCCTCTGCCTGCCTGCTTTGGGGTTCCCTGCCTCCTCTGCCTGCCTGGTTATTATGGGTTTTTCTGCCTGGTCTGTTCTTGCCAAAATCAGTTGCAGAGTTTTGAAATAAAAAGGCACACTTGTGCCTAGAATTTATTTAAACCACACATCTGAAGTAGCCTTATTTTGTTGGGAAAAAACCCCATTGATTTTAATAGGGACTCGTGGAGTCAGCTTTGGGAGTGACTCGGGACTCGGGACTCAGGAGTCACCATTTTGGACCAAGGACTCGGACTCGAGACTCGGGTCCAAAGACTCGTGACTCGAGACCAAGGACTCTTCAACATCCCTGGAACTGGGACTCTGAATTATCCTATGGCCCACTAGATGCTGTCTCGGGGCCCTATAAGATCACGGTCTAAATGCCACTCCCCTATGCCAGAACCTGCCTTTAAAGAGCTCCCATTTGCAGGAGATCTTGATGTCAATTCCACTCATCTGCAGCATTTGCAACGCAGACCTCTCACAGGGATCACGTTGTTAGAAAAAGTTGCGTGGCTAGGGATTCTCCAATAAACGCTGCCTTCCTTTGGCATAGGCTCCGAGTTTATGGATGAATGATGTAGCTCTTATTTTCCATTGTTATGTTTTGATGCAATATTTCAATTAAGTAAAAGTTGGCAGCCAAGGAAGGGTCAATTTTATCTTTTGGAAGGGATCCAGAAGCTCCAATATGTAGGTTTTGGAATGCTTTAATCATATACATCTTTACTTTTGGAGGTTGTGGTAGTGATTGATGGCCCCAGGGCCAGGGATCCTGCTCTCTGCAGATCCTTATCATGCTAAAGCTGTAGGCAATTCCTTGTATTATTTATTTTATTTTATTTATTATATTTATACCCCACCTTCCCCCCCCCCGCAAGGAACCCAAGGCGGCTTACATAATCCTCCTCCTCCTCCTCCGCTCCATTTTATCCTCACAACAACCCTGTGAGGTAGGTTAGGCTGAGAGTCAGTGACTGGCCCAAAGTCACCCAGTGAGTTTCATAGCTGAGCGGGGACTAGAACCCGGATCTCCCGAGTCCCAGTCCAACACTCTCGCCACTACGCCACACTGGCTCTTCTACTGTGACATTTTAAAGGTGGCTCTGGTATTGGGAAGTGAACTCTGGTATTGGGAAGTGTCCCTCAGACACTTATCGTGGGGTTCAGATCAGTAATCTGGCAGACAAGCTGCCCCTAAAAATATTGCTTCCCCACCATTATCTCCCCTCTTTCCCAGACAGTGTTGTGAGTCCGCTTTCTGATTATTGGGAATGGGTCTATCACTTTGGGGTTGTCCAAGACACAATAAAAGCATGTTAATGTTTTTTAAATGACTGCAGGTGGCCCCCTGAATGGGCATCCATGAGCAGGGGTGGGGAATGGGGTGAATGCTTGGCAGATTTACGTAATTATTCATTTCGGGATGATCCCCTTCCCAGAAATGAAATGGTCAAAGCAGCCAACCAAAGCAAAATATAAAAACAGCATAAAGTCAATATCCAAAAGTGGAAGACCGACAACCTGGTCTTCTGCGTGGGTTCAATGCTAAGGGGGTAGAGAGTCCTGGGGCGGGCCTTCTCCGAGGTCCCCAGCGACTATCACCCTTAGCCCAGAACAAAGGGATAACTTATAGCCACAGAAGTATCTTTTAGAAAACAAGTTTATTTACAACATTACCTTCACAAACCCAGACACACGCCAGCAATACAGCTTATCAGTACGGTACAAAGTAGCAAGCAAGAAGTCTTGAGGACACCGTGATTTCAGGGCTCTCAGCTAGTTAGTTCAGCTCGGGTCTCGGCAGAGGCCCGGTCAACCGCACGCTGCTAGCTGGGTTCCCGGCGGAGGCCCGGTCTACCCAAGCGGCTAGCTGGGTTCCCGGCGGAGGCCCGGTCTACCCAAGCGGCTTGTGAGTGATTTCAGCTTGGTTTCCCGGGGGTCCGGTCAACCCAAGCGGCCAGTGATTCCAGCTTGGTTTCCCGGGGGTCCGGTCAACCCAAGCGGCCACTGATTTCAGCTAGCTGGAGCGCGCCGGGTGCTGCTACCCGGGGTTGCCGATCCTTCGTTCCCTTACCCCAGGCATGGCAAGAGTGCTGCTCAGGTTCCCTTGCGCAGGGTGTTTTATACCTTGGTGTTTCAGGTAGCCCCTCCCTCCGCAATCAGATGGGTTGACACCCTCCCTGAGGGGCGGCCTTTTGGGTCAGGTGGGGTGACGCCCTCCCCCCGTGGGGTGGGGTCCCTTTGAAGCCACTTGCTTAATGGTCCCATCCTATGGTGTTGAGTGGCCATTCCTTAGGGGTGCCGAAGTGTCTGCTCTGGAGAGGTATTCAAGTCTTATGTAGATGGGGCTGATATGCGAGAGCATTGACAAACCTGGGGATGCTTCCTGCCTTCCCCCCTGGGGTGATTCTATGCAGATGTTGTTTGTCCCCTTTGGCATCTGTGGAGACTGGCTGTCTCCCCCCCCGGGTCTCCTTTCCCCCTCCTTGGTGAGTGTGTGTGTGTGTCAGGCAGGGGGCTTAGGTTGGCTTTCTCCACACCAAATAAAAGCAATCACTAAAAAGAGAGAGAGAGAGAGAGAGAGAGAGAGAGAGAGAGCAGCAGCAGAAAAAAGTTTTTTAAAACCTGTATACCACTCCCACGAAGGCCAGAACTACGTAAATGAAACAAGTCTATACAGGACAAGAGACAATTTGAAAGACTGGTGGAAAAGAAAACAGGTGATGGAACACTGGCAGAAGAAGAGACAATCTGACCTTTCGTGGCAGAAGGGATTCCAGAACGGAAAAGTCCATCTCACACATCCTGCCAACTGTACCTCATGGACTTGATAGCCTTGTAGGCTCCTTCCAACTCTATGATCTATGAAATCTATGAAATCTATGAACAGGACCTCACCAGATGATCTCCACGGGCAGGCAGACTCAAATGGAGGAGGTGATCCTTTAGGTATCTTCAACTCAAGTTTACAGTTTTAAGGGCGATCTACTGATCACCAGCCCACCCTGAGATATATCTGGAAACAGATTGGCAACTAAAGGTAGTTAGTAGAGCCGAGAGGTTTTATGATCCCAAAACATGGCACCTGTCAAAGTCCTAGCAGCAGCATTCTGCACTAGCAGAAGATTCTGAACGTACTTCAGGGGCATTCCCATGTATTACAATCTCCATGTAACTAATGCATGCATGATGGTGAAGTTAGACTGTGCATGCAAAAGATGAGCTGGAAGTCGTGAAGAAACAGAAGCAAAGGCAGCAAGAAAGGGTGGTGAGTTGGCTGGTAAAACATCTTGGGGTACAGGGTCTCTTCCCAGGGATCCAATGCAGGACAGCCAATCTGCTGCCTTGTAGGAGTGCCTTTTTGTCTCTACTTCTGTATATGCAAATATTATAAAGACACCTTCAGTCTCCAGGACTCCGTTCAGCCGAAGGAAACTAAACCTTTTAGTGCTGCTCCTAGAATGTTTGCACTCAGTGCAAGGTGAAAGGGAGAAACGTGCTAAGCGAAAAGCACGTCAAACGAATCCTTTACAGGACCGTCTTCCATCTGGTAACCTGTGTCCTCACTGTGGGAAGCTGTGTGGATCTAGAATTGGCCTCCACAGTCACTTATGGACCCATCGCCAGAGTCTACACAATATTTTACAATTTCCTCTTTATATAATTTTCTTTTTGTAATTTTATCCTGGAAGACAATCTTACTAGGTCACAAGTGATCGCTTACTACTACTAGAATGTTTGCACTCAGGGCTGGCATCATGAGTAGGCATGATTGGGTACCTGCCAAGGGCCCATATCCCCAAACAATTCTCAGAGCATATTTATGCAACAGCACCAACAGGGGTTGCGCCCTGAAACTCATACCATTAATTGACCGAAATGCCTTTAACCAGCTGGTGGCTCTAATTAATACCTTTGCTGTTCTCCTCAGGCTGGTTTCTGCTTGGTATCTTGAGAGTGACAAGAACTTATTCTGTATATAGCTAAACATTCTTTGAAGGGGTGTTTAGAAAACTTCCATCAGTTAAAGTATACAGTATAGCCAAAGCCATCACAATTTCCCACATGTGACAGAAAACTGAGTAATGATAAGTTGTGAGTGAAATGTGTTGGAAATAAACATGTTTTTAAAATAAAACATTGGGAGACTCGCAGAAATCAGATTTTATCTTGTTGACTTCAGGGTGTTGCTCCCTTACTGGGTATTATTCCACAAAGCCTTTGAGGGGTCCAACTATTTTCTGCTGCTGTTGTTGGGTGTTGCTGCTGAGCTTGTTCTATAATATTTATTGGATGTTTCCTGACCCCCGCCAGCTGAGCAGAAGCACAGCTATATAGGCAAGCGGGCTCTCAGTTTTATAGCTGTTTTCAGCCAGAGGAGGAGGGTGACTTGAGTCCCGGAGGACTGTTGCAATAGCTCAGAGAAGTTTTATGGTGCTTCACATTGCCTTACTGTCTTTATGAGAGGGCCCCGGCGTGTGGAAAGGTGGCAAATACATTTAACAGCTAGTCAGGGAGCCGACCGACCAAATATCAGCCAAAAGGCTCCAGTCCAGAGAAAGTGAGTCATACATAAGTCTCACTGAGATCAATGAGATGGGTTTGTCACAGCCAACTTAAGCACAACAATCTTTCTTTGGATTGGGGCCAGGCTGTATAATTGTGGCGGTGGGTTCCAATCAGATGCGGTTATCAGGAGCAGAAGCAGAAGCAAAGAGCTATCCGTCATTTTTCTGGACCTTCACATCTCTAGCTCGCTCCACCCCTTATTTATTTATTTATTTATTATATTTATACCCCGCCTTTTTTCCTGCAAGGAACCCAAGGCGGCTTACATAATCCTCCTCTTCCTCCTCCATTTTATCCTCACAACAATCCTGTGAGGTAGGTTAGGCTGAGAGTCAGTGACTGGCCCAAAGTCACCCAGTGAGTTTCATGGCTGAGCGGGGGACTAGAACCCGGCTCCGCCCCTTTACTTCCGGGCCATTCTCCGATCTAGACCCTCAGGCCATGTGCCAGCTTTTTGCCTTTCAAGGCATCTTTTTTGTGTTATGTCTTTTAGATCGAAAAAGCCTACGGGCAGGAATTGTCTTGTTTTATCGATTGTATCTAAGCCTGCTGTGAGAGATTTTTCATCTGAACAGTGGTGTAAAAAGTGCTTTGAATGTATAAATAAGTACGGTAAATGAATAAATGTTGCAATGTATTCTCCCTTCCTAATAGGAGTGCTCAGTTCAAGGTTCCAGCCAGCCGTGACCTCCTCCAGTAGGCCATTCTATTCCCATGCCCCCCATTTTCTGTTTTGCTTGACCAGTTGACGCTCAACTTTCTGTGGCTACCTGGGCTGTTTTGGGGGGATAGTTGTCCACTTAGATCAGGGGTAGGCAACCTTGGAGTGTCTGGGGGCCACTTTCCACACACACACACACACACACACACCAGACCTGCCCATGGGCTGCACTTCTCACACTGCTGCTGTGGCACTGCGGCAAAAAAAATCCATGGTTTGCTGCAGAATTCTGGTGACCAACTGCAACGGAGGCTTAAAGGGGACAAACGTAGCTTCAAAACAAGCTACATTTGTCCCTTCGACGCCTCCGTCGTGTTTTGCTGCTGGAAATTTGGCCGCAAAAACCACTTCTTTATTTTTGCCATCGCCGAATTTTGGCGGCCGGGGTGGCATAGGCCAAACTAGAGGCCAGGGTGGGCCGCGTGTAACCTGTGGGGTGCATGTCGCCTCCCCCTGCCTTAGATTATTTTGAACAGGGTTTCTGTACTTCTGTAAACCTTGCACACTTCTTCTGAACATGCTGGTACCTCTTGTTTCTCAGTGGCTCTGTTTTGCCTCTAATCCTGTTGGCACTCAGCACCCGAGTTAACTATTAGAGCAGTGTTCTGCAACCTTGGGTCCCCAGATGTTTTTGGCCTACAACTCGTAGCTGGCTGGGGCATGCTGGGAGTTGAAGGCCAAAAACATCTGGGGGCCCAAGGTTGCAGAACACTGTTAATTAGAGGGAGTGATGTTATTTGATATAGAATTATGTCAAGATCCCACATAGAGGGCAAAACAGTGCTAGGAGGATAAATGAACGATTGGTCTGTGTTAATGTCATGAGGTTATGTTCTTAGCTACCCACAGGATGAAGTTTGGGCAATTATTCTGTCTTAATGCTTCAAGTTCTAATTACTGCACTTTACCTGTGCTCTATTTGGGGAAACTAGTCTGGCAGTGGCAACAGCTCTGAGTGATTGCTGGGTTTAACTTCAAATTATTGTTTACGTGTCATGATGGTCTCTTCCACGAGCCTGTTTTACTTTGTGTGAATTCTGGGAACCGCCTCAAGTGGTTATCAAAATTATATTTTGATTAGAACTGCATGACAATCTCCCGTGTGTCTGGCTTTACCACTTCTTTCTCCTAATCTGCAGAATGGTAATGGGGGGGGGGGGGGAATACTGGCATGTTTCTTGCCACCGCTCTGCATGCAGAAATTTACCCTTTAGTACCATTTTTTAAAGATACCATTTTATTTTTAAAGTCAAACTCCTATAGTAAAAAGTATTAGGAAACTGAATGTGAACCCAACATGGTTATTTATACAGCGATTCCACTTTTACTCACACTTAAATCTCTAAAAAATAACAAACCCTCTACTCATGTATCAACGTCTCTCCTGCTTCCCAATTTGCCCACATGCACACACTCTGTGGTTCAGCTTCGAATCCCAGCGCTTGCCACCATGTGGAGGAAGGGGGGGCTGGCTGACCCGCCACACCCCCACCCTTTCCTACCCCAAAGGAACCAAGACCCCCTGAGATCTCAAGATACCAGATTGCCAGCCTCAGCTGTCTGCAATCCTACTTGAATCTCTGTTCAGGGACTCGCCTTTAATTCTGTAACCTGGATTTAGATACTGAAGCCACAGAGCAACTACAAAACCCATGTGGGGTAAAACCAAAACAAGTTATTTATTCTGGTAGCATTTTACAACAAAAGGTGGGAAATGAGGGAAGCACACAAAATAGAGAGAGACACTTTGGTACACAGTAAAGCTGCAAAATAACAAAACCTGATTCTTAATATCTCTCAGGCACACTCCTCTGTTACCTGAGGGTCAGTCCTCTTCCAGGGTTAGATCCAGCACAGCCTTGCTGCCCGATGGAGATTTACCACATCTACCCACAGGTCCGAGGTGGGTAGCCTCCCATCAAAGCTTGCCTTTACCAGAGCCCCCTTATTCAGCTAATTTCACCAGGAGCTACCTGGGGTTGGATCCTGAGGGGGGGCCCCCGAAGGCTTGGGCCTCTCCTTGGCGCGCCGCCATTGCTCCAACAGCCGGGCAGCCATGCGATGACCAAAGACAAAGACACAAAGACAAAAACCCACGCGTTGGGAAATAGCTCTTCCCCCGTCCCCCTTTCTGTAGCTTTCCTGCCTCCAGCCAATTAGAATGAACTTCACCTGGCCAGGCAAGGGAGGGGGACTCATGACATTTACATCTAAAAGCCGGGTCACTGACTAGACCGGCTTTTCCGGACTTCCAGGTGCCATCCATAGGAACTATGCACACCCGACCCCACCCCACCCAGCCGGTTCACACATGAGGGCGTGTGTGTGTGTGTGTGTGTGTGTGTGTGTGTAGGAACCCCCAAAGGCTCCTTCCTTCACAACTACTAATCCTGCTTGCAGCATATTTTAGTATACCAAGTCCCTTGCTTTCCTCATGACAAAAATTGCTTCCAATAATCCATGTAAATTAGATTATGGGTAGTTTACAGGCCATAAAGGGCACAATCCTATATTACTGAGGGGCTGAAGGGCTTGCCGGCTGAGGGGCTATGTTACGCTTATCTTGGGGGTTGGTGTGTTTTTTTTTGTGTGTGTGTGTTTTTTAAAGGGGTGGATAAATTAATTACAGGTATGTGTGTTGATTCTTTCTTTGTATATAGCGCAGCGCGAGGGGAGGCTTATCTCTTCATTCCCCAGTCATGTTCTGGAGGAATTTTATTTATTTAGCTATTCATTCATTCATTCATTTATTAAACACCTCATAAAATAAATTTCTCTAGGCATTTTGCATTGGAGGGGGAGGGGAAGAGGAGAGGAGGAGGCCACTTTTGCAACCTCAAGGGAGCAGCCGGTGCGGTTCTTTTCGGAGGAGATCCGAGGCCTGTGGCTCATGCTGGCTCAGCTTGTCTGAGCGTGGAAAGCTAAGCAGGGTTAGGCCTGGTGATTACTTGGATGGGAGACCCCCTCCCCTAGTTTCCTGCATTGAGCAGGGGGTTGGACTCGATGGCCTTTGTAGGCCCCTTCCAACTCTATGATCTATGAAATCTATGAAATCTTGCTTGCGATCTCCCAGCGGCATGTGGCTGCGTGCCGTGTTGGAAACAGAAAGCAAGACTGGATGGGGCCTTTGTTTCGATCCAGAAAGGCAGGTCTTATGTTCTCATCAGCGGTGTAGTGGTCAGCTTTGAAGTGCAGGCGCTCATCATGACAAGTCCCCATAGGCCCCCCCCGGGGGGGGGAGTCCAAAATTGCAGGCTGCTGTGTAGATCCATATCAACAGACCTGTTCAGGGAGTTTTCATCTGCTAGGACAGTGTTCTCCAACCTTGGGTCCCCAGATGTTTTTGGCCTACAACTCCCAGCTACGCTGGCTGGGGCATGCTGGGAGTTGTAGGCCAAAAACATCTGGGGACCCAAGGTTGGAGAACACTGCAGTATGCATTTCACACAAATACGTAAGCTGGTTAAAACATAATATTAATTAAAACGTTCTTAAGAAACTTTTTAAGCTTGTCTGAGCGTGGAAAGCTAAGCAGGGTCAGGCCTGGTGATTACTTGGATGGGAGACCCCCTCCTCTAGTTTCCAGGGGGTTGATGGCCTTGTAGGCCCCTTCCAACTCTATGATCTATGAATTTCCTAAACGTTTCTTATTAGCAAAGATTTCTAGTCCTGATAGTCTAAAATGATTATTGAAGTACCAGGTTTCCTATTCAGCTTCTGGAATAGGCTGTTCTGCTGACAGGGACACTGGCCTGGTGAATTTCTAGATGTTAAAAAGCTACATCCTTCCGAAATCACAAAGTTTCTATCTATGATGAATCACAGTTTCTTATCTATGATGAGATTACCGCATAGCGAATATTACCTTCCGTCTAATTCAGTGTTCTCCAACCTTGGGCCCCCAGATGTTTTTGGCCTACAACATCTGGGGGGCCAAGGTTGTAGGCCAAAAACATCTGGGGGCCCAAGGTTTGAGAACACTGGTCTAATTTGACTGCTCCTGATATCGCCATCTTTTTTCCAGGGCCAGATTTAATTGCCCGCTCTCTGCAGTTTTGGAAGGGCGATATCAGGGTGTCCTATATGAAGATCAACTTTGTCCTTGTGGTGATGAAGTAGTCAAATCCTTGGGACATGTTTTTTTTTTTTTAATGAAGTCTTCACAGTGAAGGACGCCATAGACTACTTAGCCTTATTATGAGCAAATGCCCGCGAAGGTCACTGAAATGGTACCGTATTTGGCATGTTTTTTGGCTGACGTAAATCAGTCAACGAAAGATTTAGTGGCAAAGTTCCTTCCCCCCCCTCCTGTAATAAGGTCTCGCAAGATTATTCTTTCACCTCCATTGTAACTTTTTAATGTTTTTAGATTGTATTTTTAAACACGTGTATGATTTAATGATTATATCTTTTTAATGCTCTGTTTGTACTGTTTTTATGGGTCTGTGACCACAATGAATATTGATTATTATCTTCTGTCACATAAATTAGGACTCACAGTCTTAATTATCTCATTAGTACTGAACATTCATAGAAAAAAACCTGAGGTCTTTCCATGGTGGCTGCGAGGGCTTGGAGGCGTGGGGGTGGGGGACAATCCCATTCGGATCCCCCCCTCTGAGGTCATAGCGGCGTCTATGGGGGAACTCCGCAATATCCTATGGTCCCTGGGATTCTTTCCCAGGGACCATAGGATTGCTGTCTAAGACTATTTGTCTTATATTCTCACTACTATTCATGTTAAGATTTTCTCCACTCTTTTGTTATGTTTTAACCCTGCTTGTTTCTTTGTTGTATTTGTGAATTTGATATTTTTGCTGTTATCTTTTATTAATTTACCTACCTGGACTTAAAGACCATCATCTGAGGCCCTCCTCCAGGTTCCCACCTCCCCCCCGCAAATGAGGCAAAACAGGTCAAGTGAGAGGGCGTTTTCAGTGGTGGCACCCCGTTTGGAGAGAGAGAGAGAGAGAGAGAGAGAGAGAATTGCCTGGTGCCTACCTTCTGGTCTTTTCAGCACCAGACCTTTTTATTCTCCCAGGCATTTTAAGAACTGCTTTTAGTACTCTATTATACCGCTGGTTTTAATCTGGTTTTATGATGTTGGTTGTAATGGTTTTTGTGGAAGACCAGCAACTGGGTCTTCTGCGTGAGTTCGGCACTTAACGGGTTAACCGGCACTGAGATATAGCCTGTCAGAGCAAGTGTAATTGACTAGAACTCGTACGCGACTTAAAGGAAGCACAGGAGTCTATCTATAACAAGAATAGACGTTTATTTACGATAGGTTAAATGGAGCGGAACTAATAGACTTCTAGGACTACTATACCATCAACAAGACCTGAGCGTGAGCTCAGATTTAGATTTTATGAATAAACGGGTTCCCAGGCTAGCGTACTGCGGCAACGAGTTACCTTAGATCTGAGACTCTACGCCGTTTCTCTACGGGTTTCCAGCCCGACTCCGAGTCCGCCTGGCCCAGGGAAGAGAACTGCTTGACCCAGCCAAAGCTGGACGTGGATGTTGTTTGCGCACCCGTGTTCCCGACGACCCGTGACGGTTGGGTAGAGGGGTTTTCTACCCCTTCCTCCCTCCTTCCCGCCCCTTGCTGATCAGGTGGGCTTATTCCTGCCCAGGAAAAGGTGGTGCCTTTGGAGGTATGGAACACTTTGCAGCTCTTTGAGACTGCCCTGCACTTCTTGATGGTCCATCCTTCTCCGTTGTGGATTTGGGCTGATGTGCCCCATTGAAGATATGCGGGATACATGTCTGGCCGATCCTACATCTCCGGCCCATCTCCCATCCCCCACCCCACCCCCGGGGAGGGATTATGCAGACATGGGGTTGTCAGGGAAAGTTACGTGCGGTTGCTACGGGGAAGTTGTGTGTGGTTGTGTATGCGTGTTCAGGCTTTCTCCACAGTTTTATTCTTTGCTGCTGGCTTTATCTTGGTTTTATTCTGTGCTGTTTTTATTTTTTTTTTTGCTTTGTTTTAGTATTTGTACTGTATGTTTTTAATGTATTGTACACCACCCAGGGCACTTTGGTTATTGGGCAGAGTAAAAGTACAGTCAGGGCACAATCTTATCGATTGCACCCTCGATACTTCTCAGAACTTGGAGGCTTTATGAGCATCCAGAGCAGAGCGGGAGGAGCGTGGGAAGCATTCTCCACCTCTGCCACCCCTCCCACTCTGCATTGTAGCTAGATGGCCGATTTCGGCTGCCTGGCGGAGGAGTTTTGGAGGGGGAGGGAAGGAGGTTGGAGCACCATCAGGATAGCTCATATCCTGGCAGCCCCAGCCCCCTCCCCTCCCCCCAAATGCCCCCTAATCCCCCTCTCTGAGGTCAATTTCCTGACCTCGGAGAGGCAGCTGGCCTGGTTCTTTCCACGCTGGCTGGGAGGGGCAGAGTGGTATTGGAACACGGTTCCCCAGCACCGAGGCCAGAGCTCTGTCTCCCAACTTTGGATCCGGGAATCCAAGGTATCCCATGGCACCCTAGATACTGTCTAGGGGCCGTAGGATTGCTCCCTAAATAAACAAAATTAATAGTTGTGGATTACTTTATTGACCTTTGAATTTAGTATTGTTGTTGGCTGACTGGGAGGGCATGATTTATGGAAAGGTGGGATATAAAAAATGTTTATAAACAAAAAAACAAACAAACAGGCCAGGGCCTGCAAGCCACACCCTTTCTAGGCAACTGATTTTGCCTTTTTGTGCCACAGGCTCGACCGCACTTGATGCATCCGGCCAATGGAACATTTAAAGTAAATACAGCTGTGTGTGAGCTGTAGTTTTTGACCTAAGCCATGCCTGTGTGTGAGGAATTATTCAGTGGGTTATGGATTTACATTTATGCATTTACATAATTCAATTTACTGAATATGCTTCAACCTAGAAAATGCTTCAAGCAGTCAGATGTGGGGCGAGGAGAGAGCATTTGCAAGAGGCAGGGCCGGTGGGGAAAAAAGGTGTGCCGGATGGAATCACCCCTACGAGAAAGAACTAGTAGAACAACAAAATGCTTTGGCGACACCACCCCGGCACAGAGCATCCTTTTACTAGAACACAGCATGGGAATTCTGGCCCTGAGTTCTGTTTTCATTCTGCTTGTTCTGTGCTTTCTGATCGTCCAGTTCATAAAGCTGCAGGGCAGAAGAAAGCAGTGGCCTCCTGGACCAACTCCTCTACCTTTTATTGGCAGCTTATGGCGACGGAAGTTTTTCCGGCTAAGTCGTGAACTCCTGACTGAGGTATTTCTTTTCCAACAGCTTAATCGGTTGACTGAGTATCATTGGGACTGGAGGGGTGACAGTTAAGACCAGTTATTTGGTAGTTTATTTGGTAAGTGATACGGTCACTCTGTGTACACTCGAGGGGTTTGTATATGCTAAGGACTTGGTTGTCAAATTGTTCTTTAGTGGTAGCTACTGTGCGGCCACAGCTTTCCTCATAATGGCTGCAACGTTAACTCTTTGCCTGGGTTTACATGACACAAGAACCCATCATGGGTTGCTACCCACCCACGATGGTTTGTCGTGTCGTAAGAACCTAGACGGATTTCCATAAGGTGGCTCGTTTGATGACAACAAGCCACCCTGACAACCCATGGGTTGTTGTAGGGGTTGTTGTACCCACGATGGGTTGTTGTGTCATCCAAATCTGGGTGACTGACCCCATCATGGGTACTGGGAATTGGCTAGCGACTCGCTTGGCAAGAGCAGCAAAAAACCCTTGCCGCTTTTGCCACGCGTGCCCGGGTGCCCACCAGTGATTTGCGTAGATGGATTTGCACTGTTTTTAATATTTTATCACATTCGCAAGCCCTTTATGAAACCCTGGGCATAACATATCCCCTTGGTAAATATCCTTGTCAGTTTCACTCTCTCACTACCTGCCTCACCCTTAGCTCCCCATATTCCCTACTTCACAAAGAACTTGTTATTGTCAATTTCGTCTAGTTCGGCATTGGCTCTTCAGTTTTCAAGGGTTACAATAAAGACATTTTAAAGTATTATTTTCAGTTATTATATTTCAGCTCCCAGTGGTTTCTGAAAACGGGGTTGTGTTTTTTTTAGTCTCTTCCCTCCCACCTCGTTCTTCTCACCAATATTATACGTACAATACCTGATTTCTTTCAGTAATGTATTTGTTCCAACAAATACCATTTATTGTGTTCACTTGTTTATGATCATGCTGCCGGTGGGTTGTTGTTTTTAGCAATGAGGTAGTTCTTGGTGGTGGGGCAGCCAGCTCGAGTCAGGTCAGCCCCCTGACTTGAATTTCCTCAACTTTGAGACATGCGCAAATTTCGGGCTCTGCAATTTATGCAAATTTGCTGAGCTTTTTTTTTTTTTTAAAGAAATTGACTTGTGCAAATTGCGGCCCATTTTAAAAGCAGAAATCTGCATGCTGGCTCCACTCACGTCAGATCGAGTCGGCAGCAGCATGGGGGAAATGGAACGGAATCAGATTGTCTCTAGGGATGTGTGTGTAGCTCGTTCGGGGGTGGGGGTGGTAGAAGCCCAGCAAACTCGCTGGGCTCAACTTACCTGCTTCCCCGGCTCAACTCACGTTCTCCAGAGCAAGCCAGGGAAGCAACTTCCGGGTTCCCTCCCTCCAGAGCACTTTTAACGTAGAAAATGGCATAAGATATGTTTAAAAAAAGGCCACAATTTGTGCAAGTTACACAAATCGTGGCCACATTTAATGTATCTTACACCATTTTCTACGTTAAAAGCGCTCCGGAGTAGGGAACCCAGACGTCTGGCGAGCGTCTCCCAGCATGCCCATGAGTAGGGTGATGGATCACCCACCACTAATTGTCACCCCCCCAAAAGGATTCCTTGCATATCCCTAGAGAGAAGAAAGGAAAGAAAAAAGTGCTGGTTGATGCTGAAGTCATAGGATCAGTTTGCATGATTGCAGTAAGGGAAATAAGCCACTGCGGTGTATTTTCCCCGCCGTACATACTGGCCAGATCATCTCCCTAATTACCCTTGCTGGTGCAGCTTGCCATGGCATCCAAACCGGGGGGGGGGGGCATAGATTGTTTGGCAGGCAGCAACCCTCAAATAACCCAGCAACAGGCCATGGGTTATTTACGGGTTGCTGCCCCCTCAAAAAAGCCATGCCGCCCAGGTTCGTATGGCATGGCAAGCTGTGCCAACGAGGGTAATTAGGGAAATCCGGCTGGCATGCGATCGGCATGCACAGCGGGTTTAACAAGCCACCACAGCTTGATAACCACACCGCAATTGTGTGAATTGTGGTCATCGAATCTTAAGAGAGACATTCAAATTAGCCTGGACCAGGTGCTCTGGTGCTTTCAGGTTGCACCTCATCTTGACATGTTCCACGTGCCACAGAACAGAGTTGACTGCCAAGGTTGAAATGGTATTAAATATAAAAACTCTTTCACTGGGAAAAAAAACTACTATTGAAGATCAGAACTGCCTTTCTGGATCAGAGCAAACTCCAGTATCCGGTTGGAACCGGATACTGGACTTAAATACCCCCGGAGAGGATATTGGCGCGCTGTTGCTTTCGCATAGTGTATCTCTGACACCAGATGTTATCTTTGGACACCAAAATGAGGCATATTGCTCTCAGGGTTTATAGCTGTTGATAGATTTATCCTTCATGAATTTGTATAATCCTCTTTTAAAGAAATCTAAGCTGGTGGTAATGAATGCCAGCCCAGAAGTGAATTATCCCTTGTGTGAAGAAATACTTTTGACTGCATCTTGAAACAACTGCAAATCAACTTCGTTGGGGCTGCACCCTTACCTGAGGGCATGCGCCATGGAGCACAACAGTGGCACTTTCTTCTGAGTAAATATGCATAGGATTGCGCTGTGGGTGATGCTAACTTGTAAATGCCAAAGTATTGACCAGGAGGAAATCGAGGCACCTGCACATTTGCAGGCTGGCCGTTGGACTTTAATGGGCCCCCAACCCATTACAGAGCTGCCACTGCCTCCAGGTAATCCCACGCGTGACCAGCAGGGGGAGGTGCAGACACCAGTCTCCCTCACATGCTGGCTGGCCAAGCGGCGGTGGCAGCACTGTACCGGTGAGACCCATGAGCAAGGAAGCGAGTGCCAGTGAGACGTCTGGCAGCTGGCCCCCTAACGTTTGTGTGAAGGACTGCCAACCTGTCCTTTTCTCAAGACCAGAGATCAAAGGTGCAAAACTGCCAGCCTTAGCTCTGCCGTCTTGACTGGATTCTCTAAAGGGCCTTGCCCTGGGTCTATACACTGGATTTAGCACTGAACTACAGAGGAACCACACACACACACGTGTGGGGTAAAACCGGGAAAGTTTATTCAAGGTAAACAGATTACAATAAAAGGTGGGGAATGAGGGAAGAGGGAGAAAGGTGGGGAGACACTTTGGTACATACACAGCAGAGCTACAAAACAAACAAAAACTAGTTCCTTTACTATATAACTACCCAGGCTTTACTCCTTTACCTGGGTTTTTTTGTCTACTTCAGGGCTTGCCTCAGCAAAAGCCCTCCTCCCGTGAAAGTGTGCAGACAACAACAACCCAAAAGCCACGGCAAGCAGTATATATCCGCCCACTTTCTGTAGCTTGGCTGCCTTTGGCCAATCAGGATGAACTTCATCTGGGCTAGATGGAGAGGTGACTCTTTGATCTTGAATAGAGTGCTTGGGCCCCATTTGCATGGGAGACTCTGAGGCGTCTAGAGCAGTGTTCTCCAACCTTGGGTCCCCTGATGTTCTTGGCCTACAACTCCCAGCATGCCCCAGCCAGCATAGCTGGCTGGGGCATGCTGGGAGTTGTAGGCCAAAAACATCTGGGGACCCAAGGTTGGAGAACACTGCTCTAGAGTCTTCAGAAGAAGCTACATTTGCATAGGATTCTCCACCTCCAGCTGGGATTATCTTGTTTACACCTGTGTGGAGGAGGTGTGTGTGGTGCAGGAGGAAACTCTGACGCTTGGGTTTGCCTGGAGGCAGTCAGGGCTACATAACTGCTCTGGGAAAGGCAGTGGGGACTGTCTCTCTGCCTAATTTTGAGGGAACATTTTCATCCTAGTGCGCAATCCTATGCATGTTTAGACAGAAAAATGTCCTACAACTCCCAGCATTCCCCAACCAGCTCAGGAGGATTGTAAGAACATAAGAAGAGCCCTGCTGGATCAGACCAAAGGTCCATCTAGTCCAGCATTCTGTTCACACAGTGGCCAGCCAGCTGCCCACGGGATCCCACAAACAGGACACGAGTGCCACAGCACCCTCCCACCCATGTTCCCCAGCAACTGGTGCACATAAGCATACTGCCTCTGATACTGGAGGAAGCACAAAGCCAATCAGGACTAGTAGCCACCGATGGCCTTCTCCTCCATGAATTTGTCCAATCCCCTTTTAAAGCCATCCAAATTGGTGGCCATCACCACATCCTGTGGAAGTAAATTCCATAGTTTATGTGCTGTGTGAAGGAGCATTTCCTTTTATCTGTCTTGAATCTCCCACCAATCAGCTTCATGGGATGACCCTGTTGGGTTCTAGTATTATGAGAGAGGGAGAAAAATGTCTCCCTGGCCACTTTTTTCACACCAGGCATAATTTTATATACCTCTATCATGTCTCCCCTTACTTGCCTTCTTTCTAAGCTAAACGATCCCAGCTGCTGTAACCTTTCCTCTTAAGGGAGTTGCTCCATCCTATTGATAATTTTAGTCTGCACTTTTTAGAACTCTACAATGTCCTTTTTTAGGTGCAGTGACCAGGACTGTGCACAGTATTCTAAGTGCAGTCGCACTTTTAGAATTGTATAAGGGCAGTCTGATCTTGGCCGTTTTATTTTCAGTTCCTTTCCTAATTATGCCTAACATGGCGTTTGCCTTTTTCACAGCAGCCGCACACTTGGTTGACATTTTCATAGTTAGCTTAGCGGTATAATCGAACCTGCCCCCCCCGCCTCGACTCTCCGTGGGGGCGGCCCCCCGCCTCGATCTTCTGAGCGGCGTGGAGCAGTTCTCCGCGCCACTCGACCCACCCTCTCCGGTCCCGACGCGTCACTTCCGGGCCGGCACTGGAAATGACGCGACGGGACCCTGCGCAGGCGCAGTACGCGGCACGGGGGTCCAGCGCGCCTGCGTAGGGTCCCGTCGCATCATTTCCAGTGCCGGAAGTGACGGGACTGGAGTGGCCCGCGCGGGCGGCTCGCCGCGGAGTAAAGGTAAGGCCTCACTTGGGCGTGAGTAGGGCCGATTTCGGCCCGTTATGCCCGCGCGAGGCTCGATGGCACACGTCTAACGAGCTGTCCACCACAACCCCAAGATCTCTTTCTTGGTCAGTCACCGCTAGCTGCGATCCCATCAGCTGATACCTGAAGTTGGGATTTTTCGCCCCAACATGCATCACTCACTTTACACTTGCTTACATTGAACCACATTTGCCATTTTGATGCCCTTTCTCCCAGTTCGGAGAGATTCTTTTGGATCATGTGCTTTTGTACCATGTGCTTTTAATGAACAGGTAGATTGGTTCTAAGGGTGGCTTCAGATTACTGACCAAAGTGATCAGCACCATGTATTTATTTGAGTTCAGTAACAGTTCTTGTGAATTCTCTGATGCTGTTATTTTAGTGTGTTGTATTATAGTACTTTATTGTATATTTCTTGCCTATTTGCATATTTTATGTTTGTTTTTTGGGTTTTTTAAAAATCCTGTATGCTACCTTGAGAGGGTTGTTTTACCCTTTGAGGCAGTGTTCTCCAACCTTGTGTCCCCAGATGTTTTTCCCCTACAACTCCCAGCATGTTTTTGGCCTACAGTGCTGGCTGGGGCATGCTGGGAGTTGTAGACCAAAAACATCTGGGGACCCAAGGTTGGAGAACACTGCTTTAAGGCATCCTAAAATAACTTTAAATCAATAAATAACTGAAGTAATACGTCTGCAGTTTAAAAACGGCATGCGTTCAAAATGCAGGCTGGGCAAGGAGTTAGCAAGCCGTGATGCCGTCTCTTGTCCCCAGAGCATGGCCACAGTCAGAGCCTCAACTCCTCATCTAACTCCACTGTAATATAGAAATGGGTATTTAGGGGGAACTGGGTGGGTGGGTGACTTGGGGACTGAACAGAAGCTGGAGCAACTTTTTTCTGTTCAAATAACAGTTGGGTGAAGTTCCCAGAGCCTATGGTCATTCCAGAGTGGCCACGTATCCTCTTTTACAGAGGACAATCCCTTATTGTAAAGGTTGTCAGAGGACAGTTTATTTGAAGGGATCTTCTGTTTGAAGGGCTGCCCACTCCCAGTTTAAAGTTGTTGTTGTTGTTTTTTAAATAAGCATAAGAAAGTAGAGTAGGGACCTCAAAGTTGCCCATCAAGAGTTAGCACCTGGACACCAGCACCAGGTGTTAGCACCAGCAGGCACACAGGTCACCTGGCCAATCTTTCCCCACAATTTTAAAATTTCTATAAATTTGTATCTGTACATATCAATTAGAGCATGTACAGTGTGTGTGTCCTCTTTGGTGACCTCTTTTGTGGTGATGCATTTCTTTGGCCATGCCCGATTAGCTGTCCCCAGGTCTGGAGCAGGCTTGCACGGCGTGTGGTTAACCAAACTGAATGCGGCCTACCAGCCATGCGTGGTGTTACAGCCCGACAGGCACTTGACAATTCTTCCTGTTTCTGGATTCCGAAGCAGGCAGCCAAACAGGCTTATTGATCCCCTTGTGTGGGCCACCATACACGGCTGTGACTGGCTTGGCGGGTTACAAGTTGTGCAGGCCTAGCCTGGAAAAAAAAAGAGAGACAGAGAGTCACGGAAAGGCTGGGTGTCGTTTTTAACTGTATTCTCCTGGGTTTCCCGGTTATTTTCCTACAGGTGGCAAAATCCTATGGGAACATCTTTACTCTGTGGGTCGGCCCAGTCCCTGTGATCATACTGAATGGATACCAAGCAGTGAAGGATGGTCTCGCCACCCACCCTGAAGATGTTGCCGGCCGGCCCATACTTCATTTTTTCAAAGCTCTGGCAAATAATAAGGGTAGGGTGGTTATCCCACTTTCATAGGAACCCCGGGGCAATGCTGCTCGTTGCCTTTAATGCAAATGTTCTCATTACAGAGCTGCGATAGTGGGTGTATAATAAGTAGTTACGGTGAAGTCCATTTTTAGTGCCCTATCATCACTATAAAGCACAAACATTCTATTTCTTATAACATTATATGATGTAGCCCATCAATATGAAACCTGGCATGGACAATCTCTTTTATAAGGTTCATCTTAGTCTCAAAAGAGTCCATTTATTGTTCTGCTGGGGCAGCATCTTTGCAAAGGGCCCCCAGGAGCTCCCTCGTGAAGCTGCATCACTATATCCAACACTCCTGCGGGCAGGTACTAGCAGAGGAGGCAGAGCGCTGCAGTTGTTTCCTCTGTACTGTTCCCAGGAAAGAACCCCTCAGCGATATGTTTGTGTTGTATGTCACTCTGAGAGCCTTTAGTTATAGGGCAACTAATAACTCTTAGAAATAACCAAATAATAAGAGTCACTGATAGCCTTATCCTCCACCATGAATTCGCCTAATCCCCCTTTAAAGCCATATAACAGTGATGGCGAACCTATGGCACGGGTGCCACAGCTGGCACGCAGGGACCTCTCTGTGGGCACTCGAGCCATTGGTCACCAGATCGCGAAAAGACCGTCCCCTTCTGCAAAACACTAATGATCTTGTTCTTTCTCACAGTGTGGAACAGAATGATTTTATTCTAGAATTCCTGTTACAGAATTCTTTTCTACATTGTTATCACATTTAAAAGATTTGGAGAATGATGCACAGAGCATGGCTTGGATGTAAAGCCCTAACAGTTGACCTGAGTGCTGCATGTGTTGCTCTCAAACTAACGGAGTATGAGCCAAGGTTTGACAAATTATCAGCATGCATGCAATAGCAAAAATCACATTAATTGTGCAAAAGCATGCCCAATGCAAACTTCTATCTAATGCAGTGTTTGCAGTCCAAGACATAAAGTGTTTAAAATGTGTTAAGCACGTTTAGTTTTCTTGTTTATCTTGCTCATCCTAGTACAGGCTGACTTTTACTAATCCGACACCTGTAGAAGCAGGAAAAGGACCCGGGGTAAAGCTTGCCCCATACAATTTCAGTCTGGCATATAATCATATTACAAGTCGAGAATCCCTTATCCAAAAATACATGTGCCTAATTATTTTAAAAGTTTGTATAAATTCCCTTCAGGCTATGTGTACAATGTAGTACTATAATAATTTTTTGAGTTGATTTTTTTTCCAACAAAAACTGTATAATTGAAAGCTCTGTTATTGTGTTTTTCTTTTAAGACAAAAGATGTTAATTAGTTCGCACAACTGTATGAGTTGTTTTTCTAAAACTAAAACCTCGGTATTCAGGTTTAATTGCAGTGTTGGCACTTTGAAATAAATAAGTTGGTTTTGTGTTGCAGTTTGGGCACTCGGGCTCAAAAAGGTTCACCACCACTGCCATATAAGTTGATGGCCATCACCAGTGCTTTTTTTCTGGAGAAAAAGGTACCGGAACTCTTGGATTACATTTCCTCGGGAGTAGATGGCGATTAAATTGTAATGCAATTAATAGAAGAAAAGGTGCTAGAACTCAGTTCCGGTGAGTTCCACCAGAAAAAAAGCCCTGGCCATCACTCTATTTTATGGGAGCGAATTCCATTGTTCAACTATGTCTATGTGCTGTGTGAAGAAGGACTTCCTTTTATCTGTCCTGAATCTCTCACCAATCAGCTTCATGGGGTGACCCCTTTGGGTTCTGGCATTATTCACTTGCCTTTTTTTCTAAGCTATCCCCCTCCCCACCAAACCTTGTAACTTTTCCTAATAGGGGAGCTGCTCAAACTCCTTGATCACTTTGGTTGACCCTTTCTGCCCCTTTCTGCCCCTTTCCCAGTTCTACAATATCATCTTTGAGTGACCAGTGTATACACAGTATTCCAAGTATGGTCACACCATAGATTTGTATAAAGGCATTATGACACCAGCAGTGTTTCAGTTTTGATTCCTTTCCTAATGGTCCCCAACCGGGTGGACATTTTCATCGAGCTATTCACCACAACCCAAGATCCCTTTCCTGGTCAGTAACCACTAGCTCAGACCCCATCAACAGACATGTGAAGTTAGGACGTTGTTTGGCACCAGGGGCGTCACTTTACACGTGTTTGCTTTGGACCACATTTGCCATTTTAAATCCCATTCTCCCAGTTTGGAGAGATCCTTTTTTCTTTTCTTTTTTTTTTTTACATTCTTGTCCCCCCGCCCCTTTAAATAATTTGGTGTCATCAGCAAAGATGCTGGTTGATACGTTGGCATTAGAATTAGTATTTCAATGGCAGCCTTTTATTTATTTATTTATTTATTAATTATATTTATACCCCACCTTTTTTCCTGCAAGGAACCCAAGGCGGCTGACATAATCCTCCTCCTCCTCTCCATTTTATCCTCACAACAACCCTGTGAGGTAGGTTAGGCTGAGAGTCAGTGACTGGCCCAAAGTCACCCAGTGAGTTTCATGGCTGAGTGGGGACTGGAACCCGGATCTCCCGAGTCCCAGTCCAACACTCTCACCACTACGCCACACTGGCTTTTATACCATTTACTGGGACTTGGATTCTGCAATCCAAATGCTAATAATATATCGGTAACTGCAGTAGTCACAGCTGATTTTCAGTGGTTTCAGGTATTTTGCTGGCAACTGGTAGGACGTGGAAGAATCAGAGACGATTTTCACTGATGACCCTGAAGAACCTGGGCTTGGGGAAGAGAGGCCTGGAGTACCGGGTCCAACAGGAAGCCTACTCCCTGGTGGAGGTGCTTAAGAAAACTAAAGGTACTGCACACAGCACACCTGAAAAGAAATGGTGTGCTTTTGTTTATTTTCCAGTTCAGAAAGAAGCCAGTTTTCTCCTGTTCTCAAATAGTAAGAAACAAAACAGGTGGGTTTAGCTGAAGATGGAAGCAAAACTTGGAATCATTGCATTGGCTTGCTAAGATGGGCTAAAAAGTCTGCACAAAAATATACATTTTTACGTTCATCTATTACATTTATGTCTCATATTTCTTCCAAGTCGCTCAAGGCAGCATTTGTGCTGTTACCTCTTCCCCCAATGTTATCTTCACAACAGCCCTGTGAGGTAGTGACCAGCGGTGCAGCTGGGTAATTTTAAATCCTAGATGCAATGGGCTCCGGGGGCCCTTTTAGAGGGTCATGGGTGTTACTTGGGTTGTGACGCACACACATTTCTCATCTCCCCCACCGTTACATGCTCTGCAGCTGCTTCTACTTTCCTGATATGTTAGAGCAAAACACACACACACACACAAAACAAAATGAAAAAAAAACTGTCCGTTGACCCTGACGAGAAAAGAAATATTCAGAGTGTGTGCAGTTTTGTATTTTAAACTCGCTTTGATCATAGCACTACCACAATAAGAGGAATAAAATTGTGTTTGATTCTGCTACCCTGATGTTAAACATGTTTACTCGGGAATAGACACCCTTTTGTTGCAAAAAAGGGATAGGAAGCTGCCTTATACTGTCAGACCCTTGGTCCATTTAGCCCTGTATTGCCAACACTGACTGGCAGCAGCTTTCCAGGGTTTCAGGCAAGATTCTTTCCAAGCCCTTCCTGGAGATGCCGGGGGTTGAGCCTGGGACCTTCTGCCTGCAAAGCAGGTGCTCTGTCACACTGAGCGATGGTCCCTCCCTACAGCACCTGGTATTCCAAGCGGTCACACCATCCAAGTACTAACCAGGCCTGACCCTGCTTAGCTTCTGAGATCAGACGAGATCGGGCGTGTTCAGGGCTGGTTCAGATGTCGAAAAAGTGAAAAGGATAAAAAGAGCCTCTGTAACCATGAATGTGCCTGACTGGCTGCCCCTGACTATGAGATGTTTGTAAAAATAAGAAGAAAGGAAGGATGCTGTGGTGACCGGAGCCAGCCTCGGAAGGGCCTCAGCGTGCCCATGCTGGCTCATGAGCTGACGTCGGGCCTCCATCACCTGCCAGACTCTGGGTGGTCATTTGTGTGTGTCCCCCCCCCCCCGGGCTGTAGGTCCTGGACTTTGGCCCCAAGATCTAGCCCTAGCAGCACCACTGTTAGTGCCTGCCCCAGAGTCACCTGGCAAGCTTCGCAGTTGAGTGGGGAAGTGATTCAGGGCCTCCCCAATCTATGTCTGAATTTGTCTCCCCAATATCTTTGTCCGAATTTGTCTTTGTCTGTCTCCCCAATCTTTGTCTTTGTCTCTAACCACTGTGCCACACTGACCCTACCTATATGCCTGCTGGGTCTGGCTGAGTGCAGATAACATGGATGATGTTATCCTCCTAATCAATCCAGGAACGTTGCTGCATGTCTCTCTTACCACATTACTTGATGAGAGAATGTCGCTGGTCAAATGATCTTGGTCCTGCACAAGACAATTAAGACATCTCAGGATACGTCTCATGGATGTAATCCAGGCAATGTTAATGTGCATAAGAAGAGCTTCATCTCTTGATTCTGGAGATGGCCCTAAGAATGTAGTTATATCATAGACTTAAGGTGCAATCCTATGCATGTTTAGACAGAAAAAAGGCCTACAAGTCATTAGTCATGTTGGCTGGGTGTGCTGGGAACTGTAGGCTAGCAACATCTGGCTATCAAAACATTCAAGCTGGAGACTTCCTGGATCTCACAGCTCACACATGTAAGCCCTGTGTCCTCTTTGCAAGATTGGCTCACATTCACAGCACCAATCATTCCATCTGCAGGAAAGCCTACGAATCCTTCTTACGCCATCACACTTGCCATTTCAAATGTGATTTGCGCTGTGGTCTTTGGGCATCGCTTCTCCACTGAGGACAAAACCTTTCGTGAGCTGCTGAAAGCCATCGAGTGTATATTCTCATTTCCTGGCAGTCTCACACATCATGTGAGGAAATCTTTTTTTTTTATTTCCCCTAAAATGTACAGAAAATACAATGTTAGTGTTACTGGACAGTTTGTGGTGAGGGAAGAATCTTGTGCAGCACTAGAGACAGGACCTTCTTGGTGGTGGCCCCTTATTTCTAGAACTCCCTCACATGGGATATATATATCTGGCTCCATGAGTACAGGCTTTTAAGTGGGCCTTAAAAAGCCATCTGTTTCAGATTGCGTTAAGTTGAGATGCTGGGCTGGATTTTTTAAACTATTTAATTATCTATAGTGCTGCTGGGGATAGACAGATCAGCCTATTTCCAGTCTGCATGAGTATCAAATGTGTTCATTCATAAGCCTGTTTGGTCCCATTTCTGCATCAATATGCCATTGTTTTTTGCATTTTTAAATGCACAAAAATGTTCATTATTTTTAACATATTTTTTTCACATAATATACATCCCCAAAACACATTTTATAAGCATTCTATCCTAAAATATTAACACTTTACTATAAAATATGCATTTTTATGTGCATTTTGGTACATTTTCCTGAGTTGAGAGCTGTTATGCAAAATTTGGAGAAGACGTGCAAAAACAGAAAGATAATGGTGTTCTGGTCAGTGCATAGGTCTGGGAAATGCAAACCAGGATGGCTTTCTTTAAAGCACAGACCAAACATAGTCTTGGTGGTTTTAAACCATATTAATCACGGGCAGCGCAATCCTATGGACCCTGAGAGACCATCCCAGGGACCACATGATATTTTGGATTCCCCCTCCTGAGCTATAGACCAGTGATCAACAACCTTGGGTCCCCAGATGTTTTTGGGCTACAACTTCTCCAGTGGAAGAATTTCCCTCAGGTGCATCCATCCGAAGGGAAATGGGAGGTGGCCAGGGGGTGGGGGTGAGGGGAGAAATCTTGCCATTGGCTTCACAGGAAGCTCCCTTACACGGAGCCAGGCCATTGGTCTGTCCAGCTCAGCACTGTCTACGGCAGTGTTCTCCAACCTCGGGTCCCCAGATGTTTTTGGCCTACAACTCCCAGCATGCCCCAGCCAGCGTAGCTGGGAGTTGTAGGCCAAAAACATCTGGGGACCCGAGGTTGGAGAACACTGCTGTAGACACTCCTTTGACCTCAGTGCGGAGAATCTGATAACGGATCCCGCCCCCTCACAGCCATCACAGAAAGAGCCTGGAGTGGCCACTGAGAAGGACCTACGCAGGGTGGCCGAATGTCCTAATTTACAGAGGACAGTCCCCTATTTTGAATGGCTGCCAGAGGAGAATACTCTATTTGAATGTATCCTCTATTTGAAGATCTGTCTAGTTCACGCTTCAGTTTAAAGATAATGAACCATACGAAGGGAGAACAGGGGCTTCGATGTTGCCCATCCGAGGTTAGTACCAGACAGCAGACTGAGCAGACACACAGGTCACCTGGTCACAGTCTTCCCCCCGCTATGGTGAGATGTATCGGATCTCTATTTAAATCATAGCAATTATTTCCAAATTGGCATCCATACATATAAAGGAACACATGCAAACTTTATGCAAATCCTAGTCCTCTTTTTTTGGTGATGTATTATTTCCCTCTTTTTGGGTGATGTGTCAATGTCCACCCTAACCCTCACCTGTTCACCTCATAATCCTGGGAAAGTTCTCAAGAAGAACAAGACGACAATTCATAAAACAGCGGCAACCACACAACAGCCCACTATCTCAAAGGGTTTCTGAAACCGCTAGGCCTTAACTGACCTAAAACTGAAAGAGAGTGGGTCATGCAGGCCTCTGTAAGGAGAGGTGTCCACAAAAGGTGCAACTTCTTGTAGCCATCATCCTAACCTCCAACGCCAGCAACTCTCAGAACAAGGTCTCCCCAGATGGCCTGAGCATTCTGGGAGACTCCTATAGGAAAAGGTGATCTTATAGTAACTGGCTATCTATAGATACTACCTCTAGGGCCATGTTGATGTCATCTTGTTTCACAGCGCCTCCATCTGATATGTCTCTGTCTTTTCCAGATTTATGATATTTTCCCCAGGCTTATGTGCCATATCCCAGGACGTCACAAGAAGGCATTGCGCGCCCGTGACTTTGTGTGCTCATTCATAAGGAGGGAGATAAAAAAGCACCTGGATAATGATGTTCCAGATGACCCACAAGACTTCATTGATTTTTACCTTGCTGAAATAGAGAAAGTAAGTGGCTGCCCTGTTTATGACCAGAATTACTCTGAAGACACGTTATATAGCATCTCGCCATTTAGTTATGATGAAAGGCTGTAGTAGTGGGGAGATCCTGTGGTATAGTGACTAAGAACCAGGAAGTCACTTGTGAACCAGGAAGTCACTGGCTCAGATATTGGCTCCGGCATAAACTCAGTAGTTATCCTGGGGTAAACTGTTATCTCTCAGGGTGCTTCCAGTCCAGACAGAGGGGTCCTAACATTAACTATCAGAAGGCATGGTGCAGCTATCCCAACATTTCTTCCTTAGCAGGTTTTCCATAGTAAGAAAAAAGATGGAAGAAACAGTGGGGGAATCTCCCAGCACTACCTTCTGAAATCTCCCCTCCAAGAAGGACCAGAGTCCCCATATAACATTGCCTCCCAGTCCCATCTCAGACAGATGCCTCAGAAGGATACCATGGTTACCATGGTACTGGAAGCTGCTGAGAGGTCCATCAGAACCATCAGAGTCACACTCTCCATATCCAGTTTCTGGCAGAGATCATCCACCAAGGTGACCAAAGCAGCCTCTGTCTCATAATCATGCCTGAAGCCATATTAAACTGGAACTAGATAATCTGCCTCATCCAGAAATCCCTGGAGCTGAGAAGTCACCAGACGCTCCAACACCTTGTCCAAGAATGGAATACTGGAGACCAACCAGAAGTTATCCAATACAGTGGGGATCAGGGACGTGTTTTTTTTTTTTTAATGGTCTTACCCACCAGGGCCAGCAACATGGGTAGGCATGGTTGAGTTAGTTGCACTAACTAGAGCCCCCTGGAGTTGCTCCTCCTCTTCATCACTGCAACATGCTCATTCACTTGCCTCTCACTGTGGCCCAGACAATAGTGGTGGTGAACACGAGCAGGAGGAGGAGCAGGAGATGTTCATAGAATCATAGAATAGTAGAGTTAGGAGGGGCCTACAAGGCCATCGAGTCCAACCCCCTGCTCAATGCAGGAATCCAGGTCAAAGCATCCCTGACAGATGGCCGTCCAGCTGCATCTTGAATGCCTCCAGTGTGGGAGAGCCCACCACCTCCCTAGGTCATTGGTTCCATCGTCGTATTGCTCTAACAGTCAGGAAGCTCTTCCTGATGTCCAGGCGGAATCTGGCTTCCTGTAACTTGAGCCCATCATTCCGTGTCCTGCACTCTGGGATGGTCGAGCAGAGATCCTGGCCCTCCTCTGTGTTCACTGGCGCTCTGCCTGTCAAGCAAGCAGGTGGTAGCAATGATGGGAAAGAGCAGCTGGTGACGACGGTGGTGAGAAGGCAGGCTCACTGATGGACGGGACCTACTGAGAGTGTCTTGCCCAAAGGCCCTCAAAAACCTGGAGCCCGCACTGCTTACTACCGCTGTTGTAATTGGTAATCTGTGTTGCGTTTTAACTAAAATGTTGTTCTTAATCCAGATCTTTATTAGCCGCCCGGAGTGCCATTGCTTGGCAGAAGGATGGGATATAAAAACAATACATAATAAATAAATCAAAGGGCTTTCTCAAAAATCAATTGCGGCTCGGAACTGTTACTCCTGAATGGCTGGAAACCCTCGAGGGGTTACATGTAACTGTAATGCTGGTGTCGAGGTGCAACGGATGGTCTTGGGAATCAGGGTAGGAGGTGGCGGAGGGCTCTGGGGAACAGAAGAGGGGCCTAACGCTGAGTGTCTTTTCTGCAGGAGAGGCCCATGGGAGAGCCGTAGGAGTGAATGCTGAGCCTCTCCTCTGCTCCCCAGAGCCTTCCACTGCCTGCTACCCCGTTCCCGAGGCTGACACTTCTTTTGTGAGGGAGTGAGAAGAAGGATGCAGCAGGTGGAAGAGGGCAGCGTGGGGCATATGAGTAGGTGGCGGGGCTGCTCAGAGCGGCTGCGCTCATTCTTTTATTATTTATTATTTATTTATTTATTATTTGCATTTATCTATCGCCCATCTGGCCAGCAAACCGGCCACCCTGGGCGATGTACAGAAAATAAAACAGAACAAAATACATTAAAACATTTTTCTCCATTAAAATACATTAAAACAGTATAAAATTTTAAAATCTTAGCCCACCCCATATTCCCGCCTGAATAACCAAGTTTTTAATGAGCGGCGGAAGCTCAGCAGAGAGGGGGCATGGCGGAGGTCACTTGGGAGAGAGTTCCATAGTACGGGGGCTGCCACAGAGAAGGCCCTCTTCCTCGTCCCGACCAGTCTAGCTGCTCTGGCTGAAGGGACAAGGAGAAGGCCGTCTGTGGCAGATCTTGTTGAGCGGCCCACTTGGTGTTGCTGGAGACGCTCCTTGAGATAGACTGGACCGGAGCCGTATAGGGTTTTAAAGGTCAAGGCCAACACCTTGAATTCAGCTCGGCAAGCAACTGGTAGCCAGTGTAGCTCCTTGAGCACTGGCGTGATGTGACCCCGCCGGCGGCTGCCTTTAACCAGGCGAGCCGCCGCGTTCTGTACCAGCTGTAGCTTCCGAACCGTCTTCAAGGGTAACCCCACGTAGATTCTTTCTTTCCTCCTGCAATCTACGTAGGAGTGCTTGCACCAAAGACGCACCCCCTGCTGTAAACCATCGCCCCATCCCCAATGAAAATGCTTTCTGTTGGAAGATGCTCCTTTGTGAATGTTTAGCGGCAAGCCACAGACATTTTACAGCTGCTGCATGCAAGTGTCCTGTGCCATTCTTCTCTTTGTTGTCCTGCAGACGAAAGACCAGCCCACACCAGCCTATGATGAAACTAACATGGTACATAGCATATTTGACCTCTTCTTGGCTGGGACAGAGACGTCTAGCACCACCCTCGGCTGGGCATTGCTCTATATGGTGCTTTATCCAGACATCCAAGGTGAGAGAAGAAGAATGAGATGTGTTCATAATAATATTGCACCATTTTGGAATCCTACAACAGTGATGATTCCATTTTGGAATCCTACAACAGTGATGATCAACAGTGATGATCCTACAACAGTGCTGAACCTTTTGAGTGATGTAGAGAAAATGTCTTAGGTCTCATGACCTTGGCTGCATCTCCAAGGTCATAAGAGTGACCCCAGAGAAGTGGTGAAGAGGGCAGGGAGGGGAGGAGACTTACAACGTATCCTGGAGCACCTCAGCTAGATGGCTGAAATCAACCGTCTAGCTGATTTCCTGGGCAGGAGCAGCTGGGAGGCGAACGCTTCCGTGCTCCTCCCACCCTGCATAGGATGCCGTAATCTTCCAAGTCCAGAGGGTTATGAGCAACCTTGTTTATGGGTCAAGAATGGTATTTTGGAAGTGGCTTCTCCACAAGAAGTTTGCCCTATATAGCGTGGGTCTCTGAACAGGGATGTGTATGAAGGTAGGGTGGAGAAGTCCTTACGTGACCTCTCTTTCCAAGGATGAGGTGGTACAGCGATTAATCAGTTAAGGGACTCCCTAAATCTAGAAGATAAAGGGGAAATTCCAATCCTTGGCCAAAAGTGGGTAATGTTGAGTCCATACTTATGCCTAATGAGAACCAAGATAAAAGAAGAAGTTGATGTCACAGGGAATAAGGAAGTGGGTGGTACAAAAGAATCCAGGTAAGACAATTGCTGGTAAGGCAGATAAGTCAAAACATCCTAAAATTGGACACCCTTCAGGAAGAAATAGTTTCCCTAGGTTTCCCCTATGAAACCTCCCCCTTACTCTCTAGCTATTCATAATTGGATGGTATGAAATAATAGGGGTGAATTAAAGATAATATTCAATTAAAAAGGGAAATGGTGGATATTCCGATGATTCCATATGGATCTTTGGCCTTACATAATATTAAAATCCATACCAACAGTGCTGAATTGGAAATTGGATATAGATCCTGATATGGGAAGAGACAGCATGCCAGATACAGTTGGAAACGAAATATGATGTCTTGTTCTTGGAGGCTGGTGGTCCTACTTCTACACCTTTCCTTAGGCTAAGTTTTGGTACTTTGGTACTCTCTACTGATCCTAGGGAAATGCTCTTGAGGTTGAGTATATTCAAGCGTAACCTGAAAACCTATCTGTTCAACTTGGAGACATAGGTGTTAGACTTCGTGTGAACTGGGTAATTGCTGTGATTTTAGTTTTATGGCTTGATGGTTTTAATTATTTGTTGTTAATTTAAATTTACTTGGATTGTAGCCCATTTTAAGTACAGTATTTTAAGTATTTTAATGTAGTTTTAGTTAAATTGTAATTATTATTGTTTGAGTTATTTTGTATATTGTACTGTGCTCTGGCGTAGAGCACAATATAAATTTGTTTTATTTATAATAAATAATAATAATAATAATAATAACAACAACAACTGTTACGCCAACAGGATTATTTTCCTCGTATTGTTAAACTTTGTCTGCTGTTGTGAGATGATGACCCTTATGATATAATGTGTGTGGCAAAATTTGCTGTTGTTGCTAGGAAGATCAGAGGGAATTTTTGGGCGGTGGGGGTGGGGGAACAGATTGATTCGAGAGATTGCCCTGTTAAAATATATTTTCTTTTGTGAAAGCCAATGGTTATATAACAACAGCGTTTCTGACTCTACGTATCAGTAATCTGTTTCTTTTCCTCAGCAAAAGTCCAGAAGGAGATAGATGCCGCTATCGCTCCTGGCCAAATGATCTACTATGAAGATCGCAAGTATCTTCCCTACACTAATGCTGTGGCTCATGAGATCCAGCGCTTCAGCAACATTGTTGCTGTTGGGCTGCCCAGGTGTTGCGTGAAGGACACAAAGATCCAGCAGTTTTTAGTTAAAAAGGTAAACAGATTTCCACTGTATACATCCCACCCCCTTCTAATATCTGAGACAATGGTGCAGAGTTGGGTTCCACCCCACCCCTATGACAGTTTCATCATCCTTCTTCTACACTTGGATATAGGGCCATAAACCTAATATAGAGAGGAATTTTCATGCAATGAATTGGAGACTTCCATGTCCACTGGACTGCTAATCACATAGACTAGGGGTAGGAAGTCACAGAATCATAGAATAGTAGAGTTGGAAGGGGCCTATAAGGCCATCGAGTCCAACCTCTCGCTCAATGCAAGAACCCAAGTCAAAGCATCCCCGACAGATGGCTGTCCAGCTGCATCTTGAATGCCTCCAGTGTGGGAGAGCCCATGACCTCCCTAGGTAGTTGGTTCCATTGGCGTATTGCTCTAACATTCAGGAAATTTTTCCTGATGTCCAGGCGAAATCTGGCTTCCTGTAGCTTGAGCCCATTATTCCGTCTCCTGCAATCTGGAATGATCAAGAAGAGATTCTGGCCCTCCTCTGTGTGGCAACCTTTCAAGTATTTGAAGAGCGCTGTCCTAACTCCCCTCAGTCTTTTCTTCTGAAGGCTAAACATGCCCATTTCTTTCAGTCTCTCCTCATAGGGCTTTGTTTCCAGTCCCCTGATCATCTTTGTTGCCCTCCTCTGAACCCTTTCCAGTTTGTCTACATCCTTCTTAAAGTGTGGTGTCCAGAACTGGGCACCACACTTTAAGAGTCTTTGGCCTGGAGGCCAAATATGGCCTTCCAGGGTTCCCTAGTTGGCCACACCCCTTTGCTGGCACCACCCCTTTCCTCCTAACCACTGCTGGTTGGCGTTTTCTTGGCTTTTGTGCACTCTGTCCCCCATTCTAAAAAGATGGAAATGCCTCTCCTGAGGCTTAGTTACTCAGCCTCAGGAGTAACTGAGGAAGAGCTTTAAGTCACAATAAGCAGGAAGAGCTTTAAGTCACAATAAGCTGGTATGTTTTGTATTTTGGGCCACACCCCCTTTGCCTTCAGCCCCGCCCACCACTGGAATGAGTTCCGCCCCCCGAGCTTCTCTGAAATTGAATTTTGTGCCCTCAGACTGAAAGACATTCCACACCCCTGGTATAGGCCATCGCATTGTTGTATGTTCTAAGACGCCCAGAGAACTTTTTTTTTTTTAAATAGGGAACCTGTAAACAAATAAAAAACATTTAGCTGCCATGGAATTCTGTTTTAAAGCCAAATAAATTAGTGCCTATCACTGTGTGAACTCAATGACGTCAGACACTTCCAGAGAAGGCTTTTATAGGGCCATCACCCTGCCTCATCCACAGGATTTTGTGTAACGTCGTCGCCTTCCACTCGTAAGCCTATGTTTTCCCACCACTTCTTTTGCCTTTTTCTCTTACCGCAGGTATTAATCCGTTAAGGAAAAGAGACGGCATCAGTGCCTTCTGACTGGTAGCACAATGAGCCTCCGTCTGGAAGTACCCGTAATTGCGAAGAAATACTTGGTTTCGTTTTTCCTGAACCTATTGGCAATCATTTGCCAATATGACCCTTCCAGTGTTTAGAACAGTGTTCTCCAACAGCTATGCTGGCTGGGGCATGCTGGGAGTTGTAGGCCAAAAACATCTGGGGACCCAAGGTTGGAGAACACTGGTTTAGAAAGAATAAATATCCATCTAGCCACTCTTTCCACACCATACATGAATCTATAACTATCTAGCATGCCTCCAATTACTTGTCTCCCCCCCCCACACACAAATTTTGTTTAGACAAAAAAATTTATTTTGTCTAAACAAAATAAAAAATACAAACCTGTAAACCTTTCTTTGTAGGAACGCAGCTCCATACTCCTTGTACTCCCTCCCCCAGGCTTATGATATCTTTTTTGTAGATGGGGCAACCAAAACTGCATACAGTATTGCCAACATGGGCACGTCATACATACATACCGTATATATATATATATATATATATATATATATATATATTCATCCATTCATTCATTCATATTGTGCCCAAAGCAGCTTACAGCTGTCAGATGCAAGTGTCAGCGAAAAGGGGTTTTTCTGCACTTTCCCACCTTCCTGAGCACCTAGAGTCTCAAGGATAGGTGGAAAAGTTGGGGGCACTGGGACTTATGGGAGGGGGACACTCAAAATCCTGAGGATCTTGCCGCAAAGGGGGGGGGAGTCACCTATTCCCTTTCAGGAGCAAAGGGCACTCATGCGTTTGCTTTGACTTGACAGCTGGCAAGTCAAGGCAAAACAAAAACAAAACACCCTGATTTGGAGCCTTTCTGGGTCAATGTCGAGGGTTGGTACCTGCTGGCGCTTTGACAGCAGGTAACCCCCCAGGACACTGCCCAGGCGAGGCTTCCGATTTTTGAACCCGTGGAACTGCACACCTGTGCAGCTGCACAAGTTCGGCTAATTTTAATTTTTTTAAAAAAATTACCAAAAAATTTGCAACATTGCAAAAAGATTGCAAAATTGCAAAAAAATTGCAAACATTTCTGGCACTGGAAAAATAATTTTAAAAGGTGGCCAACCAGTGCCGTTTGGACACTTTGGAGGGGCTGTCACTGGCAGTGGCACGGGAGAGATAGCCAAGAGCGGTTTTTTGCTGCTCTTGCTGAGCACCTCACTCGCTGCTTCCTGCAACCCACGATGGGATCGGTCAGCCAGGTTCGGATGACATAGATTTCATAGATCATAGAGTTGGAAGGAGCCTACAAGGCCATCGAGTTGAACCCCCTGCTCAATGCAGGAAACTAGAGGAGGGGTCTCCCATCCAAGTAATCACCAGGCCTGACCCTGCTTAGCTTTCCACGCTCAGACAAGCTGAGCCAGCGTGAGCCACAGGCCTGTATGACAACCCATCGTGGGTGAAACAACCCGTAGAAGAGCCCATGGGTTCTCAGGGTGGCTTGTTGGGAAAACAACAAGAACAAGCCGCCCTGTTGGAAGTGGTCTGGGTTCACATTACACAACAACCTACCTTGGCTAGTTAGCCATGATGGGTTGTCGTGTTGTGCAGACCAGGTCATTATGATACTTGCTGTTTCTTTTCAAATATCAAATTCCCAATTACCAAATCTGTTCTTCACTTATCTCTGCACTGTGATTCCAAGTTTAGTTTCTTGGGCATACTGTCCGTTTGGTCCTGTCAGCCTATAGTTGGAGTTAGGATGGTTCATTTCCAGGGCCCAAGCATAATTTTTCTGGGCACAGTACAAAAATGTGTAACAGAGACCCCCTTCCTCACCCCACATGAAATATTGGAGGATTGATTGGGATCCTTTTAGGGTTTCTTTTTTGTTCCTGATGTTTAACACATTTACATTTCTGGATGCCTGATCTGTATTTATAGCCATGTATCTATATTAATTTTGTATCTATATTCACTATATATGAGTGAGAAATGCCCTTTAGACAGTGTTTCCCTCTCCCTGTGATCTCTTGTCAATTGTTTATGCATTTGTGTAGACCAGAAGCCTAACATTTGCTCATGTATGTTCTGGGGCAGGTGAACCACATCAGTGCTACTGCCTACTGACTTCTCCTGTCCGTGGGATAAGAACATAAGAAGAGCCAATCTTGATCACACCAATTTAATCTAGCATTCTGTTCACAGAGTGGCCAACCAGATGGTCATAGGAAGTCCACAAGCAGGATATGAGTACAACAGCACCCTCCTGCCCATGTTCCCCAGCAACTGGGGTACATGGGCATACTGCCTCTGATACTGGAGGCAGCATATAGCCAATAAGGACTAGAAGCCATTGATAGCCTTATCCTCCATGAATTTGTCTAATCCCCTTTTAAAACCATCCAAATTGGTGGTCATCACTACATTTTGTGGTAGTGAATTCCATAGTTTAACCATGCGCTGTGGGAAGAAGTCCTTCCATTTATCTGTCTTGAATCTCCCACCATTTAGCTTCATGGGATGAGCCTGTTGGGTTCTAGTAGTATTATGAGAGAGGGAGAAAAATGTCTCCCTATCCACTTTCTCTGCACCATACATAACTTTCTATGTCTCTATCATGTCTCTCCTCTCTCTGCATCCTATTTTTAATTAGCTGCTACTTGGGTTCTCATCCCATGCCTGCTAAATTTCCTTAGGTGCTTTTGGTAAGGGAAAATCCAAATATGAAGTGTGTTTACTGGATTGCCTAAGCTTGATGCCACCATCAAATAATTATAAAATGTTGGTGAGGCAAGTCTTTCCCCTCCACAGAAGCCAGACTGATTCTTTCTTAGCGTGACTTGTGTAACCATCCTAGTCTTAATAATGCTTTCTCTCTATTTATTAGGCTGCTGAGTCTGTCATTTCCTATTTAGTTCTTGCCCTGGGGGTCCCGTCCCCCCCTCCAGCAGATATATGTGAGCGTTGAAAACTGGCTGTATTTTGTAATGCACCGGTATTCCTGGAGCTAGGCTGAAAGGCAGAACTTAATTGTCGGCTTTCTCTTTGCAGGGCACTGTCATTTTCCCAAACATGGCTTCGGCCTTGTATGATCCCAATGAATGGGAGATGCCTCTGTGTTTCAACCCAAGCCATTTCCTCGACAAGGATGGGAATTTTACCTGCCGGGAAGCCTTCATACCATTTTCTTTAGGTGCCTGCACAGATTATTAGAATCTCCCTTAATTGGATTTAAAAACAAAATGTTTTGGTGCGGCTTCTCTGGTCATCCAGTAGGAGTTTAAATATGCACTTACTGATGGACATGGTAATTGTCATGATGTACTGTTAGCAGCTTGCCATCCACTCCCAAATATTATGGTGTTTATTTCATGATTGGTGTTGTACATCCACAGGTTTCTTAACAGGAAAGGTAGGTATCACACAATAGGTAGTGCAAAATAGATCGCGGTCTTGCTGGTGTGGACTGTTTCTCAACACACTTACAGCACTGGGACACTTCCAAAGGCAGAAAGGTGCCAAATGAAAATGCACTACAGCCCTGTTTAGGCATTCAGCTCGTGGGATTGCTGACACAAGGAGTGGGAGAGCAGGGCAGCACTTCTTGGCCCCTCCCCCATAGGTCCCCTTCACTCCACCACCCACATGTTGGGGTGCACATCTGTGGAGGGAAGCCTGCTCTATGTTTGTATGGTCTCCTTGTGATGTGGAACCCTGCGTGATCACGTGTCAGTTCCGGGGCGTGAGCAGCGAGGGTCCTCGACTGGAATGCCGGGGCCAGGGGTGATGGAGGCAGAGGCAGGCCAGAGCTAAGGCAGAGTCCGGAACAAGCAAAGGTGAAACACATGCACAACAGAGAGGGGCCAGAGGCGTGAGCAAAGTCCAGAGACAAGCAGGGGTCCAGCACGAATCGGGCAAGGTGCAGCCAGACGCAAGAAGCAAAGTCCAAGGGCAGATGCAGGTCAAACATGGACAAGGATCAGAATTGGTCACTAGAGTCAGGAACCAGCTGCAGATACCACAATGACTCATGTTGCTGTGGTGAAGGCTTGAGGGAAGAGGAAGGCCTTATGTAGGGTTTCCTGCAGACTGCAGTTGCCAGCTGGTTTGCATTAGCAAGCCTGGGAGCACCTGGGGGTCTGGGTCTGAACCCTGCAAGTACAGCAGAGTAGGCCAGGCTGCTGTCTGAAGAGCAGCCACCAGATGGAGCTGTGGCACTGTGCTGGCTGAGCAGATCCTGACATCACGCATACCTCCATGCACTTGTTGGGGTGGCTTTAGCCATGATATAATCTCCTTCAGCTCTCATTAAAGCAAAACGAAAAAAACAAAACCACATAGTCTCCAATTGCCCCGAAAATGCCGGGGACCGTTACAAAAACCCTTTAAGCCATCACGGCTTCTCACTTTGTCATGCAGAGTCCCGAATTCCCCTGCCTCCCGCAACTGCAAGCTACTTTAAGCTGCTCTTAAAGGGGCCATGGGCAAAATTGCAGCTAAGCTTGAAGCACAAAATAATTTTTAAAAAGTAGGTGGCCAACCAGTGACAGCCCCTCCAGTGTGCTGCCTGGGCACTTTGGCTGTCACTAGCGGTGGCATGGGCAAGAGCGGCGGGAGCAGCTCACTCGCCACTTCCCGTTACCCATGACACAGTCGTTCGCCCAGGTTCGGACTACATGACAACCCATTGTGGGTCAAATAACCCCTAGAACTAGCCATGGGTTCTCAGGGTGGCTTGTTGGGGGGAAAAAACAAGCCACCCTATGGGAAGCGGTCCGGGTTCAGATGACAGGACAACCCACCGTGGCTAGTTACCCATGATGGGTTGTTGTGTCGTGTGAACCAGTTGTATCATGTCTGCCTTCCCAAGAAGGAGGAACCACTTCAACAGGAAAGATTTTTTGTGAACAGACGGGAAGCATGCGTATGTTGTTCCTACCTGCAGAACAGGGTCTCGTGGTTAGAGCCCCAGCCATGCCAAGCCACTGAGGACAAAATGCTTAGTGGCTTCTCATTCAGGATTCCTTTTTCTTTCCTTTTTGCCTTCAGAGCTTGGGGCATCCAGGGGTGAGATTGATCTGAGACTAAGCCTGGGTTTGTATTGTAAAGCGGATTCCTCTCAGGACACAGAATGTATTTGATGCGGAACAGAATCTGAACCGCTTCACCATCTGCCATGCAGTCCTCCAGTTTAAACGTGGCAGCTCATAAGCAGCATCAACCCATGCATCTTGATGTATTGGGATGCACCTAGAGCAGTGTTCTCCAACCTTGGTTCCCCAGATGTTTTTGGCCTACAACTCCCAGCATGCCCCAGCCAGCGTAGCTGGCTGGGGCATGCTGGGAGTTGTAGGCCAAAAACATCTGGGGAACCAAGGTTGGAGAACACTGACCTAGAGCCACCAGATAAATGGCAGTCATGATCAGCAGAGAGTATCTTTTTTCTTTCTTTTTTGAGAATGAGCAATGGGATTGAGAAAGACCCAGATAAATAGATTTCACTTTTTGAATATTTATAATGTTTGTCCACTTACAAGGTCCCAAAGTGCTGCTGAAATTTACTGAGTAAATAGACACTTACTGTCTGCCTCCATCTCTCTCCTCCTCCTCCTCCTCCTTCTTGACAGGGCATCGGGCATGTTTGGGAGACCATTTGGCAAGGACGGAGTTGTTCCTTTTCTTCTCCAGCCTTCTGCGGGCGTTCGCGTTCCGTTTGGCGGAAGGAAGCAAAGACATAACCTTGGAACCTGTTTGGGGTGCAACTTTGCGGCCTCACTCCTTCGAGATCTGCGCTATCCCTCGATAGACCTTGCGTACCTTGTGGGGATATGTTATTATAGTTGCATGCCAGTGACACACACAGTACTGTTGCAGAAATGGCCTCTTCTGCCCCGGGGCTTGCCTGCCCCAATACACCAATTAGGACACAGGACCAGACGGATTTGGGAAGGAAAGCTTTATTTTGTCGACAAAGGTTCAGAGCAATCGCTTGCTAAAAATCTGAACAACGGGATTACAACTGGTGGGTGGTCTTTTATAACTTTCTAACAGGTGGTTTCTGACTGCCCCCTTTCTACAGCGATTCCTGTGCATTTAGTCAGGTACCCAGACCCCATACTCACCTGGCCTTTCGCAACCTGTACAAAGTTCATGGAGGACCCTGAAGGGGAGTGGTCTTGCCCTTGTGCTCTGCCTCAGCGCTGTGAATCCAAAAATCTGGTTTTCTGGCATAGTATTTTGTGGCTTCTTCAAAAAAATCCTCGGAAACATAACTGTGGAGGAAGAGGGGGGCTGGCTGGCCCGCCACCACCCCACCCTTACCTACCTCAAAGGAACCAAGACCCTCTGAGATCTCAAGATACCAGACTGCCAGCCTCAGCTATCTGCAATCCTACTTGGATCTCTGTTTAGGGACTCGCCTTCCATTTCTGTAACCTGGATTTAGATACTGAACTCACAGAGCACTACAAAACCCATGTGGGGTAAAACCAAACAGGTTTATTCTGGTAGCATCTTACAACAAGATTAGGGAAATGAGAGAAGCATACAAAATAGAGAGACAGACACTTTGGTACACAGTAAAGCTGCAAAACAATAAAACCTGATTCCTTAATATCTCTCAGACACACACCTGTTACCTGAGGGTGTTCTCTTCAAGGGTTAGATCCAGCACAGCCTTGCCGCCCGGGGGGAACTATTTTATCTACCCGCAGGTCTGAGATAAATAGCCCTCTACAAGACTTGCTTTTCACCAGAACCCTCAATCCAGCTAATTTTACCAGGAGCTGCCTGGGGTCGGTTCCTGAGGAGGGGGGGGCCTAAAGGCTCGGGCCCCTCGCTGGTGCGCTGCCATGGCTCCAACCAGGCACGCTACCAAAAAGGACTAAGACCAAGAACAAAGGCTACACGTGGGGAAATAGCTCCTCCCCCTCCCCTTTTCTGTAGCCTTCTTGCTTCAGCCAATCAATTTGAACTTCACCTGGCCAGGCAGGGGGAAGGGAACTGGCCAGGCAGGGGGAAGGGAACTGGCCAGGCAGGGGGGAGGGAACTCGTGAGTCATGGCTCGAACCATCTACATATGAAAAGCCTAGGCCAGCTTCTCTAGGCATCTAGGCGCCACCCATTCCATCCGAGGCCCTCGCCTCCTCCCAGCCCCCACCTGGTTCACACATGAGGTGTGTGTGTGTACCCCCAAAGGCTCGTTTCTCCACAATAACCTAGGAAGCGGCCTTATATTGAGTCAGACCATGGCCATGGGGTCCATCTAGCCCAGAATCGTCGACACCGACTGGCAGCGATGACTCTCCAGGGTTTCAGGCAGGATTCTTTCCAAGCCCTACCTGGATTATTCGTAAACTGGCAGTGCCTCCCCCCCCCCCCCCAGGAGAACTGAGCATGGCCTTCCACGCTCAGTTCCCTTCCGCCTCAGAAGAAACTGTGGCAGTGTGGTAAGGAAGTTAAGCCACTTCCTTGGTTCGTTTTCCAGCTGACTTATGGCCCAATAAATCAACCAGAGCGGGTAAAAAGAATTCCTTTATTCAAATACAGCGCTGTATGGTTCCACTCCAAAGCAGAGTGAGACAAATCCACCATTAGAAATACAAGCATTCTTATACTCTTTCTACAAGCGTCTTACTTTCGCGCATGCGTGTTAACAAATTCTACAAGGTGAGCTCATTCTTTCTTTCTACTGTGACATAATGATGTTTTTACAATATCTGGTCTCTCTTTCAAGCAGTAAATAACAATTAATTGACCTGTGCATACTGAGGAGTTTTTAGGGAGTGAAAGGCATCTTTGAAGTAACTTCTCCTTATCTCAATACCAATTAACTGTTAGACACAGGTTTACTTCAACAGGTCACAAGAAATCAAGAGGCCTCTTAGAGGCCCTTTGTATTAGCATTATGTGAGATAGAACTTTCTACATACAGAGTAGCATAGGATTACATACAAGTAAAAGCATAGGAAATATTTGTTGCAAGTTATGTGATTATATACCGTATAAGTCATATACTGAAATTATATTTTACCACAGCAGGGATGGGGGGGGGGCGGGCGGCGGCACCCGGTGGCACTGCACCCTTATGAGGGATTTACGAGGGTGCAGAACTGTGGAAGGGAATTCCTATGCCCCTCCAGACAAAGTTGGAAGGGCATAGGATCGCAGCCTCAGCAGTGTACTCGTTCTGTTCCATTTCTCTGTATGGATGCTAGAGATGTCATAATTATTTCCCTTCACTCAGACCAGCATATCAATACCTCCAGGGCTGGCATAGTTCATTTTATTTATTTATTTATTATCTGATTTATGCCCCACCTTTCTACCCCCCCCCCAAAAAAAAAAGGCACTCGGGGTGCCTGGCAAAAGCAATTTAAAATAGATTAAAGCAATAAAACTGTGGAGAAAAAGCCTCAGTTTCCTGCACCGTGCACACACACACACACACTCCCCATGTGTAAACAAGTATAATCCCAGCTGGGGGCTGGGAAATGCAAATGTACATAGCTTTGATGGCGCCTCAAAGGCTCCCCATCTTGATGTCGCATGCAAATGTGGCCCAAAAGCCCTCTAGTCATCATGAGCCCACCCGCTCACCTGCCTGGGCCAGATGAAGTTCATCCTGACTGGCTAAAGGCACCTGGGCTACTGAAAGGAGGGGGGGGGACGACAATCTATGCCTGCCCTGGCATTTGGTTTCGTCGTTGTTGTCTGCACGCTTTTGCGGGAGGAGGGCTGTGCTGAGGCAAGCCCCGCAGAGGACCAAAGAACCCCCAGGTCAGTGTTTCTCAACCTTGGGTCCCCAGATGTTTTTGGCCTACAACTCCCAGCATGCCCCAGCCAGCATAGCTGGCTGGGGCATGCTGGGAGTTGTAGGCCAAAAACATCTGGGGACCCAAGGTTGAGAAACACTGCCCCAGGTAAAGGAGAGTAAGGCCTGGGTAGTGATATAGTAAAGGAACTAGCTTTGTTGTTTTATAGCTCTACTGTGTATGCCAAAGTGTCTCCCCACCTTTCCCCCTTCCCTCATTTCCCACCTTTTGTTGTAATCTGTTTACCTGAATAAACTTCCCTGGTTTTACCCCACACGGTGTGTGGGGTTCCCCTGTGGTTCAGCGCTAAATCCAGTATACAGACAAGGGCAAGGCCCCTTAGAGAATCAAGTCAAGACGGCAGAGCTAAGGCTGGCAGTTTTGCACCTTTGATCTCTGGTCTTGAGCAAAGGACCGGCTGGCAGTCCTTTTTCACAAAAACACATTAAAATACAACACAACGCACCATCCTACTCCACCACAACACCCCCCACAATAATGCCCCAAACATCCCTCCAGATTGCCTACTTTTTTTGCCCTCTGTGCCATTGGAGCGCTGTTGGCGGAGCCACGGCAATTGCCCACTGCCACCGGGAGGCATCTGAAGTTTGACCTCCCCCTTTTGCCCATGGAGGCGGAAATCTACAAAATCCTATGGACACTTGGAAGCCCACTCAGGGACCATAGGATTATGTCCTAAAAGGGAGATTTACAGTACATCCCTATTAGGGATTGGCCTAATATAGCTTATTAAAGGTAGACATTGCACTGACTGCTGCTTCAGTGTTGCTTCCTACCAGGGCCGGTGCAAGGCAGTTTGGTGCCCTAGGCAAGATCAGATATTTAGCGCCCCCCCCCTTCCCACTTGAGAGCGCTGTAATTTTTTTCCCAAGGCATTTCTGGTGCCCCCTTTAGCCCTGCGCCCTAGGCAGCTGCCTAGTTGGCCTAATGCAGTGCTTCTCAAATAGTGGGGCGGGGCCCCCAGGGGGGGCGCGAGGCTCCGTAAAGGGGGGCTCGTTTGACCTCAGTTAAAAGTTTTTTTTAATATTGTGTTCCTTTAAATCCTGTGCTCCTTTAAATCTTTTCTGCTACAGTTAATAAAGCTATTCTTTGTTGTAAATTGATCCACATTTCTTTCTTTTTTTATTCTCTTATACGTTAATAAGGATACAGTGTTATGCAGAGGTGTACTTATAACAATTTTATAGACAAATGATACTATTTACAGTTGTGCGGGGGGCGCGAAATGTTTTCTTCTTCCTAGGGGGGGGCATGACAGAAAATAATTGAGAAGCACTGGCCTAATGGTAGCACCGGCCCTGCTTCCTACCAGCGCAGCAGGAAGAAGCTTGGTGCTAGAAGACATGCCAGAGAATATCAGGGTGCGTGGAAGTTTAGTGCTGGGCCAAAATGTCCCACCCCACCCCACCCCTTTTAAAATCCCATCCATGAGTGGTGAAAGTATGGGGGGGGGAATTTTTAAGCCAGGGGCTGGATTTCAACCATGTGTGTGCTACATGCATGGACACTTCTGGCCCTCCAGGCCAGCATCCGCCATGTTGGTTTCCCCAGAATGCTCCAAATCCATAATTTGTCATGACGCAGTTTCATCTTCAGGGACATTCTGGGGAAATATGATGGCAGGCATTGTTAAAAATGAGTCCTTGCCCTCAACATTTGCCCTTCCGCCCTGAAAACGCAAAAGAAGGAGGACCGTTTCACTCCTCTTTCTCCTGTGAAAGTCCACCCGCACCACTCCTGCTCAGTTAGTTCAAAAGTCCTCTCTTAAGAACTTTAGGCCCAGCCTTAAGCACACCATGTGATGTGTTTCCTGTTTTCATGGTTGGAAGTTAAGGTGGGTGCCTTAACGTAATAAATTTCTTTCATTTTTCTTTTTGGAGTGCATCCACAAATTTGTAAGTTCCTTATGTTGGCTTTTTTTTGTTTGTTAAACCAAAGATTTCTTGCTCTTAAAATTATAAAAATGGATTATTGCAATACATTTTTTAAACCCCACTTTACTAATTATTTCCATTGGTGGGTTATCCCTACTGCGTTGTAGTTCATGTGGGACAAGACAAGATTCTTTCCCACTTTTGCTTCACGCTTAGCATTCAAGTCAAGCCATATTGTGAATCCTAAGTTATATGACTCTTGTGGACTAAATAACTCTGGGTGGATTTTACCACTAGGTGGCAAAAGAGTGCTACAGGCAGTTAACGCTTCCCAACTGCTTTTCAGGACAGCTGTCCTGAATCTGTGTAGCGCAGTGTTCTCCAACCTTGGGTCCCCAGATGTTTTTGGCCTACAACTCCCAGCATGCCCCAGCCAGCTACGCTGGGTTGGAGAACTCTAAACACTGGAAGGGTCATATTGGCAAATGATTGCCAATAGGTTCAGGAAAAACGAAACCAAGTATTTCTTCTTCACGATTACGGGCACAAGTTCCGAAGTATCGTCAGGCTGAACCGCCTCTGCTGCTTCCATTCGTGGCCGTTGGAAAAAAAGGATACCTGGCATTGTAGAGATAATAAGAGACTGGGATAAGGTTTCTCAAGCAACTGTTTCAGGGCAATTCACGCGATCCGGGGAGAGAGGTGGGCCTTGCATAGGAGATTCCAGAGCTCTCCATTTCTTTATTTCCAGGTAGCCTGCCACAAATCTTTCTTTCCTGTAATGGTGGGCAACCTTTTTGGCCTTGAGGGCCATATGCAGTGTCGGGTAGTGGTTTCGGGGTTGCACACACACGTGCACTCTTCCCACCACATCTCAGTGCACGGGGATGGGGAGGTTGAAATCACCTCTCCCTACCCACTGAGATCAGGGGACGGGATTCCTGGGGAGCAGAGTTTAAAGCCTCTATTGCAGTGTTCTCCAACCTTGGGCCCCCAGATGTTTTTGGCCTACAACTCCCAGCATGCCCCAGCCAGCGTAGCATGCTGGGAGTTGTAGGCCAAAAACATCTGGGGGCCCAAGGTTGGAGAACACTGGTAGCACTGGAACCTAGATTCCACCTAAACATCAGGAAAAATTTCCTGCCTGTCAGAGCAATAAGACAATGGAATCAACTACCTAGGGAGGTCGTGGGCTCTCCCACTCTGGAGGCATTCAAGGTGCAGCTGGACAGACATCTGTCAGAGATGCTTTGACCTAGATTCCTGCATTGAGCAGGGGGTTGGACTCGATGGCCTTGTAGGCCCCTTCCAACTCTACTTTTCTATGATTCTATGATTCTATGATTCTCTGTTGAGGATGAATCTTTCCACCAGCTGCTTAAAGCATTTGTCGGTGCATTCAGATTGGGAACTGGAAGCAACATTTGGTTCGGGGGGGGGGAGGGAGGAAGCCCATTCATTTTGGTTACTGGCCCTTCAAAGCCATCCGCGGCCACATGGCAGCCTCCTAAGAAGATTGAAAGAAGTGGGAGTCGCTTTTGAATCAATGAACATTTATAGCACCAGGCTGTAAAACTAGACTTTTGCGCCTATCGGAACTCCAGGAATAGTAGCCCTTGATGGTCAGAGACTTATAATGGGCAGCTTCTCACGAACATATTCTGAAGACTGACACGATTTGTGCCCTTCAAAGGCTTGTGCTCTGAACTTGGAGGTCAAAAATTAACCTCCAGATTGCCTTATTCAACCCATAAGTCAGTCAGACAAAAGGAAGGACATCTTCATGCAAACCAAGTCCCCGCATACACTTAAGCAACCTGGGTTTGTATATATAGGGACTGGGCTTGCATCATCTTGTAAGAGGTGTTCATGCCTTCCAGGGCCGGCGCTACTGCTAGGCCAACTAGGCGGTTGCCTAGGGCGCGCGGCTGAAGAGGGTGCGCGGCTGAAGGGGGCGCGGAAACGCTGCGCTCCTCTTCGCTGCTGCTGCGCCGCCCCCGCCAGGCCTCCGCCGCCGCTGCGCCGTCCCCGCCAGGCCTCCGCCTCCCCCGCCAGGCCTCCGCCTCCCCACCCTCCTGCCTGCCGCCGCCACCGCGCCTCCCCCCCGCCCACCCGCCCACTCGCTCGCCCGCCGCTGCGCCTCCCCCGCCCTCCGCCCTCCCGCTCGCTCGCTGCCGCTGCGCCTCCCACCGCCATCGCCACCCCCCAACCCCCCCATCACCCCCCAACCCCCCCGTCACCTACCTTCGTCGCGTCGCTTCCGGAGCCCCGCCCGCGTTGTTTTGGTGGGAGGAACCAGGGCAACAGGGCTTAAACAGCCCTGTTGCCATGGTTTCCCCGGGCAAAAAACAGCGCGGGGGTCCCGTCGCGTCGCGTCGCTTCAGGAGCAGCCGCCGCCGCCGCCGTCGCCGCCGCTGCCGCCGCCGCCGCCACCGCAGCCAGGGCGGGGGGGGGGGAAGGTAGGTTGGTGGTGGTTTGCTTTGGAGAGGGGGGGCGCTAAATATTTTTTCGCCTGGGGCGCCAAACTGCCCTGCACCGGTCCTGATGCCTTCCTCTCTGTGCTAGGTTAAGACCATAAAAAGAGCCCTACTGGAAAGGCCTATCTGGTCCAGCATCCTGTTTCCCATAGTGACCAACCAGATGCTCTGGAAAGCTCTCACGCAGGACATGAGGGTAACAGTATGCTCCCACTCATGTTCCCCAGCAACCGGTATTCAGAGGCATGGTGTCTCCAATCCTGGAGGTGCTGCTATGTAGCCATCATGACTAATCCATTGATAGCCTTATCAGTAATATAATGCATTGAGGAGGGAAACTAGGTACTAACCTCCATGAATTTGTCTACTCCAAGTTGGCAGCCATTGCTACATCATGTGGCAGTGAATTCCACAGTTTAACTATGCACTATGCAAAGAAATATACTTCATTTTGTTTGACCGAAATGTGCCACCATTTAGCTTTAGTGGATAACCACAGGTTCTAGGTGAGAGGGAGAAAATACTGCAGTTTTGTGTGTTTCCCCATTTTTACTTGACCATGCCCTTTGGTTGCCTGGCCATACCCTTGGCCACGCCCTCACGTTGCCTGGCCACACCCTCTTGATCACACCATGTTGCTTAACCATACCTTTTACAAATTCACATGTGTGTCCCCTATTTTCATCTATGAAATGTTGGAGGGTATGTAATCAGATGCATGAAGTCATCCCTAATTGGCAGGTGTAGAATATACACATAGGTGCAGAGGTGGTGGAGATTGTAAGCAGAGAGTTCAAAGGGAGCAGTGACTATTGAGAAAGCAGGCTCACTGATAACACAAAGATCCTGACATTGATAACCTAATTAACACCTGCAATGTTTCCTTGTAATGCGTTTACACATACAGTCATGCCTTGGATTGAGAGCACTGCAATTGAGAAGAGATCCTCCCTGAAACTCAATGTGGTTTCCACCCCTCTAGAGGGACAGTAGACATGATTTTTACTGCACGTCAGCTCCAAGAAAAATGCCGGGAGCAAAATCAACCCCTTTATATGGCATTTATCGATTTGGCTAAGGCCTTTGATACTGTAGACCGTACAGCTCTCTGGACTATCCTTATGAAAATTGGATGCCCCAATAAATTTGTGAATATCTTGCGACTTCTCCATGACAACATGACGGCAACCGTTTTGGACAACAACGGCTCTCATGGTGCTCCATTTAAAGTGGGATCAGGTGTTAAACAGCGATGTGTTATCGCCCCAACATTATTTGCTATTTTCATCGCCATGATTTTACATCTTGTCGAGGGGAAACTTCCCACTGGTGTGGGAATTATATACTGAACAAATGGAAAGCTTTTTAATCTCAGCAGGCTGAAAGCAAAAAGTAAGGTAATTACAACCTCTGTTGTGGAACTTCAGTATGCTGATGATAATGTGGTCTCCGCACATTCAGAGGATGATCTCCAAACTATCCTAAATGCTTTTGCAGAAGCATACAAAAACTTGGTCTCTCACTTAACATCAAAAAGACCAAAGTGCTTCATCAGCAAGTGCAAGCTAACCCTTTGGTGATGCCATCTATCCAGCTTGGCGGGACAATACTGGAAAATGTCGATCATTTTCTCTATCTTGGCAGCTATCTTTCTGCTACAGCTAACATTGACAGTGAAATCCAGCATCGTTTGAGCTCCGCAAGTGCCGCTTTTTCTCGAATGAAACATAGAGTGTTCGAGGATCGGGATATTTGTAAGAAGACCAAAACATTGGTTTATGAAGCCATTGTATTACCTACTTTATTGTATGCCTGCGAAACATGGACTATCTATAAACGTCACTTCCACCTCCTTGAAAGGTTTCATCAACGTTGCCTCCGGAAAATCTTGCAAATTACTTGGGAAGATAGGCGAACAAATGTCAGTGTACTGGAAGAAGCAAAGACTACTAGCATTGAAAAAATGATCCTTCAACGCCAACTTCAGTGGACCGGTCATGTTGTTCGAATGCCTGACTGCCGTCTCCCAAAGCAGTTACTTTACTCCCAACTCAAGGATGGAAAGCGGAATATCGGTGGTCAATATAAGAGGTTTATTTATTTATTTATTTATTACATTTATCAATCGCCCATCTGGCCGGTCACCCGGCCACCCTGGGCGATGTACAATTAAAATACAATAAAACACAATAAAATATAATAATTAAAACAATATAAAAAAAATTCTCATTAAAAACCTAACCCACCCCATATTCCCGCCTGAACAGCCATGTTTTTAATGCACGGCGGAAGCTCATCACGGAGGGGGCATGGCGAAGGTCACTAGGGAGGGAGTTCCATAATGTGGGGGCCGCCACAGAGAAGGCCCTCTTCCTAGTCCCCACCAGCCTGGCTGCTCTAAACAGCCTAAACAGTCTAAACAGCCTGGCTGTTTAAAGATGTTCTTAAGGCTAATCTAAAAAAATGCAATATAAACATCGAAAACTGGGAAGCTCTGGCCCATGAACGATCTAAATGGAGGTTGGCCTTTCACAAAGGTTCCATGGACTTTGAAGAAGCCCGAGTGCAAGGTGAAAGGGAGAAACGTGCTAAGCGACAAGCACGTCAAATGAATCCTTTACAGGACCATCTTCCATCTGGTGACCTGTGTCCTCACTGTGGGAAGCTGTGTGGATCTAGAATTGGCCTCCACAGTCACTTACGGACCCATCGCTAGAGTCTACACAATCTTCTTTAGAATTTCCTCCTTTTATCCTGGAAGACAATCTTACTCGGTCACGAGTGATCACATGATGATGATGATGATGATGATGATGATGATGATGATGATTGAGAGCATAATTCGTTCTGGAAACGTGCTTGTAATCCAAAATACTCTTATATCAAAATGAAATCCCCCCAAAAAAATTTGTACCAAGATTTTTAATTTAAGCTGTACTACAGTACTTGTATTGCAAGACGTCGCTTGTATATCAAGTAAAAAAAAATTAAATACATATTTTAAAATTTGCTTGTCTTGCAAAACGCTCTCAAACCAAGTTACTTGCAATCCAAGGTATTACTGTACATTTAGGCATTTACATAGTTGCCACAGTCTGCATGTTTTGCATTTCATTTCCCTTGGAACTCAAGCCTTAGCATTTTCCTCCTCTACAACCAAGTACTGTATCTAGTTGATTTATAGCCTGATTTATAGCACTAAAGATAGCGCTGAAGCAGGCAGCTAACAATAAAATACAAATGAAATAATGAAATGATAATTACAACATTTAAACTCATCAATTAAAAACACATCCAACCTTCTTTTTTTAAAAAAATGAAATTAAAATGTCAACAAAAAGAAAGAAAGAAAAGAAATAGCACCACCCAAATGATCAAAAACCCACCGCAGCAGCAAATTGGCTTAGGGTGCAATCCTATGCAAGTTTAGTTGGAATAATTGGCCTACAACTCCCAGCATGGGTTGTAGGCCTTTTTTCCCCTGACTAAATTTGCATAGGATTGCACCTTTAGGTGCCAGAAGCCTGCCTGAATAAACATGCCTTTGCCTGTTGGTAGAAGGAGAGCATACATGGAGCTAGATTGGCTCCTTTGGCAGGGGAGTTGCAAAGCTTGGGAGCAGCCACCAAGAAGGCCCTCTCTCTTATATCCCCATCAAGTGTGCCTCTGTCCTTAGGTGATGAACAGGGATGTTGAAGAGTCCTTGGTTTCGAGTCACGAGTCTTTGGACCCGAGTGTCAAGTCTGAGTCCTTGGTCCAAAATGGTGAGTCACCAGTCACTCCCAAAGCTGACTCCATGAGTCCCTATTAAAATCAATGGGGGGTTTTCCCAACAAAATAAGGCTATTTCAGATGTGTGGCTTAAATAAATTCTAGGCACAAGTGTGCCTTTTTATTTCAAAACTCTGCAACTGATTTTGGCAAGAACAGACCAGGCAGACAAACCCAAAATAACCAGGCAGGCAGAGGAGGCAGGGAGGCAGAGGCCTTTGTCTTGGACAATTCAGACTGTGGGACTGGTTAAGAAGAGACCAGGCAGGCAGAGGAGGCTGGGAACCCCAAACAGGCAGGCAGAGGCAGCCAAACCCAAAATGTCTGAAAGGTTGCATTTTAGGAAAATGATTTTAAAAAATAAACTTGCTGTACTTCCTAAAACCTATCCATGTTGCATTTGAGGAACACGATTTTGGAACACGAGTCCTTGGTGGTCTCGAGTCCCGAGTTGAGTCTCGAGTCCCATTAAAAATATTGGGACTCGAGTCTGACTCGAGTCAGAGGGGGGACTCAGTCCAACTCACGAGTCGAGTCCTGGAGTCCGAGTCCCCATCCCTGGTGATGAAAGAGGAGTTGAACTATAGACGGCCTGGTCATGATTTTTTTTTTTTTTTTTAAGAAACAACTGCTTGGCATTCAGTTGAAGTGTTTTGGCAATTGGAGGAATGTTTTGTTATTGAATGAACAGGAAGTTTTTGACTTGGCAACATCTCATTCAGAATCCAACAAAAAGACATGCCACGCCCCCCCCTCCACCCAAGGACTTAGAACCTCTTTATACATTGATTTGAAGAAGACTCCATGCAGTCAAAATGGAATTCTACTGGTACTCCACAGTATATAGGTAGGTGGGCTTGTAATTGTGTACTGTTACTTATTTTAACACATTGAGAGTAAATATAACTGTGGGTTTGTATTGGGCTCTGGTTGTATGTTCCTGATAATGGTGGAGCTGAGAGAAGGGCCTCTACTCAGGGTCTTTAAAAACATATGGGAGAATGTGGTCTTTCAGATAGCCTGGTCCCAAGTTCATATACTGCTTTATAGGCTGTAGCTAGCACTTTGAATGGTTCCCAGAGATTTATTTATCTATTTATTTATTTACAGCATTTTTACCCCTGCTCTTCGGCCAGAAAAGGCTCCCAGAGTGGCTGACAAAGATTAATAATAAGACAGTCCCTGTCCTCAGGCTTACAATCTAAAAGACATGACACAAAAGGAAAAGGGATTGGGAGGGAGGAGGAAGAAAGCAAAACTCAGGCACCACTTCTTAGTTACAAGGTTCTTAAATATTTTCCCCCTTTTTCTTTTCTTGCAGGGAAGGGCAAAACAACAAGCTCCCTTTAGCTGCTCCCTCTCCAGCTGATATATGGGGTCAGGCTGGTCTCCTTGCCATGCTGTTAATCCTGGGAGTCATGGGGTGCAGCCCCGGGAGGCATGGGGCGCAGCCTCCCAGTGGCCCTCAGTTCTCTGAGATGGACCAGTAGCCCGTGAAGCTGATGTAACAAGGGAGTCACATATTCCATATGTGAATAGTCTGGCTGCAGCATCTGGACCACGCGTATATAGACCTGCCCACTAAGGATATTGCTTCATATACATCTGATGAAATGGGCTCCGGTCCATGAACGCTTATGCCAAAATGTGTCAGTATTTCTAGCACCTTCACTCTGTTACAGTCATGCCTTGGATTGAGAGCATAATTTGTTCCGGAAATGTGCTTGTAATCCAAAACACTCTTATATCAAAATGAAATCCCCCCCCAAAAAAATTGTACAGAGATTTTTAATGTAAGCCGTATTACAGTACTTGTATTGCAAGACGTCGCTTGTATATCAAGTAAAAAATAAATAAATAAATATTTAAAAATTTGCTTGTCTTGCAAAATGCTCTCAAACCAAGTTACTTGCAATCCAAGGTATTACTGTATTTTGGCTGCAACAGGCAAACCCAGTTAGCCCCGAGGAAATGGTCTTCCTGGCTTGAGTTTATTTCCGGGGGGGGGGGGGTTATTCTTTGGTGCTGGCTCTTGGCTTGGTCCTTTGGCTCTGGCTCCGCTTCGCTGCCTACATACAGCTTGCTCAGCCCAGGCAGCATCTGGAGATGGGTTGCCTGAGTAAAAATTGGACGTGGAGCAGAGGAATGACAAGAAAGAGTAGGTATCACTGAGCCTGTTTGCACATCATGACAGCCCACCATGGGTTAATTTACTCGCAGTGGCGGTTGTATCATGCCGGGTGCCTGCGGGCGCCATTTTTGCATGGCCTCCTTAGGGGCCTGGCTTGCAGTGGCTTGTCGTGTTGTGCAAACCCAGGCAGCACAGGTTTATTTATTTATTTATTTTATTTATTACATTTATACCCTGCCTTTTTTCCTACAAGGAACTCAAGGCGGCTTACATAATCCTCCTCCTCCTCCTCCTCTCCATTTTATCCTCACCACAACCCTGTGAGGTAGGTTAGGCTGAGAGGCAGTGACTGCCTCTCAGCCTAATAAATAAATAGGTTAACCCTATTTATTTATTTATTTATTATATTTATACCCCGCCTTTTTTCCTGCAAGGAACCCAAGGCGGCTTACATAATCCTCCTCCTCCTCCTCCTCCTCCTCCTCTCCATTTTATCCTCAGCACAACCCTGTGAGGTAGGTTAGGCTGAGAGGCAGTGACTGGCCCAAAGTCACCCAGTGAGTTTCATGGCCGAGCGGGGACTAGAACCCGGATCTCCCGAGTCCCAGTCCAACACTCTCACCACTAGGCCACACTGGCTCTCTAAAACAAGCCATGGGTTATTTGAGGGCTGTCTAACCGTCAGACAGCCCCTGCCGCCTGGGTTGGCGTGACCCGACAAGCCGCAGCAAGCTGGGCTCCCGCGGGCCCCTGGCACAACGTGGCAGCCCATGGTGGGTGAATTCAGCCACGGTGGGGTGCCGTGTTGTACAAACCAGATCTCTGGCTTCATTTAGGAATTTTTCAGGAGTGCCGTGTGGGTTTTCAGGCCAAGCAACTTTGCTCCACCCTGGAGAACTTTTAGCAATTAAAGATTCTGATCATGTGTTGCCTGGGAAAGCTGGCACATGGAACAAGACTAGTTAGTAATGAAAACAGGGTAGTCTTCTCGAAGAGCTCCAGGCTTACACTACAGCTAAAAACACTGAGTCAGATCACAACTTCATCTGGCCCATCACTCTGAAAACATCAATGGCTAGCTCGATGCCTCCACACAAGGAAGTGATAATAACCAGCCCTGTGCGTCCCTAACACCTGGCAATTAACAGGGCACGCCTATATCTTTATGAGCTACTGTGCAGCTACATTTGGAATATTGTGGACATCTAAAAAAAAAAAGCTCCCTGTCCTGGCTGATTTTTTCCCAATGGTTTTTAAAAAATATATTTTTGTTTTTGTTTTTTAAAAAGGGGTGTCTTTTTAGAATAAGGAGGCTGGTGAGCAGCCCAGGTGGGCCCTAGAGGCTTTCCCATGCTTCATTTTGCTGCACCACAGCTGTCTAGAAAAAAGGAAAAAGTAAGGTGGGGTGGAGCAGAAAGTACTTGGGGGCTAGAGAGGGTGGCAGAAAGCTACCTGGGGAGCCAGCATGGTTGTGGGGTGCAAGGGTGTGTGTTCTGCCTGTCTTGTGTATGTGCATTGCACATATTTTGGCAGGAGTGTTTTGTGTTGTGTGTGCGTGTGCGTGTGCATGAGCAGATCTTTTAAATTCTTGGTGCGGTGTGTGTTTTGCCTGTGTGTGTGTGTGTGTGTGTATGTGTTTCCCTGAGCATCACCAGTTTGCCTTCTGTGAAATGGGTATTTTGCTGTGCTTTGGGTGCGGGGCAAATCGATAGTTTGGCCTTTGGGGCTCAGACCCCACCTCTGCCTTGTACCGTAATTAGGTCCCTTGGGTATGTAACTTCTATTTTAGCCTTACCAATGTCCACTATGGCATCAGCCCCGCACTAGGAACATCTTCACCTGTTGCATGGCTGTCTGTCATGGAGAAGGCAAGAGCCTACCTGGAGCAAGTAAGTTAAGAACCCCACAGAGGAACAGCCAGGAGCATTTTCTGGTCACTGCATTCTGTTATTGGTGGCCCCTGGCTCAAAGCCAGCCCCTTGAAAGCACCAACCCAGGTGTTAAAAAGAGAGAGAGAGATGGTGGAAGCAGGTTACAGCAGTTGCTCTGGGGCCACTTTGGGAGTTGCAGCAGGGTGGGGGGGACTCAGATTATTTTCTCAGAGTCAAAGCTAGATGCTGACTGGGGTATGAGCCCTGGAGAATAGGTGAGATCAGTTGTTACTCATTTGCAGCCTTCAGAAGAGGAGACTGAGGGGAGATATGATCGCACTCTTCCAGGACTTAAAGGGTTGTCACACGGAGGAGGGCCAGGATCTCTTCCTTGATCATCCCAGTTTGCAGGACATGGAAATAATGGGCTCAAGTGACAGGAGCCCAGATTCCACCTAAACATCAGGAAAAATTTCCTGACTGTCAGAGCAATAAGACAATGGAACCAACTACCTAGGGAGGTGGTGGGCTCTCCCACTCTGGAGGCATTCAAGGTGAAGCTGGACGGCCATCTGTCAGGGATGCTTTGACTTGGATTCCTGCATTGAGCAGGGGGTTGGACTCGATGGCCTGGTAGGCCCCTTCCAACTCTACTTTTCTATGATTCTATTATCCCTTCCCTTGTCTTCTACACAGGGGCATTGTGTATGTTTGGCAGAGCAGCTTGGGGAGATTACTAAACTCTTTGTCTTCTTGACGAGCCTGCTGAGGACATTCAGCTTCAAGAAGAGGAACAACTCAATAAACACCCTGTATCAGGGTTCTCATTGCATCCCCGTCCTTGTAAACTCTTCCACTTCCCACTGCCGGGCCTCATAAACCATGGAAATAATGACAGTGGTGTACTTATTACCGTAAATATATATGCCATTCCTTTCCCCTTCATCCAACACTCTGCCTAGACGTTCTCAGGTTAACTCTGTCCTAGAACCTGTCCCCTCTATCAGATCTTGAGGCCGACCTATCTAGATGAAGGTAAGCCCCAACCCACTCCACCCCAAATCCTTCAAAATACATCCACCCACCCAAAGGAGCCACAAATTCTTCTGTGAAAGTGGGGTGGGAATTTTTGGCCCAGCACTAGTATTGGACCAGTTGAGTTCTGCGCTGCTGAGGGTTCTGAGGCAGAGTCCTGGGGCACAGCGATCTCTTCAGGAAGAGCAGATGGAGGCATAAGAACATAAGAAGAGCCCTGCTGGATCAGACCAAGGGTACATCTAGTCCAGCAGACTCAGGCGACAGCAGTGATGTGCTTAGATGTGCTTTTGCTCAGCTGAGACTGGTGTACCAGTTATGCCTGATCCTACACTCTGTAGATCTGGGCATTGTAATCCATGCTTTAGGTCCATCGTGTCTGGATTATTGCAATGAGTTCTAGGTGGGGCTGCCTTTGAAAAGTGCCCAGAAGCTTCAGTTAGTCAAGAATGCAGCAGCTAGATTATATTAACTGGGATTGCCCATTGGAAGCATGAGACTCCTTTGTTGAAACAGCTGCCCTGGCTTCTGTTTTGCTTCTGGGCCCAATTCAAAGTGCAAGTGATGACTTCTAAGGATTTGGGATCGGGTTATGTAGAGGACTTCGTTCTGCTGTATAAGCCTGCCCACTTGTTAAGCTCATCCATCTATCCCAGGGCTCTCCAACTGTGGGTCCCCAGATGTTGCTGGCCTACAGCTCCCAGCATACCCAGCCAGCATGGCTAATGGCAAGGGATTCTGGGAGCTGTAGTCCAGCAACATTCTGGGGACCCAAGGTTGGAGAGCCCTGGTCTATCCTGATGGTCTGCCTTGTTGGGACCAGGGAGAGGGTCTTCTCAGAAATCCCACGTAGGGGCTCTAGAACTTAAGGTAGCCACCTGTCCTTTAAAAAAATAATAATAGAGGGCTGTCCTCTATTTTGAAGGCATCCTCTATTTGACGGGCTGCCCAGTCCAAGTCCAGTTTGAAGATAATGAGCCATCAGAAGGAAGAGCTAAAGGGCCTTGGAGGTGCCCCTCAACAGCACCTGAACAGCAGACTCAGCAAGGCACTCAGGTCCCCTGGTCAGTCTTCCACACTATGGTGAGATGTACTGTATTTCTATTTAAATTATAATAATTATTCCTAAATTTGCATCTATACATATAAATGAGCACATGCTGATTTTATCCAAATCAGTATCCTCTTTTGTCCTCTTTTTTGATGATTACAAGTGTCCACTCTGCTGGAACTCCCTTGCAAGAGAAGGTTGTCTTCTCTCTAATGGCTAATTCCATTGTACACGGGCTGTATCCTGTTAGGATACACTTATCTCATCTCCAGGATGATAATACAGTTAAGTGTTAATTATCCTATACAATTTTTTTAAAAACCACATTTATTCCACTTTGATTACATGAGGGAGATTTTCCAAAAGGAAGAGTAAGTATCTGGCTGATGAGGAACCTGTGATAAAGAAAAGGAAACCACATGTGGCCAAAAATAAATCCTGCTTTACTATTCCTCTGATTAGTCTGCTGCGGTGTGTTAATTCAAGTTGTTGCCCCCTGTCCAGTTTCTTGCTATGCCATAAATAATAAGGTCAAATAAGGTCCTTGTGAAGGATTCTGGATCCGGGGTTTGATAAAACTGCTGGAAAAAGTCCGCTGCGGGACTTCTGAAATAATGCCAAAACCCAATCTCTAAAAAGTTCAATGTGTGGGGCAAGTCCACTCCCCATGACTGAGGGATCCCCACTTCCTCCATCATACTTTCAGTGCCATGTTGGCATTCCCAGGGCAGCTTAAATACTCAAATAAAATACAACAATCACACAATGCAACAAAACAAAACAAAAACAGCCAATTTAACAGTCTAAAAACACAACGGCCTCACCATAGGGAATCATCACCATATAGAGCAGTGCTTCTCAAATAGTGGGGCGGGCCCCCCAGGGGGGGCGCGAGGCTCCGTAAAGGGGGGCTCGTTTGACCTCAGTTAAAAGTTTTTTTTAATATTGTGTTCCTTTAAATCCTGTGCTCCTTTAAATCTTTTCTGCTACAGTTAATAAAGCTATTCTTTGTTGTAAATTGATCCACATTTCTTTCTTTTTTTATTCTCTTATACGTTAATAAGGATACAGTGTTATGCAGAGGTGTACTTATAACAATTTTATAGACAAATGATACTATTTACAGTCGCGCGGGGGGCGCGAAATGTTTTCTTCTTCCTAGGGGGGCATGACAGAAAATAATTGAGAAGCACTGATATAGAGCAATACGCCAATGGAACCAGCCATCTAGGGAGGCAGTGGGCTCTCCAGCACTGGAGGCATTCAAGGTGCAGCTGGACAGCCATCTGTCGGGAATACCTTGACTTGGGTTCCTGCATTGAGCAGGGGGTTGGACTCGATGGCCTTATAGGCCCCTTCCAACTCTACTATTCTATGATTCTATGATCATCATCATCATCTTAAAAAGTTTGAAGTGCCCAGGAACATCTGTATCTGTATCTCTCAATATATCTCAGGCACTGACTAGACTGGGTGCTAGACAGGTCTCCCTGGGCAGGACACTCCTCAGGTGGGACACCACCACTGAGAAGACCCTTTCCTAGGTCACCAGCCACCTGAGCTCTGATGATGGGGGCACCAAGAGAAGAGCCTCAGACGAAAGTCTCAGTGCTCAGGCAAATTGGGGCAGGAGGAGGAGGCAATCCAAGACCTGGGTTTCAAGCTGTGTCGGGCTTTAAAAGTAAACACTTCAAATTGAGCCCGGAAGCAGACAGGGACCCGGTGAATTTATTTCAGCACAGGCATTATATGATCCCACCTTCTGGTCCTCTGGCAACAAACCAGTTGCAGGTTTCCAGACCAGTGTTCTCCAACCTTGGGTCCCCAGATGTTTTTGGCCTACAACTCCCAGCATGCCCCAGCCAGCATAGCTGGCTGGGGCATGCTGGGAGTTGTAGGCCAAAAACATCTGGGGACCCAAGGTTGGAGAACACTGTTCCAGACTGTCTTCCAAGGGAGCCCGACATCAAGGGCATTGCTGCCATCCCACCTGAAGTTACCAGAGCACTGATAACACTTTCTGTCCAGGGGAGGCTGCAGCGTTGGTTGACAAAAGGTATTTATTCAACACCAGAGGATATTTTTGAGCCTCCTCCAGTGACCATTGTTGATCTATGTCCACCTACAGACTGTGCACCTGATCTTTCTGGGAGAGTGCAATAATCGCAACCACACAACAGAACTGGTTGAACAATGTCTCCCTGGGAAAACAAACCACCCAACAAGAGTACCTTATCAGACTCACCCAGTCCATTAGCGTTCCCAGGCACTCGTTCAGCACCGCCGCTCTGACTCAGCCATAAAAGAGACAGAGTTGAGTGTCGTCAGTACGGTGAAGAAACCCCACTCCGAAATCTTTAGACTATCTCTCTCAGCAGTTTCATGCAGATGTTAAATGAAATGGGGAACAAAATAGAGCCCCAAGGGACCTCCGTCCATACCATAGCACAAATAGCACTAAGCCAAGGTAAAGTCCCCCATCACCACCTTCTGGAATCAGCCTTCAACGTAGCAGTGGAACCACCAAAATGCCATTTCCCCCATGACCTAGACCCAAGACCTTAGCCAGGAAGATATCCTTGTTGATTATACTGAACACCACTGAGAGATGGGAGAAAAATAGCAGGGTTGTATTCCCCTGTCTCTCTTCGAGCAACCGAAGGCAGTCTCAGTACTGCAACTAGCCGCCTGACTCCCAACTGAAATGGATCCAGGTAATGAGCGTAATCCATTAGCCTCCATCCAAACTAGTCTTACACAACTGCAGAGGCTGAGTTCCCAGCAGTTCAGCGGCCCCCTTTACCACATAATGAGCTCTCCTTGTCAATGGCATTATGGTTGGCTTCCCAAGCCACACTTCTATCCCATGCAAAACACCACGTTCTGATCCTGTTGTTGTTGTTGTTGTTAATAATGAGCACTGCTGCTTCTGGAAGTTCATAAGGGCTCTTTGTAAGAAATTGTCAAGTTAAAGCCTGATTGATTTATTTATGTATAATATTTCTATCCCACCTTTTTTCCTGCAAGGAACCCAAGGTGGCTTATGTAATCCTCCTCCTCCTCCTCCATTTTATCCTCACAACAACCCTGTGAGGAAGGTTAGGCTGAAAGTCAGTGACTGGCCCAAAGTCACCCAGTGAGCTTCACGGCTGAGTGGAGACTAGAGCCCGGATCTCCCGAGTCTCAGCCCAACACTCTCACCACTTGTCTGAGTGTGGAAAGCTAAGCAGGGTCAGGCCTGGTTATTACTTGGATGGGAGACCCCTCCTCTAGTTTCCTGCATTGAGCAGGGGGTTGGACTCGATGGCCTTGTAGGACCCTTTCAACTCTATGATCCTATGTAACTATAGCTACATCATGAGTTGTCAGGGCCAGCCCTACCCTTAGGTAGAGCGAGCAGCTGCCCCAGGTGGCAAGCACTGAGGGGCAGGGAGCAGCAGTGGGGCGTTGGAGAACAGAGCTGTCTGTGCCCCCTAAGCTAGCCTGCTGCCTCCAGGTGCGATGGAGGAAGCATTCTCATCCCCAGTGTTCAAGTAAGAGTCAGCTGCCAGTCAAGTTGGCTTCTCTCTGTGGAACTGGTGGGGAATTTGCATCAGGTAGCCAAACGTCTTCGGCCGGCCCTGCATGTTGCAATTGTATCTTTAGTGCCATGTCACTGTAAGATATGTCAGCTAGTATATTAATTTCTTGCTTGTAAAAATATTTTGATGTTGCTTCTAAGGTTGAGTTCTGTTACAAATCCTGCTATTCTGGGAAGAAGTAGCCCACATTTGGAAGGAGAGGCTCCATTCTGGTCTTGCACTCTTGAGAACAGCTCAAGAGTTTTGGAAAAGGCAAAGGAACAGTCCCCATGAGGTGCATTTAGGCACTGCAGATCCCAAGTCTACATGATGTTTTGCAAGCACCTTTCTTGCAAGACCATTGTGCCCCCAGTGTGCACAAATATTTTCATACTTTAAAAAAAAAAAAATTGTTTTAGCCCCACTTGCACAACAGTGGAGGCACACAGTTCGGTGAGTGCGAAAATGGGGAGTCTCCGCTGGGCAATGTCCTGGGGGTACCTGCTGTCAAAGTGCAGCAGGTACCAACCCTAGACATTGCCCCAGAGGGAGTCCAAACAGGGTTTTTTCAAACTTTGGTTTCCTTGGACAGCTGTCAAAAGGCGAGCTGTCAAAGGAAAGGAAAGCCACAAGTGATCTTTGCCCATGAAAGGGGGTGGTCAGCAGATCACCCCCTTCACAGCAAGATCCTTGTCTTTTTCTTTTTTTTTGCCCTGACTGTCCTCGGGGTTCTGTACATTTTGCATTTTTCCCTGAGACTCTAGCTGCTCAGGAAAATGCAAAAGTGCATCCCACCCCATTTCTGGGGGAAAGTAGTTTTTTTTTACAGCTAGCTGTCAATTTCTGACATATGTGTGTGTACTCCATCCATTTTTTCCCTAATTTTTTTTTTTGTACTTCTGCAATCACTGGGGCTCCCACCAGCCTGCTGATATCTCCCTCTGTTGAGTGGGTGTTGTTGTTCTTTTTGTTACAGAAGAATCCACACTCACCCTTGAAGGGATGGTAGCTGGATGTGTCAGCCAGGGCAAGTCTATTGGACTCATTAGCTTCCCAGGCCTGGACCATTCCTGCAGATGCAATGAATGCCCAGTGGTCTAGCCTTCACCATGTAAGTATCTGCCCTTGATTCAGAAATGATACAGAAGCAAGAACACCAGCCTGGAAAGATCGCTCTGGACCAAACTGCATTTAAATGCCTGCTTATATAGCTCACTACCTTGTCCTGGTCCTGAAAAACTGATCTCCCTCCTCTTCCATTTACCTCCATTCCCTTGTGAGACTTGTCATTTTAGTTTGTAACAGAGCTATCCTATGGCCTCTGGACAGTGTGTAGAGGGCCGTAGGATTGTTTGGATTCCCAGATCCGAGGTTGGAAAAGAGCTCCAACCTTGGAGCTGGGGATCCACGCTTGGATACCCCCCTCCCCACAGCCCGCATGGAAAGAACTGCGCTGGCTACTTCTCCAAGGTTGTAAGAGCGACCTTGGAGAAGGGGTTTAGGGGGCATTCCGGGGTGGGGAGGAAACCGGTGGTACCTCAGCCTCCTTCTCTCCCCCTCTAAAGCGCCACAGCTAGGTGACCAAAATCGGCCATCTAGCTGCATTGCAGAGTGGGAGGAGCTCGGAGGCAATCTTCGCCCGCCTCCATGCTCCTCCCACTCTGCATAGGGTGCTCATAATCCTCTGAGTTCAGAGGGTGACGGGTATCCCCGCCGGATTGCACCCTAACCCTGAGTGCATGGCTGGCCTCTCTCTTTTTATTGATGTGAACTGCTTTGTGAGACAATGATTGTATGAGAAGCAGAACAAAAATACAGTAATTAAATAATTTGCTCTTAACAATGAGATGAGAAACCAAAGAACTAATTAAGGATAGTATGGTTTTCTTTCTTTCTTTCTTTTCTGTCTAGGGCAGAACACCGCTACAAGAAGTGTTCCACCCTGGGCTCCATGTACAATTACCACTATCTTCTTTGTGATTCCAGTCTTTTGAAAGTGGCACATAATCATACATCTGGAAGATCGCAGAAATGCTCCTTCACCAGAAAAGCACACACAAACATCTTGCATGCGCAGAAGTTGTTCAGAAAAGGGAAAAAATATCTGAGATACTTCACAGGCATTCCCTAGATATCCGAGAGTGTTGGGGAGCAGAGCGGAAAACTCCATGGAAGTAAAAGGAACAGGCTAGCTAGGGTATGTTGATTTTGTCAGGACATTTGTGATTCTATACCAGTCTTTTGCCAGCTCAGGGTGGGATTACACTGGCCGTTGATATTTCGGGAGCAAGCCTGAACTCAAGGTGTGGAGAAAGCCTGACACGAGTATGCATGCACACACACACACACACACACACACACACACAGCCTCCGTCCAGGGGAGGGGGGCGAGGAGGGGGGATTGAGTTACAGGGAAGCAGCCAGACAGACCGGCATCCCCAACAATGGAGAGTCTCGGTTGAATTCCACAAAACCCAAGAAAGGACCATCAAGACCATCAAACTATCAGGGCAGTCTCAAAGAGCTGTAAAGTACCCAGCACATCACCTTCTTCCCGGGCAGGAATAAGCCCACCTGATACGAAGGGGCAGGCATAAGCCCCCACCTGACCTGGAGGGTGGGGAGAGCGGGAAACTCAGGGGTAGAAAACCCCTCTCCCTTCCTGTGAGGGGTTGTTGGGAACACAGGGTGCTTTGGAATCCTCCAAGCGGCGGCTGGAGTAAGCTGTTCTCATCCCCGGATCGGCCGACCCGGAGCCAGGCTGAAATTGACTAGCGTAAAGTCTTTAGTCTAAGGTAACTGACTAATCCCAAGGCGCTAGCCTGGGAGCCTGTTTCATTGATAAACGTAGAGGTCACCTCAGGTTGTGTTGACATTATAGTACAGTAATACTATACTGTACTATAGTATAGTATAGTATAGTTAGTATAGTATAGTATAGTATAGTATAGTATAGTATAGTATAGTATAGTATAGTTACTTGGATTACGAGTAACCCGGTGTGCGAGCAATTTTGAAAGACGAGCAAAAGTTTTGCAAAAATTTTGACTCGCTAAACGAGCGAGGTCTTGCAAAACGAGCACACCGGGTTACTCGCTGCCGCGTGGAGCCGCCCAGAAGCCGGCGCAGAACGAGCGGCCACGCCTGGCCTCCGCGGCTCCCTGCCAGGGAGCCGGCAAAGCACTGCCAGCTCCATGGCAGGGTGCTGCGTGGAGGCGCTCCCTCTGCTCCCTACCTTTTCTATTCCAGCGGCGGCTCGCTGAGGGGAGGTGAGCCGCCCACGCTGCCATACCCGGTCCCATCGCATCCTGAAGCGGCTCCCTTTTCTTTTCCTGTGGCTCCCTTTTCTTTTCCAGCGGCGGCTCTGCTCTCCTCAGCGAGCCGCCCGCGCTGCCATCGCTGGTCCCGTCGCGTCATCTCCCCCCGGAAGTGACGGGACGGGACCGGCGATGGCGGCGCGGGTGGCTCACTGAGGGGAGGCGAGCCTCTTCTGGAAAAGAAAAGGGAGCCACATGGAGAAGAAAAGGGAGCCGCTTTTCCAGCAGCGGCTCGCCTCTCCGCAGCGAGCTGCCCGCACCGCCGGTCCCGTCGCGTCACTTCCGGATGCAACGGGACCGCCGATGGCAGCGCGGGTGGCTCGCTGAGGAGAGCAGAGCCGCCGCTGGAAAAGAAAAGGGAGCCGCTTCAGGATGCGATGGGACCGGGTATGGCAGCGTGGGCGGCTCCCCTCCCCTCAGCGAGCCGCCGCTGGAAAATAAAAGGTAGGGCGCGGAGGGAGCGCCTCCACACAGCGCCCTGCCATGGAGCTGGTAGTGCTTTGCCGGCAACCTGGCAGGGAGCCGCGGAGGCCAGGCGTGGCCACTCACTCTGTTGGCGCCTCGCGCTGCCGCTTCCCTGCCTGGGAGCCGGCACGGCAGCGCGGGAGGCACCCGCAGAGCGAGTGGAGGTGTAGCGCAGCGCAGCCGCTTGCTCTGCAGGTGCCTCGCGCTGCTGTGCCGGCTCCCAGGAATTCATTCCACAAGCATTTAATCATTGCTTTGCCAGCTCCCTCCATGGGGCTCCCTGCCAGGGAGCCGGCAAAGCAGAGATTAAATGGTTGTGGAATGAATAATCTGAGTTCCCATTATTTCTAATGGGGAAACTCGCTTCGATATGCGAGTCTTTTGGATTACGAGCATGGTTCCGGAACGAATTATGCTCGTAATCCAAGGTACTACTGTATTCCTAGAAAGCTGTTAGTTCCGCTCCATATCTTGTGTAAATAAATAAAGCCTTATTTGGTCATGTAAAGGGCTCTAGTTTCCTCTTGTGTACGCAAACCTCCTAGTCAGTTTCACTTGCTTGTACGCTGTAACTCAGTGCCGGTTAACCCGTTAAGTGCCGAACTCATAGGACCCGGGTGGGTGCTGGTCCTTCACACAAGGTATTTTATTTATTTTTTAATCTGCCCAATAGGAACATAGGTAGCTGCCTGATACCGGGTCAGACCCTAGGTCCATCTAGCCCAGTATTGCCAACACTGGCTGGTAGCAGCGGCTCTCCAGGATTTCAGGCAGGAGTTTTTCCTGCCCTACCTTGAGATGCTGCCGGGGGATTGAACCTGGGACCTTCTGCATGCAAAGCGGGCGCTCTATCACGGAGCTATGGCCCCTTCCTCCACCAACATTCTCTGAAATCAAGTTATAGTATATCCACAGCATTTCCACAAACTACTAAGGAACTTACCTGATCAAAAAATGAAGAAAGGTTAGTCTGGCAGGCAGGACTTGTTCTTGACAAATCCATGCTGGCTTCCATATTGATCACTGCATTCATGTCAAGGTGCCTACAGATCGAGCGCTTTATAATATGCTTTAGAATCTTCCCAGGTACTGATGTCAGACTGACTGGTCTATAATTCCCTGGATCCACCGTTTTGCCCTTTTTGAAGATAGGGACAACATTTGCCCTCCTCCAGTCATCCGGTACCTCTCCCATTCTCCAGGATTTTCCTAAGATAATAGATAGAGGTTCTGAGAGTCTATCTGAAAGCTCCTTCAACAACCCCCTAGGATGCAGTTCATCTGGAGCTGGGGACTTGGACTCATCTAACATGCTTAGATAGTCCCTGACCATCTCCCTGTCAACCTCAAGCTGCACTCTTACCCCTTCAGCCTGTTCATCACATATGCCAGATGGAGGAAAAGACAGACTGAGCCAAAACAGGAATTGAGCAGCTCCGCTTCTTCTTTGTCACCTGTCAAGATTTTGCCATCTTTGCTGAGCAGCTGGTCTACCATTACTTTTGTTCTCCTTTAAACATATCTGAAGAAACCTTGGGGGGTGGGTGGGTTATTCTTACCATGCCTCGCCAACCTCAGTTCATTCTGAGCTTCAGCCTTCAAGCAATTCTGGGCTATCTGTCTGTACACTTCTTCAGTGTCCTGTCCCTCCTTAGTAGTGAATGGTACTACCTCCTGTCAAAATCGGTTAGCCCCGCCCCCTCAGAATGATTTATGGTCCTTAAGCCCCACCCCCTGTCTAAGGCCCGCCTCAGCCAAAAGTCCCACCTCCGGAAGAGCTGGTCATCGGAAGTCCCACCTCCGGAAGAGCTGGTCAGGTGACTGGGGTCACCTGATGGGGGTCATGTGACCCCTCTACGAACTCACCTGACTGCCATGGACCAATAGGGAGCGGTTTTACACCCCTGGCGTGGACAGGAACAAAGATGGCAGCCGGCCATCTCCGACCCCTCTCCGGGTTGGTCCAGCGGGGTCATGTGACCCCTCTACGAACTCACCTGACCGCCGCGGACCAATAGGGAGCAGTTTTAGACCCTGACGCCCCCCGGAAAGGAGGTGGCCCCGGCCACCACCGACCCCTCTCCAGGTTGGTCCAGCGGGGTCATGTGACCCCTCTACGAACTCACCTGACCGCCGCGGACCAATAGGAAATGGTTTTAGAGGCCTGACGCGCACAGGGGTCCTGTAGGAAAAACGACCTTTCCCACCAGGCAGGACAGAACAGGGTCAGATCGCGGCGGCCTTCTCCCTTGCCCGGACAAGTTCCCCAGCACAGAGGCCATGTTTTGGCAGTACAAACCCGCAGCTGTGAACCAGAACAGCCAAACAGAGTCTACCGCTACACCTCCAATAGATGCAGAACCTACCCCCAAAAAGCGGTATATCAGTTCTGAAGATAGTGCTGATGAAGTTTTTCGATCACCTAAAAAAACGCAAACAGAGGAGACTACTAAACACCGAATGTGGCACAGCCTCTTGGAAGTGGTAGCGGCTGAGAACCTCGTTGAACTTGCACAGGTAAAAGAAAAAAGAAGAAATGAGGGGGGTGGGGGCAGTTTTTGGGTTGGGGGCAAATAGAGGGAAATGGTAACAGGCCCCAGAAGTATTTCAATAGAAGGTTTTTTTCTATTTCTAGGGAGAGGCATCAAAGAACGAAGAAGCAGAAGATGGTGGACTGACCGCAGCAATGCTGTGGAGTATGACTGAAAACATTCAGCCAGAGGTTTGTGTGATTTTCTGTAGCATCTTGTATTAAAAGACAGAAATAAACTCATGGTCTAAACCTTTCTTTAAATTCTTTCTTAGGATTCTGCTGAGCTGACAATGGATCAGCCAAAGCAGCGCTGTCCTTAAAAGTATCCTTGGTCTGCAAGCTGGGGAAATAGATTGCTCTTCACCCCGGAAATCGCGGTGGGCTATGCTCTGTATCGTCAGGGCAACAGTTTTTGGCGTCCTGCGATATTGTTTAATGCAATATGCGAAGGAGACCTGTCTGGGTTGCCAAATTTAAGAGCCAGCAGGCATGTCTTCGCACGAGTGTTTGACATGGACCAATAGCATCATCTCTAGAAAGCTGAGAATTGTATGTGGGAAGATATGTTTTAAAAGCATCTTGCACATTGTCACTCTGATCGCTTACAGTCTTGCTCTGACCCAGAATTGTGTGGACACTGTATTGATATCGGTCACCAAGGTCGGCAGGTCGCACAAGGCACTTAAACAATTAAATAATTGTCTTGAAAGCTCTGACCGTGTATTTTTAAATCATGTCATGAAAGTGATTAAAAACAGAAACTATAAAGATTTTCTTACAACTGTAAGCGATCAGAGTGACAATGTGCAAGATGGGCCTTAGACAGGGGGCGGGGCTTAAGGGCCATAAATTATTCTGAGGGGGCGGGGCTAACCGATTTTGACAGGAGGTAGTACCATTCACTACTCTCCTTCCACCCCCTTCTCTGATTTTCAGATCATTGCTAAGTTTTTTGTGTGTAGCCACATTGGATTCTTCTCGTGTCTTCCATTTATCCCCCTCGTTGTGATTGTTTCTGCTTGCAGCTTTAGTATCTGCTTGTTTGGGAACTCTCATCCCTCTTGAATTCCTCTTCCCCCTGTTAGGTTTTCCTGCCATGGAAGGAATCCTTCTTATGGATTCCTACTCAACATTGCTCTGAGTTTATTAAACTCCCCTAGCTGCAGGGACGGATACCTGGGCACTTGAAGCAGTTGGGTCACTGCTGCCTACAGCATGGACGCTCATGGAACACAAGACTCTGTGGAATCATTGTGTGTTGGGCGGGACAGGAAATGTTCCTGAAGAGTGTGTGTCTCCATTGGTGTTACCACATCAGCTCCCTTTGGGTCTGAGTTGCGTGCTGGCATTGTCACCACAATGCCACTTGATAGCCAGGCAATGGCAGTGTTGTCAGGGAGGCGATGGGCATGCATGGCTTTTAGCTTTTGCTCTGTCGTGTGCTTTTGGAACTGGTATGCTTCCCCACTCTCGTTCTGGGCTGAGTGAGTGTAGGATTTGGTGGTGGTGGTTGCTTCCTTCCCTCTCCCCCGTGTGATTTTGTATGTAGAATTGCTCGGCCAAACTCTCTTCCCTTCAACTATTCAATGACACATATCAGGCGTATCTATGTAATGAGAGGATGGAAGCATTCGTGCAGGCAGAGACACGTCCCTAATTGGATGTGGTGCAAGAAATCGTGTTCCTTTCACTTTGAATTTGGAGCATCTAGAAGGCGGGTACTGGAAAAGCAGAGGCAGGTGGCAAAGTCTCTGAGGAAGGCAGAAACCCATTGAAGAAATCAGATTCAACTCACTCAGAAGACCTAGAAACATACAAAGACAGAGGGGGGCGCGGGGAAGGCAGGAGAATGGTGGGGACCTGGGGATTGTCATTGGTTCTGCTGGTGGGTTTTCTGGTTCTGCAGTTCCTGAAGCAGCGCTGGTCATCCAGACACTGCCCACCTGGGCCTCTTGCACTCCCACTCATTGGAAACGTTTGGTGGATGGGGTTTAAGCTGTGCGAAGATACCCTCTTTAAGGTACCATATATCTTTCTAAATAAGTAAATCAGCTGACTGAGTAAGAAGCTAATTGAAGAGAGGTGAATTGTTTTCTTTCTGTGGCAACTAGGGATGAAAGCGTTATGTTGATCAAACCTTCTGGGAAATAAGCGTGTAAAAATGTGGGGGACTTGGGAACTTGTTCAGCAGGAATCTTTAGTGATATATATATATTTGATCATCTGTTCTGCAAAACTGTGCCTATCATTTCGCAGGGATTCTGTACCTTACAGTAAATTTAATTGTACACACAGTCCTGGCTCTTCTCTGCCAGCGACCTGGCACGGGGCTGTTTAGCCCAAGAGCAACAGAGAAGGTAAGCCGGGACATCAGACAGGTAGGTGAGCCCCACCTACCATCTCTCAGGTCTTGCCCTAGACTACTTCTTTGGCTCGTTGTTGCTGCTTTCTACTGTGAGGGAGGCCACCATCCTGAGCAGAGCTGCTAAAAGAAGAAAAACCTCTCCTAGGCTGACTGCCAACCTGAGCTGTCTCCTGGGACAGCCCTTATCTTCCAGGACCTGATGCAGGGTGATGGTGCCTTGGCAGCAGCGATGCCAAAGGGGGGGGTGTCACCCCTTTGTGGGGAGCTGCTTCGGGGGGATGCAAGGGAAAGGGCCATCCCCCAACATCAGGTTGATTGGCTTTTGTGGTTTGTGTGTGTGTGTGTCAGGGGGTGGATTTCTTTTCTTAAAATCTGGTCATGTGCCTGGGAGAGAGGATACAAGGCAAGGTGGGGGGGGACCTGAGCCCCCCCCCCCAATTAGTGTGGTTATGGCAGTGCTTCTCAATTATTTTCTGTCATGCCCCCCCCCTAGGAAGAAGAAAACATTTCGCGCCCCCCGCGCGACTGTAAATAGTATCATTTGTCTATAAAATTGTTATAAGTACACCTCTGCATAACACTGTATCCTTATTAACGTATAAGAGAATAAAAAAAGAAAGAAATGTGGATCAATTTACAACAAAGAATAGCTTTATTAACTGTAGCAGAAAAGAGTTAAAGGAGCACAGGATTTAAAGGAACACAATATTAAAAAAAACTTTTAACTGAGGTCAAACGAGCCCCCCTTTATGGAGCCTCGCGCCCCCCCTGGGGGCCCGCCCCACTATTTGAGAAGCACTGGGTTATGGGTAGAGGGAGATACGATGTTGGCAGGAGGGCCAGCCAGGTTAGGGGCACACACAGCCCAGGTAGTTAGCGGCTGTGCTGTGTTCCGGCCCTCTCCACACGTGCAGGTTTGGTGGTTGTCCTCTCATCCTGCCCTCGGGTCTCCGGATGCTGCTCTTAAATGGCTGCTGGGTTCAAAAGAAGACCTCGCTCATTCATGGCTTAATAGTGGATGAGATGGCTGATCTGGCATGCATAAACCGAGAGCTGGGTGGGCAAACAGGGAGGGGTTAGTCTCTCCCAGCTGTGCCCACCGGGGTACTTGGTTCAGCATTCAGGTAGACCTGAGGGCCGGGGAGTGGAGTTGCTATGGTCTATAGGAATCCCGTCTCCCTCTGCGCCCCTGCCCATCTGACTACTGGTCTGGAGCATTTGTACACTGTGTTGGGCCAGCAGGACAGATCGGGGATTCTGTCGGTTGTACCGCCCACCCTGCTGCTCACAGGGATGGGGACTCGGACTCGAAGACTCGACTCGTGAGTTGGACTGAGTCCCCCCTCTGACTCGACTCGGACTCGAGTCCCAATATTTTTAATGGGACTCGAGACTCGACTCGGGACTCGAGACCAAGGACTCTTCAACATCCCTGGGCTGTGCCAGAAGGAGTGGAGAGGAGCGTGATTGCCGGCGAAGAGCACATGGAAGCGAGGTGTGCCGCTGCTCGGCCACTATGGACGGCTACCAAGAGTGCAGCCCCAACAGTGTGTCAAGATTTATTTTGATTGATGTGTTGCGTACTTGGGAGAGGCAGAAGAAGGACATGAGATTACTCTGTGTGGCTGCTCTGAGTGTGTTTCTGGTTCCAGCAAGTTCATCACCAGTGGAGCGGGTGTTCAGTGAGGGTGGAATTGTGATGAGTGGAATTGTGATCTCACCATTCCAGAATGGGAGCCAAACATTTATAAAAAATCATGTTCCTCAAATGTCTGGGGTTCCCAGCCTCCTCTGCCTGCCTGGTCTCTTCTTGACCAGTTCAACAGTTGAATTGTCCAAGACAAAGGCCTCTGCCTGCCTGCTTTGGGGTTCCCTGCCTCTTCTGCCTGCCTGGTTATTTTGGGTTTGTCTGCCTGGTCTGTTCTTGCCAAAACCAGTTGCAGAGTTTTGAAATAAAAAGGCACACTTGTGTCTAGAACTATGTATTTAAGCCACACATCTGAAGTAGCCTTATTTTGTTGGGAAAACCCCCCATTGATTTTAATAGGGACTCGTGGAGTCAGGTTTGGGAGTGACTCGTGACTCGTGACTCGTGACTCGTGACTCGTGAGTGACCATTTTGGACCAAGGACTCGGACTCGGACTCGAGACTCGGGTCCAAAGACTCATGACTCGACTCGTGACTCGAGACCAAGGACTCTTCAACATCCCTGGCTGCTCAACAGTCTCCCCATGTGAGCTGACAGAAGCGGTCTCGGGTGTGCTGTTGAGGTTCCCCCAAACTGTTGGTTCTGGGGGATATCAGCATTCATACTGAGGGTGCCTTGTCTGGGGTGGCTCAGGATTTCATGCGCTCTCCATGACAGCCCATGGGACTGTCCCAGCATGTCCTCAGCCTAACGCATGTAGTGGGGCACACTCTAGACTTGGTTTTCTCAACTGGACGTGGAGATGGTGGTCTGAAGGTGGGGGACTTTGAAGCAGCCCCTTTGTCGTGGTCAGATCATCGCCTGCTGAAGTTTAGACTTCCAGCAGCTTTTCCCCTCTGCAAAGGTGGTGGTGGGGGGACCTATTAAGAGTGTCTGCCCCTTGTGACTAATGGATCCGGATGGTTTCCCAGAGGGCTCTGGGGCGGTTTCCATCTGATATGGCTGGCTCTCCTGTCGAAACCCGGGTTAATCTGTGGAATGCAGAAATGATCCAGGTGGTTGACAGGATTGCTCCTGAACACCCCTTCCAGAGCAGAGCTCATGCTGTGTTCCCATGATATACGCCAGAGCTGAGAGTGATGAAGCAAAACAGGAGACCGCTTGAGTGCAGATGGAGAAACACTCCTAGTGGATGCAGTCGAGCCCTGGTATGTGCCTATGGTCATGTATGTTCAGGGGCAGTGAGGGCAGCAAAGAAGAAACATCTTGCTGCCACTATTGAATCCTCTAGCTCAGTGTTCTCCAACCTTGGGTCCCCAGATGTTTCTGGCCTACAACTCCCAGCATGCCCCAGCCAGCTACGCTGGCTGGGGCATGCTGGGAGTTGTAGGCCAGAAACATCTGGGGACCCAAGGTTGGAGAACACTGCTCTAGCTGCTGCCCAGTGGAGCTTTTCAGGGTCATCCAGGGCCTATTACATGCTGGCCCCAAGGACGCTGTAGATCCGACTGAGGTCCACTGCAATACGTTTGCTAGGCACTTCCAGGATAAAATCTCTTGCATCTGGAGGTAATAATTACACCTTGGCTAGGCCAGGGAGGTAATTACACCTCCTTGTAAGAGGGAGTGGTCCTGGGCCACCTGAAAGAGGCGGTGGTGAGACTACTCAAGAAATCCTCCCTAGACCTGGAAAATCTTAATCATTTTAGGCGGGTGGCAAATGTTCCTTTCCTGGGCAAGGTCCTTGAGTCGGTGGTTGCCGACCAGCTCCAGACACTCTTGGATGAAACCCATTATCTGGATCCATTTCAGTCAGGGTTCAGAGGCCAGGTTTTGGCCCAGAAACAGCCTTGGTCGCCCTGTAAAATGACCAGTAAGGATAATGTTATAATCTGTTTTATTGTATTGATCTTATTTTTTTATATCTTGCCTGTAAATTGCCCAGGGAAACATTTCAGCTTTAGGGTGGTATAGAAATAGTCCGAATGAATGACAGACAGACAGACAGACAGAGAGACATGGCCAGGAATGCTTTTTTCCAGTTGCATCTGAAACCTCTCCTAGAATGCCAAAATATCACCAACGTTATTTTATATATGCATTTGCAACCTGGAGGGAATGCTTCTGTAATGCTGGAGTGACCCTTGAAAATGGTTCAAGAGCTTCAGGCAGTGCTACAGCACATCCTTTCATGGGTGTGAACTGACATAATTACATTGCCAGATGCACCACTGCACGCTCTCCTATTTGCAGGGCCACAGTGACCCTTGCTTTTCCACCAGCCCTGCTGAAAGGCCTCCCTCACGACGGCTACTTCTCCCTCTACTGTCACCACCACCAGCCATTCCAGCAGGCTGTGCAGAGGGAGAAGAGAGGGAGCCCGCAGGGCCATTCCACCAGCCCTGCCAGGAGTATTAATTAATATTTCCCCCTTCTTCCCTCCCCATTCCTTTTTCCTTGTGTGTCGTGTCTTTTTAGATTGTAAGCCTGCGGGCAGGTACTGTCTTGTTAATTGTTGTAAACCGCCCAGAGAGCTTCAGCTATTGGGCGGTATAAAAATGAAATGAATGAATGAATGAATAAATAAATAAATTTAAGTTAGTTCTTAGCCTCCAGAGCCTTTGCTAGGAACATCTCTCTCATCTTCCCTGTATGCATCTTTCTGTTTGGATCTATCACCAACTGGGCTATTGGGAGCTCTCTGCTCATGGACTCTACCTAACTTGGACTTCCTTCTCTTTGGACTTTTACTGTCAAGAAACTGCCATGAAAAGGACTGTCGTACTTTTCATGGACTGTGCATTCTTGTGGCTATGGATGTGTCTTCATTGAGGAGCCCAGAGCCTGGCTGGCTTGGGGCTAATTCCTGACATTCCTATGCCTCAGCCCATGTGGCGTAGAGATCCCAAAGCTGGGAGGTTTGGACATTGGAATCTCTGCATCTGGGGAAGTATACTTTGAACTCGTCTGATCTTGTTTTGGACCCTTATTGTCGAGCGTCCTGGAGTCACAGTACCCAGAGGGGCCAACCCAAGTGGCAGGGTTGGTCTTGACCTCTCTGGAGGTGTCTGGATCAGGTCCTCTTCTAGAATCCTTTCCGTGTCTCATGAGCAATAGGGCTCAGATCCTAAGGCCAAGACGTATGGCACACCAGAGGTTCCAACACAGTGGCAAGGTTGGCTCATCTCTCTATGGGTGTGTGTGGATAAGTTAGGTCTGGTTCTAGGATCCCTTCCCTTGTTGCAGGAGCATTGGAATTGGCTCCAATCCTTTCCTTGAACCTTGATTGTGGAATGTCTAAAGGGGACACTTGAGTCCCTTTCCTTGATGTGAGATGTCTGGAAGATGATTCCCAAAAGACATTTGAATCCCTTCCCCTAAATGTGGAATGTCTAAAGGAGACATCTGAGGCCCTTCCCTGGTAGTGAAATGTCTGGGAAGATCATCTCGAAAAGATATCTGAAACCCTTTTCTTGAACCCTGAGCAATAATGAAGAGGTGGAATCTGTTCTGCATGTTCTTTTTAACTGCAGTTTTTATCGAGAAACTTTAATACACCCGATCACACAATCCTTCCCTGGACGATCCTTAGAGTCTCTTGACTATTCTGCTTGATGGCTCAAATAGTCCAATCACTAAGGAAGTTGCAAAATTCTCGAATGTTGCTATTCTGATTAGACCATCTATGCTTGCCTGATTCTGTTTTATTTTTGTATGTTTTTATTCTGGGTGTATAATGAGTTTTGGTGTATTTATTTTGTATTGTATTCATACATTGGTGTAGTTGCTAGACCGTGAATAAATATCTATCACCACCAGAGTCCTGCAAAGCAGGAGCTGTTTACCCTCAATCTGTACTGTCACTTTACTCATTATTGCATTATTATTCCAACTCCCCCAACCCTCGCAAGTCCTCCATTTGTTCAAAATATTTAGGAATTAATTCATTTGTGTTTAATGACTTTTGTCCAGTGCTGTTTCCCCCCCTAATCCGAAACTTTATTCTGATTTCTTCATAACCCATTTCTTTATTATTATTTTTTTTACCCCTGAGTTTATGAATGCTCTTCAGAGTTTTAATCCAATCAAATATTTCTACATTCCATCCAACTGGTTGTTTTTCTGGATGAAATTTTGTTTCTGCCCCCACTAAAATCTTGTTCAAACCCTCTAAAGATAAGAGTGGCATCATATCATTGTTTATATTAACACCCTGCACGGGCAGAGATATTGCAGCTCCAGAGAAATGTTATGATACTTTAGGGAAGAATCCTATGCTCCCTGGAAGGGTGACTGAGGGGCCATAGGATGCTATATGCTCTCCTCTCAATGGTGGGGTGGGGGGGAGGGAGAAATCTACGGGCAGAGGCCTTTCCAGTTCAGCAGCAGAAAGTTCAGCCGCTGTCACCGCTCTGATGCCACTGTGGCCAGGAGCAGAATGTTCCGGGGGCATATTGGTGGAAGCCATGCATCTGCCAGGAAGATGGGCAGCCAGGAAGTCAGGAAGCTGGACAGCCAATCTAGATGGCTCTAAAAAGGCATTGGACAAAAGGCTGTCAATGGCTACTAGTCATGGTGGCTCTATATCACATTCAGTATCAGAGGTAGTATTCTGAATATCAATTGCTGGGGAACACAAGCAGGAGGGTGCTTTTGCACTGAGGTCCTGCTTGTGGGATTCCCGCAGGCAGGTGACTGGACCAGATAGCCCTTTGATCTGATCCAGCAAGGGCTTGTCTTATGGTGTCCTGGAGCCAGTGTAGTTAATTTCCCAGCTGCTGGTGTCAATGGGGGAGAAATTAGGAAAAAATGTTCAAGTGGAGTGGAGGCAACCCGACCACCCACAGTTTTGCAGCTGCAAAACAGAGATGTCAAAACGTAAACTTCCAGCAAGGTGGCCTAATATCCCTAAGTCAGCTTACATCAGTTATAAATCCATATGGCACGTTATTAGCATTTACATGACTTGCTGCATTAATCTCTTAATGCTATTGTTCCAGCAATTAATAAACAGATAACTCAGAAGGCTCATGGTTTCTACTTGCTGCTGTTCTTATCAGTCTTACCTATCTCACATGTGCCTCACAAGCAGCTGGTACAGGTTTTTCTGCACACACACCCCCATATAAACGAGTGGTGCACTATTGCCAAGGTCCAAGATGCCATCATGGGCATTGAAAGGTGCACCTCCCCCCCCGGGGGGGGCATGCACCTGTTTTCATAAGTGCCTCAAATCTCCAGAGCTGGGTTATGTCTTGTCTTGGGGAGGGGGGGGGGAATGTTGTTCAGTTCAGATTTTGATAAGAACTTAGAGATTTCACACTTCCTGAATCAATGTGCGAACCCAAACGCAGTGTTACGACAGATAATTCTGGGCGTTCGATTCCCTTAAAGAAGAGAGGCTAGCCCCACCCTATTACAAAAGGTTTGGGATCTTTGGCTGGGGTAAAGACATGCACAGCTGGGTGAAGTGTGTGCATTGCCCCTTTTACACGAAACACACACACACACACACACACACTGACATCAGAAACAAAAGAGTTGTTTATTAAAGATGAAATATAGAGCAGGTACAATGTCTTATTTCTGGTGTCAAAGTAGTTTCCTGCATTGAGCAGGGGGTTGGACTCGATGGCCTTGTAGGCCCCTTCCAACTCTATGATCTATGAATCTATTTCAGGCAGCAAATACATTTATGCTATTCTCAAACACACTCTATATTCTAAAGAGAGAAAAGAGTCCCTTTTCCCTAGTAGCCTATAGATAGAAAGGAATGGAAGAAAGGCTTCCATCTAAAAGGGACAGTTAGAGAAATAAGTTCTGGTCACTACCTTGTCAGTTGGTGGTCCTTGTAGTGGATTCCCAACTGTAGTCCTGTGGAGGCATGAGGTGGTCAAGAGGCTTGCATCTCAAACACGCCAGTGTGCTTAGACGTCTTAGGATGACTCTCCTGACAATCTCCCGACGACAACACCCATTACTAGAACCTTAGTTCTTATACCTTTCTCTGACTCCTTTGCTACCTGGGATGGCAAGGGTCTCCTTTGTTTCTTAATGTTCTTAATCACTGTTGATCACTCTGCTGAATGCCTGCCATCTGAGTTCCTTTGTGTGCTTATGGGTGAGGGTATCTTAGCTTTTGTGTGAGGCTGGGCCCTTAATGGGTGTTATAGGTAGGGGTGGGCGAACTGCCCACCACCCGAATTGCAAGGTGCTCAGCGAGCACCCCCACCACATGATCCGTCTCGCGTCCCCAGCAAGGTTTTGCAAGGATTTGCAAATCGCAGCCTTTTTAAAGTGGTTTACCTTGTTTTTTATGTAAAAAACGCAGTGCCGGGGACCCAGAAGTGAAGTGCCGGGGACCCAGAAGTTCCTTTCCCCGGCTTCTCTTGCGGGGACTTGTGCCGAGCCGGGAAAAGGTAAGTCTCACGGAGCTCAGGGGGGGTCGAGTGGGGCAAGTTCGCCCCGCTTCCACCCCCCGATCAAGCTCCACGCACACCCCTAGTTATAGGAAAAACCTTTTGTGGGTTCTCCTTCTTTGATGAGCTCAAGATTCTGACTGAATCCTACCATTGGGTGGAGGCCATCCTCTTGCGGGGTTATTTTTAATATCTTTTCAGGAAAGTCTCTCTTGTGCCTTTCGGCTATGCGTGTTAATCTGATCATTGCAAGACTCTCAGCCGCTGCCTATTCATGCATCAGGGTCTCAAACACTCTCCATTCAAACTCTCATTTGCATCTCCTCTTTCACCTGGCCAGTCCAGTGAAGGCTTAGCTAATCATTTCTGTGAACCCAAGCTTACCCAACTGCCATCGGGGTCTGCTGTGGCCTTCCTTGTGAACCACACACTCACAGCCAGATAGTGATTATTATATAAATTCATAACAGCAGCTATCCCATCTCAACAAAATGGAAGACATCCTAGTCCATGAATGACAATGACCGGATTCAGGCTGTGGCACAACACTTTGCTACCACCCCAATAGTGTCCTACTTTGACTGCATTTGGTTGAATTGTGCTGTACTTGGGGAGTGGGTGGGAGAACACAAACCCGTTGCTGCTGTTTTTTGTCTTAGTTTTGCTTTGCTTTCTTTTGAAATTTTACTTTTATTCTCATGAGTTTTAGAGTCTAAGCTGCTTTGTGAGGAAAGCATACCCTGAAAGGCATGTTGAAAATCTAAAATAAATGAAAGGCAGGGACATGAGATGGAAAGGAAAAGCGGGAGGGAGACTGGGCAGAGAGGAGAACTACACATGGCCAGATGCTGCAGAGCTGAGGATGGCTGAAGTTCATGTATTAACTTGAAATAATATGCTTAGTTTGAATGTAACATTTCTTTTCTCCGTTTTGATCCCAATGGTAGCTGGCAAAGCAATATGGAAACATTTGCACAGTGTGGGTAGGACCTTATCCTATAGTAATACTGTCTGGATACCAAGCAGTGAAAGAAGGCCTGATCATCCATTCAGAAGGCTTTTCCGGGCGACCAGTGACCCATTTACTAAAGGTGGCATTTAAAAGAAAAGGTAAGTAGTAGTTGTGAATACTGAGGGGGTTTTACTGTCTTTTTCTGTGATGACAGAATGCAGCTAAAGAGAATAAATTTATTTATTTATTTATTATTATATTTATATCCCGCCTTTTTTCCTGCAAGGAACCCAAGGCAGCTTACATAAGCCTCCTCCTCCTCTCCATTTTATCCTCACAACAACCCTGTGAGGTAGGTTAGGCTGAGAGTCAGTGACTGGCCCAAAGTCACCCAGTGAGTTTCATGGCCGAGGGGGACTAGAACCTAGATCTCCTGAGTCCCAGTCCAACACTCTCTAACCCTTACGCCACACTGGCTCTCACTGTGTCATCATATCATGCACAGTGCTGGGTAAATTGGTTGAAAGCATTATTAAAGATAAAATTAGTAAGCAAATAGTAGGACAGGCCCTGCTGAGAAAGACTCAACATGGCTTCTGCGAAAGTAAGTCCTGTCTCACGCTCTCACCCACCTTTTAGAATTCTTTGAGAATGTCAGTAAACATGTGGACAGGGGTGATCCGGTAAACATTATGAGACAAATTCATGGAAGAGAAGGCTATCAATGGCTACTAGTCCTGATTGACTATATGCTTCCTCCAGTATCAGAGGCAGTATGCCTGTGTACTCCAGTTGCTGGGGAACACGGGTGGGAAGGTGCTGTTGTACTCATGTCCTGCTTGTGGAATCCCGTGGGCAGCTGGTGGCCACTGTGTGAACACAATGCAGGACTAGATGAACCCTTGGTCTGATCCAGCGTGGCTCTTATGTTTTTAATGGGCTGTCTAGCAATGCTCCCTCTGTAATGAGCTTCCGCCGTGCATTAAAAACATGGCTGTTCAGGCGGGAATATGGGGTGGGTTAGGTTTTTAAAAGAATTTTTTATATTGTTTTAATTATTATATTATTGTATTGTTTTATTGTATTTTGGTTGTACATCGCCCAGGGTGGCCGGGTGACCGGCCAGATGGGCGATTAATAAATATAATAAATAAATAAATAAATAAATAAATGCCAAGGGGCAGGAAAGAAACCCTGCTTTCTGGCAGAACGCACAGCAAAAGATTGACAGAGGCATGTTCTTGGAATGGGAGTCAAGCTTTTGCTTCTGACTGAAGAGAAGTGAAGCCTTTGCTTCCTGCTCTCCTACACGATAACTGAGAATAGCTCCACACACATTATCATTCATGTCAGAAACAGTAGTGTTACACTGGTGAGAGCTTGCAGCCTGTGTACATCGCATAAAAGGTGTGTAGTCACGTCTTCACTATGACAGTGTGCATCTCTGTGGGAATTCCCATCAGTGTGGGAATTATATATCGAACAGATGGAAAGCTTTTTAATCTCAGCAGGCTGAAAGCAAAAAGTAAGGTAATTACAACCTCCGTTGTGGAACTTCAGTATGCTGATGATAATGTGGTCTCCGCACATTCAGAGGATGATCTCCAAACTATCCTAAATGCTTTTGCAGAAGCATACGAAAAACTTGGTCTCTCACTTAACATCAAAAAAACCAAAGTGCTTCATCAGCAAGTGCAAGCCAATCCTTTGGTGATGCCATCTATCCAGCTTGGCGGGACAATACTGGAAAATGTCGATCATTTTCTCTATCTTGGCAGCTATCTTTCTGTTACAGCTAACATCGACAATGAAATCCAGCATCGTCTGAGCTCCGCAAGTGCCGCATTTTCTCGAATGAAACATAGAGTGTTCGAGGATCGGGATATTTGTAAGAAGACCAAAACACTGGTTTATGAAGCCATTGTATTACCAACTTTATTGTATGCCTGCGAAACATGGACTATCTATAAACGTCACTTCCACCTCCTTGAAAGGTTTCATCAACGTTGCCTCCGGAAAATCCTGCAAATTACTTGGGAAGATAGGCGAACAAATGTCAGTGTACTGGAAGAAGCAAAGACTACTAGCATTGAAAAAATGATCCTTCAACGCCAACTTCAGTGGACCGGTCATGTTGTTCGAATGCCTGACTGCCGTCTCCCAAAGCAGTTACTTTACTCCCAACTCAAGGATGGAAAGCGGAATATCGGTGGTCAATATAAGAGGTTTAAAGATGTTCATAAGGCTAATCTAAAAAAATGCAATATAAACATCGAAAACTGGGAAGCTCTGGCCCATGAACGATCTAAATGGAGGTTGGCCTTTCACAAAGGTTCCATGGACTTTGAAGAAGCCCGAGTGCAAGGTGAAAGGGAGAAACGTGCTAAGCGAAAAGCACGTCAAATGAATCCTTTACAGGACCATCTTCTATCTGGTAACCTGTGTCCTCACTGTGGGAAGCTGTGTGGATCTAGAATTGGCCTCCACAGTCACTTACGGACCCATCGCTAGAGTCTACACAATCTTCTTTAGAATTTTCTCCTTTTATCCCGGAAGACAATCTTACTCGGTCACGAGTGATCGCCTGATGATGATGTGCATCTCTCTGGGAAACATAGCACAATCAGAGTTCTGAGACAGGTATATACTGGTGTTTAAAGATACAGAAATGCTCATGCATTTGTGACGTCTACACATTTAGTCTTTGTTGCAGGAATTGCTAGTCTAGCATGGTACCAGCTTCCCCCACCACAGTCATAATCTGCAGAGCTGCCTGAAGATGGCACTTTTTTGTGGAGCACTGTAAATTGCAGCGTGGGGTGTGTGTGTGAAATGTGTTGCATGAAACAGCCCCAAATGTTTCAGTGCTAAAAGGTGGAAGAAGATGAGGGCGTCTTAGACAGTTTCTAAAAAATATAGTGCTGGCCAATTTCAGAGAAATAACACAGTACTGGACAGATTCTCCAACAGGCTCCCAGTAGTTAGGTTCTGAAAAAACAAATGGGCAGTTCTTGGATACACAGGCTTGAATGGCACTACATTTGGCATTTTCCATGCTGGAAACCTAAATGGCTGTTAATAATTTTTGTTTTTGTTTTTGCAACCACTATTTTCTCATTTATTCTTGATGGCCTCAGGTTTGGTACTTTCAAACGGTCGCACCTGGAAGCAGCACCGGCGTTTCGGTGTAGGTACCATGCGGAAGCTGGGCATGGGGAAGAAAGGCATGGAGCGCCAAATAGAAGAGGAAGCTCATCTGCTTGTGGAGACTTTTGCACATGCAAAGGGTATGTAATATTCTGAGTTGTCGCATTCTGCAGAAACCTTTATGTACATTCTCGAATAGAATTTCCTGCATTTTCAGTTTTACTTGTATTGTAATATAAAAATAAATTGTAGTTGATTCTCCCCAGCGCCATCATGAAATCCCACTCTGAGTATTAACAGTATCAACATTATTAACAGGCACAGCAGAATAGTACTAATTTGACTGTAAATCACTTCATTTGCAGGGCAGCCACTTGATCCTCTATTGCCCCTCACTAATGCCGTCTCCAGTTTGATATGTGTGTTGTCTTTTGGATACCGATTTTCTCTTGAAGACGAAAGGTTCCAGAAGATGATAGAAGCCATTGATTCTATCCTGAAATTTGGAGGCAGCTACGGTCATACTGTGAGTTGTGCATTTCTTTCCTACTGGGACAGATAGAGTCCCAAGCCTGAAATCAACATTCACAGAACCACTGTGGTAGTTAGTTGCATCATCATCATCATCATCATCATCATCATCATCATCATCATCATCATCATCTATACCCCACCTTTTCCCCAACACTGGGACCCAAGGTGTCTCACAGGCTTTAAAACTCATACAATTAAAGCAGAAATAGAAAAATACAAAAGTTAAAAATAGAATTAAACCATCAATAATATTAAAAAATTTATATATATATATATATATATATATATACAGAGAGAGAGAGAGAGAGAGATAACATTAAAAACAGTACAATATACATAATATAAAATACAGCATTCCATTGCATCACAGGCTAGTTCTAAATGCCTAGGAACAGGAAGGTCTTTGCCTGCCTCCGGAAGCTTACCAGGGAGGGTGCCACTCTAGCCTCCCTGGGGAGGGAATTCCAGAGCGCTGGGGCAGCCACCGAGAAGGCCCTCTCCCGCGTTCCCACCAGGCATGCCTGTGATGGTGGTGGAACCAAGAGAAGGGCCTCCCCTGAGGATCTCAAAGTGCAGGCAGGCTCGTAGGGGAGAATACAGTCTTTCGGATAACCTGGACCCGAGCTGAGGGAGTTAAGGGAAACCTCACTTTAAATCCTTGCTCATCCCTGCTCATAAAACAACTGAGGGGGGAGACAGACCATTCTCCATCCCCTAAACTCTAAAGCCAGGCTGTGGGACCAGTGGCCCACTAGATCTTGGACGCTACCAGCCCCAGCCAGCATGGCCAATGGCCAGGGATACTACGATCGTCCTCGGAGTGGGATTTACGCCATCGGCGCTCTAGCCTTCTTCTCACCTCACGCTTCATAGCTCGCAGTGATGGAGTAAACCAAGATGCTGTGCGAGCTCTGTTCAGGTGAAGAGGGCGCTTCGGGGCCACTCGGTCTAATGCCCTGGTGATTGCAGCATTCCAGTCATCCACCCGGGTCTTGACTGAGCAATCGTTTGCATGCTCCAATTCCCCAAGCACATTCAGGAATCCAGCCGGATCCATAAGACGCCTGGGGCGGACCATCCTAATACATCCTTCACCCCTGCAGAGGGGTTGTGGCACCGAGAAATTCAACCCCACCAGATATAGTGATCTCGTCTGACCATGACAAGGGGGTGGTGGATATACCCCCGATTTTCAGATCATTTCCTCCCTCTCCAGAGACAAAAACCAAGTCTAGTGCCTGACCGGCTACATGGGTAGGTCCAGTTACTACAGGGTGCAGCTCCCAGGAAGCCATGGTCTCCATGAAGTCCCAAGGTGCCCCCGTGAGGGCAGCCCCCGAATGCACGTTGAAGTCCCCTAGCACCAATAGCCTGGGGGACTGAGTGCACACGCACATCGGAGACCATCTCTACTAGCACCTCGGCCAGGGAGTCTGTCGTGCAGCGAGGTGGTCGGTACATGAGCAGAATCCCCAGACTGCCCTTTGGACCCAACCTCCAGTACATGCACTCGATAAACTTGGTCTCCCGGAGGGGGAGTCTGGTAAGGACCAAGGACTCCCGGTAAATAACAGCCACTCCCCGTCCCCGTCCCCCAACCCTAGGTTGCTGGGCATGCGAAAATCCAGCCGGACACAATGCCACCAGAGTTGGAGCAGCGGCCTCATCCAGCCAGGTTTCCGTAATAAATGCCAGGCCCACACCCTCATCCAGGATCATGTCATGGATTAAATATGTTTTTCTGGGTAACGGACCTGGCATTACACAACAGCAAACACAGGGTGGAGGGAGGAGCTACACACACCCCAGTTATCCCTTGGCTCTGGGCAGGCCTGGAACAAGGGATAGATATTAAGCATCGATCCCTTGTTCCCCTCAGTCGGCATGGCCTGCCCCTAGCGCTCTGCCAGCGTCTGCCGCTCAACAATAGTATGTTTTGCCCCCCCAGAACTCTCTTGTGGAGAAAGACTGCAACTGTCCTTCTTGGCGGGTCCGGCCACTCAGGGGTTAACCCGGACTCGGGTAGCCCTCTATCAGCGGTACGCAGCTCTCTGGCAGAAGCCGCGACCAATTATAACGCAGGCAAAGCAAGGAGACCGAGTTTTGAATGGACACTACTACACTGTTATGGTTAAACAGAGTTTAATGGAGAGCGTAACAGAACATATACAAAGCGCCACGCTAGGCACACACCTACAATTGAGCTGGTAGCGAACCGCAAAAGCAATACAGACAGTCATACCTGGAAATGCCTTGTTCCTAGAAAGCCGCTTAACTCCGAAAGGGGCTGTTCTATGTTGGCGTTGTTCACTGGGAGCTCCCCAGGGTTGGAGGCGGAGGCTTGACCTGAGCCATGGACCTTCGTGCAGCTTGCTGCCTCACGACCAACAACCCTTTTCCCGCCACTGACTCTGGGCTTTATACCCTCTGTTGGGCCCCCTCCTTCTTGTCGTGCCCCCTCCTGGCACGACTGGTTTTTCTTGTTTGCCCGGCACCTAGGAGTCTTTGGCTGTTCCTTTCTTCTATCCAACACCTGGGAATGAATATTCCACAGCTCCTTCCGCTGCCAGACCAGGGACTTGCCAGGGGGCATGTTAATGACTCCTATTGTGATTCTTAGGTGTCTGATGCTATCTTGCGGTATGTGTGCATATACGTGTGTGTGTGGGGGGCTATGGCTTTCTCTTCACATCTCTCCATTATCTCCCTGAGATGGACACATGCCCCCTAGCTTCCCCTGCTCAGGCGGGAAACCCACCCCTAAAACCAACCCCTAACCCCCCCCAGCCCCGCTAAAAGAATAAACAATGGAAGGGCCTCTTAAGGCTCCTAGCCGTTCCTATATTCCCACAAGCAGGGGGGCAGGCCCTCGCCCTCGTGCCACCCCCTACGTGGCTCCCCCAAAAGGGCGACCCCCTTTGGTGGCGACCCCAGTGGTGGCAGACCCGCCCCCACCGGGGCCTGGTCTTTATAGCCCCACAGCCAAAGCAATTGCAGGTGGGTCGCGGCAGCTCCTGGCTGGACCCGGCCTGCATGGAGGCAGCCAGCAGTTCCATGGGTGGGGTTGGCTTCTCGCAGGCAGCAGCACCAGGGCTGGATCCTACTTGCCTGGCCTTCTTCTTCTCCTTGGCAGTGGTGATGGACTAAACATGGTGGCAGACTTCCATGGAAGCTGATCTAGAGGTTCAGGAAGGTTCATACAGGAGAGGTCATTTCTTACACTGTCCCAGTCCTAGGCAGTTAAAGGTTTTAAAAGTCAATGCCCGTGGTTTCCACTGAGCCTGCCAAAAGAAAAGAAAAGAAAAAAAGGGTAACCATTAAAGGTGGTATAAGACCAATGTAATATATAATGTGATCACCAAGCTCCAGTTATGATCCTGGCAGCTGCATTTCTGGGGCACTTCAACATCCTGGACTGTCTTCTAATGCAGTCGCCTGTAGCATTGAGTCAAAGTAACCTAACATGGGTTACAGCATGGTAAGGGTTACTGTCTAAGGCATGAATGACTGATTGAGGCTAGGTCTGGATGCTCTACAAAAGGGCTGCGCTAAAGTCCGGATGTTGTAAAACCAGTTCTGTCTACCTTTCATGGATTTTCAGGCAACTTTTGTTCCGTTGTCTGCTCATTGATGGAACTGGATTTTGTGCAAATGCGTTTGTTTGCGCAAATTCGCAGTTGTGCAAATTTGCACTCTTCAGAATGAGCAAACCCCCCCCCCATATGCAAATCCTCCCCAAATACCTATTTTCACATGTTAGCCTATGGGGGAAATGCACATTTTTGGTCGGTGGTTCCCCCCCCCCCACACAACTAAATTTGCATAAAATTATGGAAAGTTTAAAAAATGGCCCACAAGTCCATGGAATCCGCGTGACTTGGGAAAAGCCGGTCCACTACGGAATCCGCTGGTTGGATTCTTAGAAATCTGAACTCATTTGAGTCTGTTGCGGGTTTCTCCGACATCCCTAGCTGCGAGTAGGTAAAAACTGCTCCTAGTTGCTGCTGCCACCTGGCATCCAGGAACAACTCTGAACCAAAGAGCACCCTACAAAGAGCTGTGTAGCCAAAACCTCAAGAATAATTCAGACCATGATAATGAAGTGCCAATCCAAAGGAGTTGGCTGATGGACTGTGTTACCAAGGTTATGCATGATAGTGACAGGATGTTGTAAACCGCCCAGAGAGCTTCGTCTATTGGGTGTATAGAAATAAAATAAATAAATGTTGCTGTCCCCTTCCCTGTAGCTCGCTGAACTGTTCCCATGGATTCTTGTGCATCTCCCAGGGCCTCAGAAGAAGGCATTGTCCTCTGTACAGCTAGTGCTTTCATTTGCAAAGAAGGAGATAGAGAAGCATAAGGAACACCAGACACTACATGAGCCACAGGATTTCATTGATTTCTATCTACTTCAAATAGAGAAAGTAAGTATCTAATGCTATCCCAAGACATGATGGGAGTTGCAGTCCAGCAACATGTGGAGGGCCACATGTTCCCCAGCCCTGCTTCAATCAGTCTTGCTGCGCCATTCAGACACAAATTTCTCCCTTCATATATATCCTCCCCCACCCGCTTGGCTTCATGGTGCCACCTGAAGAAGCTTGCATCATCCTGCTGCATGACAGGGCCAGCCATAAAGTTTAACAGCAAATATGAGGGCGATTCAACCTCTGAGGAGGAAAGCCTACTCAAAGCATCAGGAGAAAAAGTTGCAGTGGAAAGAGAAAATTTAGATCACACTAGGTGAAATTGCCTGTCTTTCCATTTTGTTTATTTGCTTTCTTTAAAGCAAAGATATATTAAACCCTTCTGCTTCTGGTAACAAATCAAAACTTCACCGTGTCCTGATTGGTTGTTGCTTACCATCCAGGGGAGGCTGGTGGGTGACTCCTTTTTTTTCTTCGAGCAAGGTCTGTTCGCTGTTCACTCAGCATGATTAAAGATTATTATGAACTTGACAGCAGCTCGTTTCCCACCACTCAGAGATGCGAGCTGTTAAACAGGTTTTACCTGTGTCTTAGCAATTACTATTGAGATGCAGAGATGCAGCCAGCATTACTATTGAAATGCAGAAAAAACAGTCTGAAGCCTTGAAGGAAGAAGAGCCAGCCAAGTTAGCATATGAGAGAGAGGTTTTACAGGCTTTCCTCAGTCAGAAGAGCCAAGTTAGCATATGAGAGAGAGGTTTTTCAGGCTTTTAACAGGCTTTCCTCAGTCAGAGTTGAAGAAATGAATTATATTTTACCACACAACAAATTCTTAAGTTTATTAAAAATTCCTCTGTAAAAAAGGTATGCATCTCACAAGATGTAGGAATGTAAGTCTATATTTTCAATCTAGCCTTTCAGGCTGTTCTCAAATGCAAGTCTATATTTTCAATCTAGCCTCTGTTCTCAAATTAGCATTACAAATCCTGGTGTTTGTTAGTAGAATTAGCATAAGTGCATAGAGGTTTTGGTTTTCCTCAGTCGGAGTTAGAAGAAAGTTTATGTGCTTAGATGTACCACCAATTAAGAAACAAAAGCTTTTTCTGCAACTATCTCTCAAGCGAGCTTCAAGCAAAAGATCTTGCTGTTCGTGACTCAGTTGGGTTCGAGCAGGGAGGGGGGAGAAGGGAAATCGACTAGCTCGAAGTAATTCGTGAGCCAGCTGCTGCAAGGCTCGCTCCCGCCACTAGGTGGGGCTCCTTATCCATTGCAGCTTTTTGTTTGAGCTTTATAGGAGCGATCCATGGTGCTGCATGCTGGTGAACCTATTCTGGGCTGGGGATGGAATTCAGCACCATGGATGGCTCCTATAAAGCTCAAACAAAAAGCTGCAATGGATAAGGAACCCCACTAAGAACATAAGAAGAGCCATGCTGGATCAGACCAAGGGTTCATCTAGTCCAGCATTCTGTTCACACAGTGGCCAGCCAGCTGCCCACAGGATCTCACAAGCAGGACATGAGTGCAACAGCACCCTCCCACCCATGTTCCCCAACAACTGGTGTACACAGGCATAGGCATACTGCACACTGACATAGGAGTCACCAGCATCCCCTGTTACTATCTGAATGCAGGATTTTCACTCTAGTGCAGGGATGGGGACTCGGACTCCAGGACTCGACTCGTGAGTCAGACGGAGTCCCCCCTCTGACTCGAGTCAGACTCGAGTCCCAATATTTTTAATGGGACTCGAGACTCGACTCGGGACTCGAGACCAAGGACTCGTGTTCCAAAATCGTGTTCCTCAAATGCAACATGGATAGGTTTTAGGAAGTACAGCAAGTTTATTTGCCTAAAATGCAACCTTTCAGACATTTTGGGTTTGGCTGCCTCTGCCTGCCTGTTTGGGGTTCCCTGCCTCTTCTGCCTGCCTAGTCTCTTCTTAACCAGTTCCACAGTTTGAATTGTCCAAGACAAAGGCCTCTGCCTGCCTGTTTTGGGGTTCCCTGCCTCCTCTGCCTGTCTGGTTATTTTGGGTTTGTCTGCCTGGCCTGTTCTTGCCAAAATCAGTTGCAGAGTTTTGAAATAAAAAGGCACACTTGTGCCTAGAATTTATTTAAGCCCCACATCTGAAATAGCCTTATTTTGTTGGGGAAAAAAACCCATTGATTTTAATAGGGACTCGTGGAGTCAGCTTTGGGAGTGACTCGTGACTTGTGAGTCACCATTTTGGACCAAGGACTGAGACTCGGACTCGAGACTCGGGTCCAAAAACTCGTGACTCAACTCGTGACTCGAAACCAAGGACTCTTCAACATCCCTGCTCTAGTGATAACTGGCTATATATTGAGAGGGCAGAGTTTTGTGTGTGAGAGGAGACCATTGGACAGTGGAGCTGAAAAAGTGAAAATGACTCTCAAGGCTCTTCTTTGGGGGGCCTGTGACACCTGGATGTGAGTACAAATGTCTGGGGAGTGATAGACGTGTGCCTCCACACAGCCAAGACCTGGATGGGTTAAATATCTGTGTCAGTGCACCCTCACCAACCCACCCTAGATCTGTGTATGTGACTGCACTGCCTTTGCATCATCATCCCAAAGTGATTTGGGAAGGAGCTGGCTCGGAAAGAGCTGTTTATTGTGTCTTATTGTGTGTAGTTTTAGGAGGGTACCAGAGACAGAGAGATCCTTTTCTATCCCTCACCCCTTTAATGCCTGTTTGAGAGTCCTACTCCAGTCCATGGCTGTTTACAAAGATCTCTCTGCATGCTCACTTGAGAAACACAGCACTTGGTGCTGTGATAGCTCAGTAAATGTGGAAGAGTGTCCTGTAATTGGTTTTAAACAACATTTCATCTTTTCTATTATCAACAACAGAGCAAGGGTGACCCCACTTCCGTCTTTAATGAAGAGAACCTTGCAGAGTGTATTCTTGACCTCTTTGTTGCAGGGACAGAGTCGACTGCCACTTCTCTGCAATGGGCACTGCTCCTCATGATGGCTTATCCAGATATCCAAGGTGAGACAAATGGCTGCAATGGGAACAAGATCTGCCCTTGATCCCTGTAGGAAAGAATTTGTTGTTGTTTTTTAGAAGTGGTTTGCAATTCTTCCAAGATTTTATACTGGTTGGATGAGAAACATTCATTCATATCTAACAAGCAACTAAAATGAGGACATCCAGAAAATACTACAAACACTCCCAGCCTTAATCATCCACCACAGAAGTTTCATTGAATGAAAGGGACTTACTTCAAAGTTCATGACTTTGACAGTGAACTAAAACAAAGGCGTTTGATATACATTATTTATTTATTTATTTTATTTTATTTCTATACAGCCCCATAGCAGAAGCTCTCTGGCCAGTTTACAACAATTCATAAAAACAATAAAATACATTATAAAATACTGATAACAATAAAATCATGAAATTTCATTACAACAGTTTAAAAACCAAAGTTAAAACCAGATTTAAAATGGCAAATAACTGAAACAAGTTAATAAACTAAGCTTGCAGCTGACATACATGTAATATGAACATTTATTTTCTCCTGATCATTTCCCCCCACCTTGCTTATGGAAGATAAATTAGATAAAAATCAAGATCAACAGCTTGGGAAAATTAAAATGAGATATGGCTAAGTAGGAGAGTAGGTAATTAAATTAGTGAACATTATAACATTGGATTTTAGTGAGTCGCAATTCAGGCATTCATGTCCAAACCAGCTACTGAGTATATAGTTAGAATCCTAAACTAATGTAGATATATCTGCCAGTGATTGGCTTGTGCATTACGCTAAAATCTTTGGGGTACTATCTGTAGATCATAAGCCAAGTTTCTCTGTGGGTGTTGCAAACTTGCCTCCTTGGTCCCCAGTTGCCATACCTGAGATTAAGGGCACAATCCTGCACTGGTTTATACAGAATAAGTCCTACAATTCCCAGCATCTGGGGTTTTTAGGATTTATTTTTGTCTAAACATGCATAGGATTGTGTTCTAAGGGTAACATTACATCTCTTTCAGCCAGAAAAGCACCAGAGGAGGACATGTTGCCCCAGTCATATTGAAACAATTTTCTGATTGGTTGGCCCCAATATTGGCTAAATTGTTTACTCAGATAAAAAAGACTGGTGTGTTTCCAGCTGTTTGGAAACAGAGTATAGTATTTCCAGTCTTTAAAAAGGGTGATGAGCAGGATACAGGAATTTATCGTCCAATAAATCTTTTAAAGGTTCCCTTCAAACTGTATGGTAAATAACTTGAATGGACTGGAAGAATGGGAGGAAATATATCATATCATTCTTCCTGAACAAGCTGGTTCCAAGGAAAGGTAAAAATACAATTGATCATTATATGCCTCTTCATTATCTTGCCCAGGAAAGTATTAAGGGTCTAAACAGCTTTATGTGGCTTTTGTTGACTTAGCTGCAGCATTTGATTTGCATGATAGAAATGGTTTATGATGCAAGCTGGTTAAAACTAATATAGACAAATGTCTTTTATATTTGATTCAGGAGTTTCACACCAATACCTCTGCTAGAATCAGAATGGGATTTTCAGGTTCCTTCTTGACTGATGTAATTCCAATAAATCATAGAGTTAAGCAAAGCCATATTTTTGCTCCCTTACTTTTTGATCTTTTTCTTAATGATATAATTCTGAGATTTTCTGGCCCAGAATTCTTTCCACCTTCAATTTGTCATAGGCTTTCCATTCATGTATATGCTGATGACATGGTTCTCCTATCTTTTACATAAGTAGGTTTAAATTATAATAATATAATAATAATAATAAATTTTATTTCTTACCCGCCTCTCCGTCTAGATCGAGGCGGGGAACAACAAAAATATAAAATACACAATACATACTATTAAAACATCTTAAAACACATTAAAAACATCATAAACAACATCATTAAAACATCATTAAAACATCGTAAAAACATCTTAAAGGCAACCTAAAATTCCACCGGATAGGCCTGCCGGAAGAGATCAGTCTTTATGGCTTTTTTAAATTCCAAAAGACTGGTGAGCTGACGAATCTCCTCCGGCAGGCCATTCCATAATCTGGGAGCAGCAGAAGAAAAGGTCCTCTGGGTAGTACCCGTCAGCCTAGTTTTGGCTGACTGAAGTAAATTCTTCCCAGAGGACCTGAGTGTGCGGGGTGGATTGTATGGGAGAAGGCGATCCCGTAGGTAGCCTGGACCCAAACCATGTAGGGCTTTAAAGGTAATAACCAACACTTTATACTTTGCCCGGAAACTGATTGGCAGCCAGTGGAGTGCTTTTAAAACTGGTGTGATGTGAGCACCCCTAGGTGTACCAGTAACCAGTCTGGCGGCCATATTTTGCACTAGTTGAAGTTTCCGGACTAGGTACAAAGGTAGCCTATGTACAGCGCATTGCAGAAGTCGAGCCTCGAAGTTACCAGCGCGTGCACTACTGTCTTTAGGTCCTCCGGTTCTAGGAAGGGGCGCAGCTGGCGTTTCAGCCGAAGCTGATAATAGGCACTCCTAGCCGTCGCATCTATCTGAGATGTCATTTGGAGTGACGGATCTAGAAGCACCCCCAAGCTGCGAACACAGTCTTTCAGGGGGAGTGTAACCCCATCCAGAACTGGTTGACATACCTCCAAACCCAGATTGTGGCCTTTGACAGCAGGCACCTCCGTCTTGTTTGGATTCAGTTTCAGTTTATTTTTCCTCATCCAGCCCATTACTGCCTCCAGGCATTCATTCAGAGGAGACACACTATCCTTAGCTGACGCTGTTGCTGAAGGCATAGAGAAATATATTTGGGTGTCATCAGCATACTGATAGCACCCCGCCCCATGCCCCCGGATGATCTCTCCCAGCGGTTTCATGTAGATATTAAATAGCATTGGGGAAAGAATAGCTCCTTGTGGCACGCCACATAGCAGCTCCTTTTTGGTGGAGCAGCTATCCCCAAGCATCACCATCTGGAGCCTACCCGAGAGGTAGGACCGGAACCACTGAAGCACAGTGCCCCCGATTCCCAGTCCCCTCAGGCGTTCCAGAAGGATACCATGGTCGATGGTATCGAAAGCCGCTGAGAGGTCCAAAAGCACCAACAGGGACACACTCCCCCTGTCGGTACTCAGGCGTAGATCATCTGCTAAGGCGACCATAGCAGTCTCAACTCCGTATCCTGCTCTGAAGCCAGTTTGAAATGGGTCTAGAAAATCAGTGTCATCCAAAACTGCTTGGAGTTGGAAGGCAACTGCCCTCTCGATCACCTTGCCCAAAAATGGAAGATTTGACACTGGTCTGTAATTGTTAAGGTCCAAGGGATCCTGGGAAGGCTTTTTTAGAAGCGGCCGTACCACCGCTTCTTTCAGACATGATGGAAAATTCCCTCCCTGGAGAGATGCATTAACAATACGTTGTAGTTGTAATCCAACTGCATCTCCTCCTTGGACAACCAACCAGGAAGGACAGGGATCGAGAGGGCAAGTAGTCCTCTTCACTCGACCAAGCAGTTTGTCCACGTCCTCGGTACTCACCAACTGAAACTGATCCAGTGTAATCCTACTTGCGGAGTTACTGGACACTCCATTGTCTGCCTCTGCTACAATGAGGGCGTCTAAGTCGGCTCTTATCCGAGAGATTTTATCTGTGAAATGATCGTTAAAGGCATCACAGCAAGCAATACTGATATTAAAATACTGAAATTAAAAAGACAATGGCCTAGGTTTGGCAAATACAGGAAATAAGAAAACTGAAATATTAATTACTCAAAAAACCAAGATTATGGTCCCTGAAAAGATACATCAGAAATTCTGATGTTCAATACACAAGGAATAGGTAGACCAATGTCCTGAATTCAAATATCTAGGAATTCATTGTTATTTATTTATTTATTTATTTTAATACATTTTTATACCACCCAAAAGCCGAAGCTCTCTGGGCGGTTTACAACAGTTAAAACCATAAAATACAATATACTATAACTATAAAATTTAAAACCACTGATTAAAACAAACAGCAAAGCTAGCAACAGTTCAAATTACAGTAACAGAGTTAAAAACTACAAGATAAAAATGATTAAGATGATTAAGATGATTAAAATGCCTGGGAGAATAAAAAGGTCTTCACCTGGCACTGGAAAGAGTACAATGTGGTGCCAGGCGAGCCTCTTTGGGGAGCTCATTCCAGAACCGGGGTGCCACAGCAGAAAAGGCCCTCCTCCTGGTAGCCACCTGCCTCACTTCCTTTGGCAGGGGCTCTTGGAGAAGGACCACTGAAGAAGATCTTAGTGTCTGGGCAGGTACATGTGGGAGGAGATGATCCTTCAGATACCCTGGCCCCAAGCCATTTAGGGCTTTGAATGTTAGCACCAGCACTTTGAATCGGGCCCAGAAACAGACTGGCAACAAAGTACTGTTATGTTGTAGACATTGTAAAGATATATAGACCCATATGGATATAAGAAAGCTGTCGGCCTCTACAACTTTGGGAATCACATCAAAAATTGAGCTATCAGAAGGTGGATTTCTGATTGACCCTGCTTTAAAACTGTTTTGAAGCACGGTGGTAGCCCTGGTTTTGTATGGGGCAGAAGGGCTGGCATGATTCTCAGGTTGTGAAACTGGAATCTTTCCAGAATAGGGTTGCCGTTTTTGAAGTTGTTAGATCTGCCCTCTGGTGCTTCATTGACTCTGATTTGTGCTGAAGTTGGACTTCCTTCAACTGTGGCTTGAGTCCGTAATACCAGAATTAACTGATTTTTAAAAACCAAAAAAATCAGCAGGTAGATGTTCTCCAGGTATTGTGCCCTAATTATCTTAAAAAGGATAATTAGGACACAACCCTGTTGGATTGCTGCCTGCTACATGGAAGCCTCCTGTCTTGGAGACTTCTAAGTATCCAGTGCCCTGCCAGCCTGCATCCGGAAGGGTGGAAGGAGTGACGGAGGTGGTTTTTGCCTCTCCATCCTCCTGCTAATTTCCCCCCACTAGACAGGCCTCTGAGCCCATCTAGTGCAGTCACACTGGTGAGGGTGGGCCTGGGTCTGGAGAGGGCACAGGATACAGCGTATCCTGGCCTTTCCTCCTCCCTCCCTTCCCTGTCATGCCCTGTTTTACCCCTCCTCATCCGAGATCATGATACCAACCTCTGAAGAGGAACAGCACGTGTGTGTGTGTGTGTGTGTGCGTGTGTGTGCGTGTGCGTGTACGTGTGCGTGTGCGTGAAGATCCAAGTGGGGATTTTCACGTTTGAAGTCGCTGCTCTCTCTGTGGCCTTAGAGGTGAAAATCCACAGTATCCTATGGACGGTGTTTAGGGACCATAGGATTGCACCCGTATAGAGCCTTTTGTTTGGTTAATCTCACTTTTCCTAAGCTTAGACAAGCCTTTATGACGATTCATTTTCAGACAATGGCATTTGCCATGATCCATGTCCAATATCACTGGACTCCTTTAGCTCAGTTCACGAGTCTTTGTGGAATGTCTTGAGATAGAAGGTCTTCCACATCCCCCCCCCTTTTTTATTTGGGACACCATTTTGCATTTTAGGTACTATTTAATTGTGATTACATTCAAAGCTCAGTGGTTATTCAGGTTTCTTTCATGTAATGTAACTACATGGAATAATTACATGTGGAATAAATGTCCCTCAATGATTGCCTGATTTTGTGAGACAAAAACTATAGCCAGAATAAAGCATCCTTTTCCGTTCTTTCCCTCAGATAAAGTCTACAAAGAGATGGAAGATGTTTTCGGTTCCTCTCATTCAATCTGCTACCAAGATCGGAAGAAACTGCCCTACACCAATGCTGTGCTTCATGAGATCCTGCGTGCAAAATATATCTTTCCAGTTGGGATTCCCAGACGATGTGTAAAAGATGTGAACATGCATGGTTTTATCATTCCCAAGGTATAGAAAAGTGATGCAGTTGCATTCCTGTATCCCAAAAGCATCCAAGGGTGGCACTTTAAGAGATGTCTACATGGGAACTTCTTGCGTAGTGCAAAATCCAAAGGGCAAGAAGTCCCTCCCACCCATCCACACACACACACACACACTCCAAACTAGAAATCTGAAGATAAGAAATGTCCCAGTTGTGTAGCGATCTGGGATGAGAGTTTGAAACTCAAACAACATTTAAGCAACTTCATATAGATAAGTAACTTTCCTTTAACATAGGACAACTTTAGAATTCCATACTAATGTAATATGTGGACACTTTAGTTCTCTGTATGATGATATAGCTATCGGCAGTGCTTTTTTTCTGGAGAAAAAGGTACCGGAACTCTTGGATTACATTTCCTCGGGAGTAGATGGCGATTAAATTGTAATGCAATTAATAGAAGAAAAGGTGCTGGAACTCAGTTCCGGTGAGTTCCACCAGAAAAAAAGCCCTGGCTATCGGTAGAAACATCAGCTTCAGAAAAGGCGGACCAAATATCCATATATTTATCCATCCGCAGGTGACATCTAAATACCAACTGTTCGAATATTGAAAGCATTGTTAGGTCCTCAGTCCATTGTGTTATGGGAAGTGGGCATTCAACTTTCCAGTGTTGTAATATCAGTCTTTTAGCTGTCAAAAGGGCATAGAAAATCCACTTGCATTGTCCTTGTGATAAGTTCCATACAGCAGGTAAATAATTTTAAACAATGTGTGCATCAGTAAATATTAAAGAGCATTCTAATATTTTATTTATTTATTTATTTATTATATTTATACCCCGACTTTTTTTCTGCAAGGAACCCAAGGTGGCTTACATAATCCTCCTCCTCCTCTCCATTTTATCCTCACAACAATCCTGTTAGGTAGGTTAGGCTGAGAGTCAGTGACTGGCCCAAAGTCACCCAGTGAGTTTCATGGCTGAGTGGGGACTCGAACCCGGATCTCCCGAGTCCCAGTCCAACACTCTCACCACTACGCCACACTGGCTGATACTAAGTTTATCAGTATTATAACCTCCACCAAAAAGAAGCAACCACTGAGCATTGCCAAAACATGTGGGTAAGTGAAGCATTAGCAGTATTACGCCTCCAACAGTTAGCCAACTTAGACATACCTTTATTAAAAAGATGTTGTGGTGTTCAATAAACATGAAACTAAAAATTTTGCTGCCTAAGACATAACCTAAGATCCATAGACCCTTCCGGCACAGATGCAAAAACAATGTTCCATTGATTAAGCAAAATAGGACAATCTAATTCTCTATTCCATTCACATTTAAGACTCTGTATATCATATTAATTCACAGATAATAAGCATTTATAAACACGGAGCACGGGTTGCTATAACTGCTCAGCCTCAATCAGTGCTTCCAATAGCAAAGGGGACTCTGAAGCTGTAAAAGCTGCAGGGCCAAATCTAGATTCCATCAAATGCTGCAATAGCAAGAATTGCCATTCAGTCAAAGCAGGCAAATCGTATTTTGCAGGCAAAGCCAAAAATGACAAAAACTCATCATCAACACCCACTAATTGATCCAAGGTAAAGATCAACCTGTCTGTCCAAGTCTACCACATGCACATTTTCTTACCAATTTTTAAATCTGGATTTTCCCATAATTTAGCATGAGAAAATGGGTCAAACTCTAATTGACCAGATAAAATACACCAAACTTTCTGACTGCAGTGATTGTAGGAGGCACACTATCCATTTTAGTGTGGTGAGAACCTAATGCCATTCATTCTGAGAGAGGATCCAGACATAAGGATTCCAGAACTGACCAAGGGGGATAATCTAATCTAAGTGGAAAAGACCAAAATTTTGAACTAGTCAGCAAATAAGGCCTATGTTATAAGGCAAGAACTGGTAAGCCAGACCCACCTTCTTTAATTGGAAGTTGCATCCTCTTCAAAGAAATTCATGGTGGGGAAGACACACACACACCCAGAAAATTGTGAAACAAAACATTACATTTTTGAAAATAGTTGCCAGGTATAAATAGAAGAATCCCATGTAAAACAAACAATCCTAGGTATAGTATTCATCTTAAGTGTATTAACCTTACCCCACAAACTCAACTTAAGAGCTCCCATCTATCTATAACCTGTGAGATTTCATTAATCAACTTACTCAAGTTTAGCTTGATCATTCGAGATATGTCTCTGAGAATTCCCAAATAGGTAATAAAATGTGGGCACCACTGAAATTGCCAATGATCTAATATACTCTGAGATATAGTATCTCCAATTGGCATCAATTCAGATTCTGACCAATGAATTATTAAATAGCCAAACAAATTGCCAAAAGTAATAATCCCCTGCATCAAAGCTGAAACCAATGACTGGAGTTTAGAGATAAACAGTAAAAGATCATCAGGATAAAGAATGATTTTGAATTCTAAACAATCATATATGAATCTGTGAATAGCACACACCAGGGGTTCCAAACATAAACCAAATATCAATGGAGAGAGTGGACATCCCTGTCTAGTACCTCTCCCAAGTATAATATAATCCGAGAAAAAAGCATTGGTCATAATTCTAGCTCTTGGGGTTGAATACAAAATGTTGATCTATTAAAAAAATTCTGCAGGAAAGCCAAATTTCTCAACGTAGTGGAGAGAAATTTCCAGTGAATTTTGTCAAAGGCCTTTTTGACATCCAAAGAAACAATGGCAGCAGGGTCTGTTCTATCAGTATTTAAAGCAATCAGTCAACAACTAATCTAAGATTGTCAGCTCCCTGTCGATTTCTATGGAACCCCACCTGATCGGATTGAACTGATGGCAGAGCACAATAGCTGGCTGCAGCAGACATTTTTACACCTGCGCCCGAGGAGGTGAGGTTGAGGCACCGACTGGATGCTACATAAGCATCCTCTCCTCTCTGCCCCTGGGAATGCCCCCCCCCCGGGAAAAGAAGACAGTCTTCCGTGTTCAGTTTCCAGCTGGTTCAGAAAGAGCTGCACTGGCTATGAGGCGGCGGGGGGGGGGGGGAGGCGCCCAGTGGTGCTGCAACCTCAGAAGGAATTTCCAAGGTTGCAGCGGTGACTATGCCCCATTCTATAGCCCCCTGGAAAAGGTTGTTGGAGGGCCATAGGATTGTGCCCTAAAACAATTTCAATTAAAAAAACTAGACCTGTTAAAACTAGACCTGTTTAACTAGACCTATTAAATAGCTGACATGTCACATCAACTTCCATTAAATGCTTGGGAGTGGAGGGCAGTCTTAACCTGGAGCCAAAAGGATGACAATGTTGGTGCCAGGTGGGCCTCAGTGGGGAGATCATTCCAAAATTGGGGGGCCACCACTGAGAAGGCCCTCTCCCTTGTCATCACCCTCTGAGCCTCCCTTGGAGGTGGCACTCAGAGAAAGGCCTCAGATGTAGATCGTAGTGTCCGGTCTAGGCGTTCCATCAGGTATTGCGGTCCCAAGCTGTGTTTAGGCCACCTTTAAGAATAGAACCCTCTCAAGGTGCCATACAAAAATATGCATATGACAAATACCCCATTGTCTAGCCTCATCACAGTCTCCCTCCCTCCAACATACAATCCCCCTGGTACCACACTTTCTTTTCTTTACTTTTTTGCAAACAGTTTATATGTGTATATGAGTGTGCATGTGTTATATATGTGTATATACACACAGGGCTTTTTTTCTGGTGGAACTCACCGGAACTGAGTTCCAGCACCTTTTCTTCTATTAATTGCATTACAATTTAATCGCCATCTACTCCCGAGGAAATGTAATCCAAGAGTTCCGGTACCCTTTTCTCCAGAAAAAAAGCACTGTATACACATATACACACACATGTGTGTGTGTGTGTGCATTACACCAGGTTCAGCCAAGGCACCTTTATTTAGATTCAAGGATAATCAGGATGAGACAAGACCACTTGTGTGAAAGATAACACACAGTTTATTGAATAAAATAATGAAATATGGATGCAGATTATCAATAAATAAGCAAGGAAACAGCTCACACACATCCCTCTGGTCAAAGGGCTTCCTAATACAATGGACGCCGCTCCTGGTGCACTAGGAAGGTTGCTTGGACTGACACTTGCACGCTCCTCGTCCCAAGCGGAAAGCCAAAAGGCAAGCTAACAAGCTGTGGATTTTATAGATGTCTCCCTAAATTCTAGCAAGTACCAGAAGCTGCTAAAGAAGCTATGAAAAGCTGCCAGTGGGAAAAAAGGAGGGCAAACAAGAGAAGTCCCAGAAACCCCAGTTAACTTTAGCAGAAGCCCGAGAGTGTGTAAACATCCTTATCTCAAGTTTGGGGTAAGGAGTTCAGAGCGGCTGGTAGCTGAGGCCTTTGGCTACCCTGCAGGTTTCTCACAGCAATTAAGCTTAACGAATGTCCATTGCTTTTATGGTGACACACACTACAGGCCTGTGCTGGACACTGTGAACAGTTTATACTCACTCCTCATCGCGTCTTATAGATTTCATAGATCATAGAGTTGGAAGGAGCCAACAAGGCTATCGAGTCCAACCCCCTGCTCAATGCAGGAAACTAGAGGAGGGGTCTCCCATCCAGGTAAAAACCAGACCTGACCCTGCTTAGCTTTCCATGCTCAGACAAGTCTTCTGGTTATTGATCCCAATAGTGTGAGAGGGAGAGAGCGGGGGAAGGCGGGTTAGGTGATTACTTCTGGGATAGTCGAGTGTGCTGGTCCAGATGAATTCTGAGTCAATGTTTTCTTCCTTTTAGAACGCCATCGTTGTTTCAGATCTGCGTTCTGTACTTCTTGATCCCAAGCAATGGGAAACACCTGAAGAGTTCAACCCCCAACACTTTTTGGACAAGGATGGGAATTTTATGGCTAGAGAGGAATTTCTGCCATTTGGAGCAGGTAAATGTGGAAATACTGTCTAGTCATGTTTACTGGATTGTTCCAAAGAGATTGAGATTAAATCAGAGTAGATTTATTGGTGTGAGGTCCATGAATGGCTCTCCTATAGCTTTTAAATAACTAAAGAATGTTCTAGTGCTAAGGGAGTGCACAGGTTTAACCTATTCCTCCATGTGGTTCTTCCAATCCAAATTCTCCCTCCCCTCCTGAGATGCTTTTTATGCATTAAGGCAAATTGCATCTCTGGAAGATCCTTTTGGTTTGGGGAAATAATTAAGGAGGGGGAGAGTTAAACCCCGTTCCCCCAGTGTCAAAGCCCCAACCTGAAATGGGGCATCTAGTGTGACTGTATCTAGCCCTTAAAAAAAAAAAAAAAAAAAAAAGCTTACAAGGGATCCAGTCACCGATTTTAGTCTGTCTCATTTAATTGTGCCCTAATATTTGTGTAAGGCTTCAGTTTTCAGAAAACAAAGGATTGGAATATTTGCACCACAGTGTTAGCCTTTGCAGTGTTAACTAGGTAGTAAAAACAACAAAGACTCTGGTCCCCAAAATGTTATGCCATAATAAATCTGTTCGGGTTTAAGGTGCCCCAGAACTCTCTGTTGTTTTTCTGCAACAGACTAGCATCTCGTCCCCTATGGCAATCGTTACATTCGATATTAGACATTGAATTGCCTATGTCAATAATTCTCTATTTTTGTTGGTGAAAAAATTGAAAGGCAACTTAGGGAGCACCCTATGGCCATAGGATATTGGGGATTCCTTCTCCAAGGCCAGAGACAGTGGTCTGGCCTCGGAAGGGGGAGTCGGAGATCCGACCCCCTGACCCTGACCTCTTGCAGCTGCCATGGAAAGAGCCGTGCCGGCTGGCCTCCACGGTCGGAAAAGTGGTCTTGGAGAGGGGGAAACTAGGGTGTTTCAGTGGGCAGGGAGGAGAGGAGATCGGAGAGGCCAGGATACAAGATATCCTGAGGCCAGGCCAGCCTCCTTCCCAATTAAAATGGGTGTGACTGGATACATTAGAGAAGCTGCTAAGAAATTTAGGTACAGTCATGCCTTGGATTGAGAGCATAATTCGTTCCGGAAAGGTGCTTGTAATCCAAAATACTCTTATATCAAAACGAAATCCCCCCCAAAAAAATTGTACAGAGATTTTTAATTTAAGCCGTACTACAGTACTTGTATTACAAGACGACGCTTGTATATCAAGTCAAAAAAATTTAAATAAATATTAAAAATTTTGCTTGTCTTGCAAAATGCTCTCAAACCAAGTTACTTGTAATCCAAGGTATTACTGTATGTGCATATTTCTGGAGGTCTCGTTCCTTTGTGTACAAGGAGGGCAAGCCACCCCTCCGGTACATGCTAAAAGAGAATAGCCAGTGTATACGACTCTGTCTTGACCTTTATGCAGTGGAGGCTGGTGACTCCTAATCCATTGCAGTTTGTATTTGGAGCTTTACAGGAGCTATCCATGGTTCTCCATGCTGGTGAACCTATTTTGGGGGGTGGCGTTCAGCACCATGGACAGCTCCCATAAAGCTCCAAATATAACCTGCAATGGATTAGGAGCCCCACTGAAATTGGAGTCACACTGGCCTCCCTTGCCTCTAAGATTCTGCTTCGCATACCTTCCCATAAAATCCTTGGAGTCAGATTTAGAGGGGCATACTCAAAATAGCAGAGCGGGTGAGCTCCTCGGTAATACTGAGGCTGCTTCCAACTCCCCTTGGGAGCTTGCCACAACATCACAGAGTAGCTGAGGACTTAAAAAAAAGAAAGAAAAAGAAAGCCACCCTCTTCCAATCCCCAAACAGAGAAGAACGAGGAAACCTTCCTGCAGCTGGCTCTGCAGAAAAACGGGAGTGAGCATGCATGGAGCACTCAGTTGCTCCAGCCTCTTCTCCCTCCTTTTCCATCTCTCTCAATTTCTTCCTTTGGTGGTGGTTTCTGTTGCCCTCACCATTGCTGGGCTCAGCTGCTGCCAGTATTGCCCAGGGTGTGTCCACTTTAGTCAGCAACAAGATGTTGGTGCTTCATGGGCAGGGAATGTGGTGGAGTGGGCAGCAGCTCTGGTCCTCCTCCTCTGCTATACTCTTCAGGTAGCTGGACCTGCTGTTTCAAAGTAAATGTATATACAGTGGAGGCCGGTGACTCCTATTTCGGTAGGGCTCATAATCCATTGCAGGTTATATTTGGAGCTTCATAGGAGCTATCCATGGTTCTGAACTGCATCCCCAAAATAGGTTCACTGCCACGGAGCACCATGGATGGCTCCCATGAAGCTCCAAATATAAGCTGCAATGGATTAGGAGCCCCACCAAAATAGGAGTCACCAGTCTCCACTGTGTATATTTTATTTATTTATTTATTAATTTAATTTAATTTATTTATTTGTTATATTTATTATATTTATACCCAGCCTTTTTTCCTGCAAGGAACCCAAGGCGGCTTACATAATCCTCCTCCTCCTCTCCATTTTATCCTCACAACAACCCTGTCAGGTTGGGCTGAGAGTCAGTGACTGGCCCAAAGTCACCCAGTGAGTTTCATGGCCGAGCGGGGACTAGAACCCGGATCTCCCGAGTCCCAGTCCAACACTCTCACCACTACACCACGCTGGCTCACATATTGTTCCTAGACTAATGATCAAAGGGAAAACCAACATGCTGTCCGTTCTATAGCTAAAGGCTCATGCTGGTCTCTCAACTTCTGAGTATAGCCTTCCCTTTGAAACTGCACACACCTAGGGACAGCTACTGGCCCTCATACCTCCCTCTCGAAGAAAGTCAGGCCCCTTGAGGATGTGAACCCAGAGGATTAAAGGGAGGTATGGGGAAAAAAGGGGTCATTGTAACAATGGAATTTGAGGGTGGGGCACTTTGGGTGGTGATGCCTAGGTTTACCAGTCCAAGTTCTTTTCTTAAGGTCAAAACTAGTTGCTGACCAAATGAGATATACTAGAGCAGTGTTCTCCTCCGCTGGCTGGGGCATGCTGGGAGTTGTAGGCCAAAAACATCTGGGGACCCAAGGTTGGAGAACACTGTACTAGAGAATGGGTGGAATAGGTTCTGACTCACTAGCTGCTTTTCCCTTATTTTCTCTGCAGGGGCTCGGGTGTGTCTGGGGGAGCAGATGGCAAAGATGGAGCTCTTCCTTTTCTTTACTGAACTGCTGAGGGCGTTTAGGCTCCAGCTGCCGGAAGGAGTGAAAGAACTCAGTGAAGAGCCTGTGATTGGGTTGACGTTCCATCCGCATCCTTTTAAACTCTGTGCTGTTCCCCGCTGCAGTTCTCCATAAAGTACATGAAAATGCACATTAAATAAATAAAAATAATGACAGTGCCTTAATTTATTGCTGTTACTTTCTCTGTTATTCTTTTTCCTGTTTTTGTCTGACAAAGTTGCCAGGTTCTGTGCTGGGGCGAGTGCCTGCCGCAAACTTTTGGGAAAATAGTGTTGTTATAACTGCCTAATACTCTGGGGTCATGTTAGTCTTTTTTGACTGTTGCTATAATTATGTACTTTGTGTGTAATTGTAGTATATTTAATGTGATGGCCTATGATCATAATAAATTTGTCTATCTTTTCCCCTGGGATTCTGCCCTGACTTGCTCATTGCTCAGACTCACTCTGTCCTAGCATGTCTCCAGTCTATCAGTACTTCAAGCAGATCTGTCATGTGAAACAAAGTCATTGTCACCAAGGCTGAGCTGAAATGCCCCAATTCAACACCTCATTTGCAGGTGCTGATAAGTCTAAACAGAGGATGCAGGCAGAGAAAGATGAGAATGTTCTAAACGAGGCTTCCAAGTCTGGGCATCTACCGTACTTTAAATCTAAATAATTTAAACAAATGAAGTATTGTAATAATGGGTGACTTCAATTGTCCCCACATTGACTGAATAAATGCATGTTCCAGTCACAACAAAGAGGTTAAATTTCTTAGTGCCGTAAATTACTGTGCCCTGGAACAGTTGGTCATAGAACCAACCAGAGGGGAGGTGACCCTAGATTTAATCCTAAATGGTGTCACCCAGATGTGTGAGATGTAAGTGTTGTTGAACCAACTGGAAACAGTGACCACAGTGCTATCAGATTTAATATATATTTAAGTGGAAAGGAGAAAGAGGATTGTGTAAGCTTCTTTGGGTTCCTTGCAGGAAAAAAGGTGGGATATAAATATAAATACATAAATATTATCTGCACCATCTAATTCCTCTCATGACCATCGCCTCTGGGTTTTTGGCTATGGGCCAGTGGCCTAGCATGCCTTCATTAGTTACGTTGCTCAGATTTAAGAGGCATGCTGACATGTAGAGGCCCAGGAAAATATTTTGGCAACACAGAAATGGAGGAAGGGATGTGTGGGAGCACATCCTTTGCATGCAAAGAATCTCAGGCTAGTTCTTTGAAAGACTCATGTCTGTAACACTGGGAAGCCACTTCTAGCCAATGGAGTCAACATTATATAAAGAAAGATGGGCCAGTGGTCTGACTCGGAATAACAAGAAAACCATAAAGTCAGCAAAACCCCTAACAAGTGAGTGAAGTCGACAGAATTGCTATATTTTACAATGACACATAAAAACATATGAAAACAATATATACTGTAGCTAACCTCTGCCTCTGAGGATGACTCCCCTGCATCTTCTCCTAGCCCTCAGCCATGCATGACCAGTGTCGTGATTTGACCTCCGCCATGCCCCCTCTCTGCTGAGCTTCCGCCGCTCATTAAAAACCTGGCTGTTCAGGCGGGACTGTGGGATGGGTTAAGATTTTAAATTTTTTATATTGTTTTAAATGTATTTTATCTTGCTTTTATCCTATGTACATCGCCCAGGGTAGCCAGTTGCCGGCCAGATGGGCGATAAATAAATAAATGTAAATAATAAATAAATAATAAATGAGACTAGAAAAACATCCACTGGACCTTTAAAAACTGCAGTCAACATCTGTCAGGGGTACAGCCCCAGGAAGACCAGGTTCTGCTCCTGAAGTGGGGTATCCTTGGTTTGGCCCCCCTGGATTCCGGCTCACAACACCTACCTGGCTCCTACTCACCCCAGCCAGCCCGCGGACTTCTGGCAGTAAGACGGACTGAGATGTGTGCAAATTTTCTACATGGTTTCTTCAAGAATGGTGTATTTACATATTTACATGAGTGACATGATTGGCTGAGAGAGTGAGAAGTGGGGTTGAGCAGTGTTCTCCAACCTTGGGTCCCCAGATGTTTTTGGCCTACAACTCCCAGCATGCCCCAGCCAGCGTTGTAGGCCAAAAACATCTGGGGACCCAAGGTTGGAGAACACTGGGGTAGAGCCTGTGTTGTATAAACAGTGGGCGGTGCCGTTCAGGCAAGTTTTGGGTTGAAGGGTTTTAAGGTTTGAAGGTTTTTGTGGGGAAGAGGAAGGGGTGTGTGGAATGTGAAGTGCTGGTTTGGAAGTCTGTGAAGCTGACTGGAGAGAGTTGAGCGATTATATCAGGATTGTTAAGAGTTTAGCTAGTGAGTGCAGGGATTGATATTGGGAACAGTTGTTGAGGGAGGATTGGTACTAGGATAAGACAGTACATTACTTAGGATTAACTGAAACTTACACATAAAACCCATTTCCAGATCTTGTATTTTAAAATAAAGTTTTCTTTGTTATTTGAAGCAGCCTGCGTGGGAAGCTGTGCATATTGTACTGGTCAAAGAGGTATAAGGTAGGGATTAGACATCCCAAAGTCAGTGTGAGCGGTGTAAGGGTAAGGGTTAGTGGAAAAGAACCCCCCCAACCATACGTAAGCACACCCAGAGATCCCAATAAGGAGGGCAAGCTTGAGGCCCTATGAGGGGTGGGGTTCGACAGGTGGTGGCAGCGTCGGGATTCGACTGTAGTAAAAAGTGCCAGGTTTGAGTCACAGTGAGGTGTTGTGACAGGACCACAGAAAAATAAACAAGTCTGAATAAGTTTCTGTGTTACTGGTGTTAGGCAAAAGTCTCTACTAAAAGATACAGTAATACCTTGGATTGCAAGTAACTTGGTTTGAGAGCGTTTTGCAAGACAAGCAAATTTTTTAATTTTTTTTTTACTTGATAAGCAAGGTCTTGCAAGACAAGTCGCCTCGAGCAGGTGTAGCGGGCCGAAATCGGCCCCGCTCATGCCCACCAGAGACTCGCTTTGATATAAGAGTGTTTTGGATTACAAGCACGGTTCCGGAACGAATTATGCTCTCAATCCAAGGTATTACTGTATTGGAATACATCCCAATAAGTAAGGTACACTAGCTCATTTGTGTGAAGAGTGCTGAAACAAAGCAAAAAAGATAATAAAAAGACAGTATGACAGACATTGGGGCAATGAAGTGAATTAAGTTGAATCAAAGTTACAATATGAGGGGGAAACTGAGCAATCTTGCAGCAGCCGGTTTAAGAATTTTTTCTATCTAGTCGAGTTTGAAGCACCTTGCTCACGAATCTTACAGGCATGTTAATTCTTTTCTCCCTTTTCTATGCAAATTCGAATCCAACTGAGTCATCATGAACAGCAAGATTTTTTGTGTGCTTTTGTTTGTGTTTCTTAATTGACTTAAGTCTTTATTGACCTGACTGAGGAAAACCCACTGATATGCTAAATTCCTTGCTAAATTCCTAAGGGATTATGCTAATTTGAACAGCAAGCTGTGGCTGGCAATAGTCCTACTTAGAATAAAAAAGTATTTTGTGTTATAGATTTTGTGTTATAGATTTTATAGGCATGTGCTAATTGATTTTAAGGTAACTTTTTTTCTAGTTCTAACTCTGACTGTCTGAGAGGGAAGCCTGCTCAGTATTATGTTTTATAGATTTAGTTTTATAGACATGTCATGTGCCAATTGATTTTAAGGTAACCTTTTTTTTTCTAACTCTGAGAGGGAAGGAAGCAAACCCACTGATATGCTAAATTGCTAAATTCCTAAGGGATTATGCTGATTTGAACACAGCAAGCTGTGGCTGGCAGTGGCAATAGTCTTTGAATCTCTTGGAAAAACCTGTATTACAGCTCTGTTTTTTGAATCTCAAAAGAAAAACCTGTATTACAGCTCTGTTTTTTGAATCTCAAAAGAAAAACCTGTATTACAGCTCTGGCTCGCAGAGCTCGGAAGATATCTCTGTTAATAGGGGAGAACTTCTTTTTAAGTTCACAATGCTCATTAATTATGCTGTGTGATCATCGAGCAGAGCTTACTTGAAGAAGAAAAAACTAGCGATTTTTTTAGCACATGCCTTAAGTTGAAATCTGCTTCTGTGCAACTTCAGTCCATCAGTTCTAGCCCTGATGTTGAATTGAATCAGTTCAGTTCAATTGACTGTTTTATTGTCTCGTCAGAGCAGCATCATAAATCACACAATCTTCTAATGTATTTGTGGAGGAAGGGGGGGCTGGCTGACCCACCACACCCCCACCCTTTCTTACCCAAAAGGACCCAAGACCCCCAGAGAGCTCAAGGTACCAGATTGCCAGCCTCAGCTGTCTGCAATCCTACTTGAATCTCTGTTCAGGGACTTGCCTTTGTCTATAACCTGGATTTAGTTACTGAACTAAGCAGAGCAATCCACAAACACCATGTGGGGTAAAACCAAGAAAGGTTTATTCTGGTAGCATTTTACAACAACCAATAGGGAAATGAGGGAAGGACACAAAATGGAGAGAGACACTTTGGTACACAGTAAAGCTGCAAAATAACAAAACCTACTTCCTTATATCTCTCACAACTCTGTTACCTGGGGGTCAGTTCTCTTCCAGGGTTGGATCCAACACAGCCTTGCTGCCCGGGGGGGATTACCACACCTACCCGAAGGTCTGAGATGGGTAGCCCTCCACAAGGCCTGCCTTTACCAGAGCCCTCATTCAGCTAATTTCACCAGGAGCTACCTGGGGTCGTATCCTGAGGCCCCCCGAAGGCTTGGACCTCTGCCTGGCTTGCTGCCATTGCTCCACAGCCAGCAACCACGCGACGAACAAAGACAAAGACAAAAACCCACACGTTGGGAAATATACCTTCCCCCCCTCCCCTCCTTTCTGTAGCTTTGTTGCTTCTTAGCCAATCAGGATGCACTTCACCTGGCCAGACAGGGGGAGGGGAACTCATGACTCTTGACTTACTGGGCCTGAACTACATTTGCATTTGAAAGCCGGGTCACTGTAGACTTTGGGACGCCGGCATACACCCCCCCCCAGCCTTTAGCCGGTTCACACATGAGGGTGTGTGTGTGTGTGTGTGTGTGCATGTAGGAACCCCCAAAGGCTCCTTCTTTCACAGTATTATTCATTGCAAAATGGATTTGTGTCATGTCTTTCATATACTAAATTAATTTGGACAATGGGAACAGTGCAATATATTTTCATTATTTGGATTCCTACAGGCCAATGGCTGTAGGAATATGAATATGAGCCAGCAATATGAATATGAATATGAGCCAGCAATGCGACGTGGCTGCAAAGAAGGCAAATGCAATTTTGGGCTGTATTAATAGAAGTATAGCTTCCAAATCGCGGGAAGTGATAATTCCCCTTTACTCGGCACTGGTTAGGCCTCATCTTGAGTACTGCGCCCAGTTCTGGGCACCTCACTTTAACAAGGACATAGACAAACTGGAGAGGGTTCAGAGGAGGGCAACAAGGATGATAAAGGGACTGGAAACAAGGCCCTATGAGGAGAGACTGAAAGAACTGGGCATGTTTAGCCTTCAGAAGAGGAGACTGAGGGGAGATATGATCACACTCTTCCAGTATTTGAAGGGATGTCACACAGAGGAGGGCAAAGATCTCTTCTCGTTCATCCCAGTTTGCAGGACACGGAATAAGGGGCTCAAGTTACAGAAACCTAGATTCCACCTAAACATCAGGAAAAATTTCCTGACTGTCAGAGCAATAAGACAATGGAATCAACTACCTAGGGAGGTGGTGGGCTCTCCCAGTCTGGAGGCATTCAAGGTGCGGCTGGACAGACATCTGTCAGAGATGCTTTGACCTGGATTCCTGCATTGAGCAGGGGGTTGGACTCGATGGCCTTGTAGGCCCCTTCCAACTCTACTTTTCTATGATTCTATGATTCTATGATATCTGATGTTGAGTGAGTAGATTTCTGCTTGAGATGGAAAATGAAATCTTGGGATGGAAAGGAATGGAAAATAAAACTGCCAGTATCATAGTACCCTTATACAACTCTATGGTGTGACCCCACTTGGAATACTGTGTATATTTCTGGTCACCACGCCGAAAAAATGATATTGTACAGTTGGAAAAAGTGCAGAAAATAGCAAGTAAAATGATGAAGGGGCTGGAGCAACTCCTCCCTATGAAGAAGGGTTACAACATCTGGGACTGTTTAGCTTAGAGAAAAGGTGTGTGAGGGGATACACATTGTACACATGACAGAGAACTAAGAAATTCCACATGATTGTGGCAGCAATAATTATTATGGACATTAAGTACAGGAAGCTGAGATAGGTCCCGAAACTTAGGTGATAGCACATAAAAATTTGAGATTCTGCGGTAATAAAAAATTAAGCTGGGCTAGCTGGATTAACCCGCAGGAGATATATCAGGAGGTATGGTCAATACATTTGAGGAAGAACACAATAAATGCTTTTGGAATGATAGACCAAACACAGTAATTGGAAATCTATTATCTTTATTGTAAGTCTTTTTTGAATACATTATATAGGTACTTGATCTTATATTTCTGTTAAACATTTTTCTTTCTTTTTTAAAATAGAGAGGATTAAAGCAGATATTGATTCATTCAGGTCTGGATTCTGAATATAAATGCAACATTAGCCAAAATGCACATTCATATCACCCCTGCCTCTCAACTCGTTCTATTCCAAATGAGCAAAGAAACTTAAATAGCACCCATGAGACTCAAAGGCAGTTTAAGCCTGAAATGTGAAAATTTCCCAGTTAGACACACTTAAGTCTGTTAATATTGAATCATCTGCAAATTACCATCCTTCCGCTTCCTTTTTCAACTTGCTCATCGTGATTCTAAACCAGCGCACCCCGTGACTCAGCTCAGCATACAACTCTCTCTTTTATCCATCCAATTCACCACTTAACAGATGTAACAGATGTAACAGATGCAGTGCAGCCCTCTGGTGGAATGTCCGGACTCCGGAGTTCAGGCACTTTGACTGAGCAGCTACAGAATGTAAGGGTTGGTTCTGACAGAGCAGGGCTCTCCAACCTTGGATCCCCAGATGTTGCTGGACTACAGGATACAGAATATAAGGGTTTCATAGATTTCATAGATTACAGAGTTGGAAGGAGCCTACAAGGCTATCGAGTCCAACCCCCTGCTTAATGCAGGAAACTAGAGGAGGGGTCTCCCATCCAAATAATAACCAGGCTTGACCCTGCTTAGCTTTCCACGCTCAGACAAGCTGAGCCAGCATAAGCCACAGGCCTGCTGGTTCTGCCAGGATCTCTTCTCAATCATCCCAGTTTGCAGGACACGGAATAATGGGCTCAAGTTACAGGAACCCAGATTCCACCTGAACATCAGGAAAAATTTCCTGACTGTTAGAGCAATAAGACAATGGAACCAACTACCTAGGGAGGTGGTGGGCTCTCCCAATCTGGAGGCATTCAAGGTGCAGCTGGACAGCCATCTGTCAGGGATGCTTTGACCTGGATTCCTGCATTGAGCAGGGGGTTGGACTCGATGGCCTTGTAGGCCCCTTCCAACTCTACTTTTCTATGATTCTATGATTCTAATCTTCATTAGGTCTAGCTATAGAAGCTGGGCTCCATAGGCACGAGCCCTTAACACACATTAGTTGTCATGTCACGTCATTAGCCACCCTATCGTACTCACAGCCAGAGGTACAAAAAGACAGTTCCCCAGCTAATCCAATGCATGTTTTACATATGCATTTTATAATCCACTTGAGCGATTGAGCAATATTAATTGACTTTAATATGGAGGAAATGCTGTCATGACGGATGGAATGCAAATTTTATCCGAGGCCAAGAAAATCCTCTTGGTGGTTCTGCAGGTGCCACTGTTCAATCCTAGCAAGGAGGAGCAAAATCTGCATAAAAAGTGGGTGCTTACTTTCTCTGTATGAAGTAAATAAAAAATCAGTGAAATGCTGTGGCTCATGCAGGTTCTGATGTTCTTTATGCTTCTCTGTCTCCTCTTTCCCAAATGCAATTCCCGTTTCTGCACAGGACACAGCCTTCTTCTGAGGCCCCGGGAGACGTTTCATCAGCTGTGGGAACATTTTACAGAGCTACAGGCAAGATGAGAGCAAAATCCTATCTGTGTCATAATTAGGCATGATAACATGATCATTTGGATTAGCACTTTGGTGATAGTCTACTACTTCTTAAAAAAGGAACAGATGCCTTAGTCTAGCCGGCGAAAACACATGTGATGCTTGCATTAGAGTACTGAAAATAGAGGCCAAGCAATAAAGAATAACTTGCATAATAAGTGACTCACTGTTCATGGCAACCTAGCGAGGAAAAACACAGAGTTCATGTGGATGTGGTAGCAACGTCAAGCCCTTGATGTACTCTTTGTTAACTTCCTTCACCCCTTCTGGAAGCTGGAAGGAGAACTCCCTTAGCAGGCTGGTGAAGAAGATGAAGAGCTCGATCCGTGCCAGCTGTTCCCCCAAACATGAGCGGGGACCTGCTCCAGCGGAGAGGGAAGGAGAGAGAACAAGAATAGTACTCAGCAGGGATGGGGACTCGGACTCGAGGACTCGACTCGTGAGTCGGACTGAGTCCCCCCTCTGACTCGACTCGGACTCGAGTCCCAATATTTTTAATGGGACTCGAGACTCGACTCGGGACTCGAGACCAAGGACTCGTCAACATTCCTGGGCTGTTGACGAGTCTTCTGGCTGTGCCAGAAGGAGCGCGATCACCGGTGAAGAGTGCATGGAAGCGAGGCGCGCCGCTGCTCGGCCACTATGGACAGCTACCAGGAGCGCAGCCCCAACGATGTGTTGAGATTTATTTTGATTGATGTGTTGTTGTGGGGGGTTTGGGTTAGGGTCAGACATTTTGGGTTTGGCTGCCTCTGCCTGCCAGTCTGGGGTTCCCAGCCTCCTCTGCCTGCCTGGTCTCTTCTTGACCTGTTCAACAGTTGAATTGCCTCTGCCTGCCTGCTTTGGGGTTCCCTGCCTCCTCTGCCTGCCTGGTTATTTTGGGTTTGTCTGCCTGGTCTGTTCTTGCCAAAATCAGTTGCAGAGTTTTGAAATAAAAAGGCACACTTGTGCCTAGAATTTATTTAAGCCACACATCTGAAGTAGCCTTATTTTGTTGGGGGGAAACCCCATTGATTTTAATAGGGACTCGTGGAGTCAGCTTTGGGAGTGACTCGTGACTCATGAGTCACCATTTTGGACCAAGGACTCGGACTTGGACTCGAGACTTGGGTCCAAAGACTCGTGACACGACTCGTGACTCGAGACCAAGGACTCTTCAACATCCCTGGTACTCAGTAGCGAAGCATCTTCTCGTCTGCAGCTCGCTCTGGAATGTCAGTACAGTCATGCCTTGGATTGAGAGCATAATTCGTTCCGGAAACGTGCTTGTAATCCAAAACACTCTTATATCAAAATGAAATCCCCCCAAAAAAAATTTGTACAGAGATTTTTAATTTAAGCCGTACTACAGTACTTGTATTGCAAGACGTCGCTTGTATATCTAGTAAAAAAAAATTAAATAAATATTTAAAAATTTGCTTGTCTTGCAAAACGCTCTCAAACCAAGTTACTTGCAATCCAAGGTATTACTGTATACATAATACAGGCCTGTGGTTTATGCTGGCTCAGCTTGTCTGAGCGTGGAAAGCTAAGCAGGGTCAAGCCTGGTTATTACTTGGATGGGAGACCCCTCCTCTAGTTTCCTGCATTGAGCAGGGGGTTGGACTCGATGGCCTTGTAGGCTCCTTCCAACTCTATGATATATGAAATCCAGGAGCAAAGTACCTCATTGTGAAAAAGGGAAGGTGATTTTGTCTAGCAGTTTTCATGCTAATATGACTATTTTTCCAGTTTATATATGCCATCTTTTTGTAGTAGAAGCCATACCCCCCCCCAATGCACAGGAACAACATTGCATTTGAGCATTCCGGGGGTGCTGCACTCTGGAGAAGAAGTTAAAAAAGCAAGGTTCCACAAACACCCTCCTAGGGATCTGCGAGGATTTCGTTCAGGGAGTGGAAATCCGGCGGACTAGTAGCCAGGTTCGATACCCACCCACCCCCGAACTCCATCCTGCTTACCTCTTCTCTGGCTCGACTCGCATTCTCCTGAGTCAAGCTGGGGAAGTGACTTCCGGGTTCCCGGTGGGCCACTGTTTACGTAGAAAATGCCTTATGATACACCCAAAGTGGCTGCAATTTGTGTAACTTGTGCAAATTGCAGCTGCTTTTGACATACCTTAAGGCATTTTCTATGTAAACAGCAGCCAGGATCCTGAAAGTCTGGCAAGCGGCACAGCACACACACGCTTTCAGTCCGGCTTGGTGGGCGCAGCAGCTAGATGGACTGACTTAGGGCTTTTCTACACAAGGCATTTATTGTGCACCCGTGGCCTTTTCACTACGTCGTCATCCTCCCAGGGCCTCTCCTGTGTTTTCCAGCCATTTTTGGAGCTTTTTTTTAGAGCAAGGAAAGTCAGGTATATCCTGGATGGCCATCATGTTTTGCTATCCCAAGCCGCATGTGTATTCACAATTCCGCTCTATACCACATCGCCACCTTGTGTTGTGTAATGGAGCATATAGGAACGTAATGCTCCAGTAAAGAAAACGGAAGAAGAAGCTCGGTAAAGCACCAGGTTATATACCTCATGTAGAGAAGCCCTTAATATAAGGCAGCTTCCTAGGTTTAAATTATCATTTAATAATATTTGTTTCAGTCCCAGTAGAAAACAAATATATTAAGAATGATTTGAGGTAGTCTTTTCCCTAACCTGTTATTTTGTTAAATGAATGGATATTTTCCCCCCAGGGGCAGCACTGAGACATGCAACTCCTCACTTGCAACAGGAAATTGTGTAATTGAGGAAAAACTTTGATTCTTCAGCATGCTTAAACCTAAACTGAGGCAGAGGCTTTTCAACTTTCTAGCTTCAGGGAGCCTTTGCTGAGGTACCCCTGTACATCTGTTGTAGAGGATTCTGGGTAATTTTATAAGGAACATACTCAATTCATGCGGCATGTTGACCAGGTCTGGTGGGCCTCACTGTCAAACCATGTGAACGGAAAGTACGCCCTAGTAGGAACTTAGGATAGGAATATAGGAAGCTGCCTTATATGGTGTCAGACCCATGGTCCATCTAGTCCAGTATTGTTGACAGTGAGTGACTGGCAGCCATGGATCTCCAGGGTTGATATGATGCTGGAGATGGAACTTGGGACCTTCTGCATACAAAGCAGGTGCTCTGCTACTGAGCTATGGCCCCTGCCTGCATATGGAGGAATACACTCTCAGCAAGATTCAGCATCTCCACATTGCCGGCAAAGATTGGACCACAAGTTCTGAGGTGATCCTGGATCCTTTTTCTAAACCTAATGACATTGACACCTTTGAGACCATCTCCTAGTTCCCAACTCTCACACCTGCATCCATAGTTGACCATGAGAGCAAATCAATAATGTAAGATGCCAATAGCGATGTGCCTATGAACCAATGTGCATAGTAGTTAGGAGTGGAGACAACCCTGGATCACTTCTCACCTCAGCTGTGAACTCACTAGGTGGCTTCAAACAAGCTGTTATTAATAGTCTTAGCCTCAGTCCCGCTTTCTGTAATATGGGGGAATAATCATTAGCAATAAGCAACTGTGTTGAGCTTGATTTCACTTGGGGTCTTGTGGTTTGTTTTTTCACTTTTACATCAGTCTTGTCTCATTTTCACATCAGATTGCAATTTTTTCCCCATCTGCATGAAAATTTGTATGGATTTTGTGTGCATTTAACAAAAAACAGTACACTTTTTTGAACATATTTTTGTTTAAATTTTGCAAATGTACTTATTCTTTAAAGTGACTTTCAGTGGATGAAGCATTTTTGTGCATGTTTTTTGAAATGTATGTGCTCCCTTTTTGGGGGGGGGGTGAACTTCAGAAATGTACATTTGGGCATGAATGGAAATATACAGGCTCAAGTTTAGGTTTGGGAAATGTGAATTTGGTAAGTTTTTATTAAATGTGAAAACAACAAATTTCTTGCCCATAGTTCTCCAGATCCCTCTCCGAAGCTCATTCTGACTCAAGTCCATATCAGATCACAAGGGTTTTTTTTCTTTTCACATAAAAATCTGTGCGTACTTCCATGCATAATGCTGGACTACTGGGTTGTTATAACCATTACTGAGATAATGTACATGGAATATGCTGAACATTGGGTAAATGCTACATAAATGCTAAATGCTTTTAGCTGTCAGGGGGATTCACAACTCAGCGGACCACGGTACGTACCTGTGGAAAAAGCCAAGAACGCTTCTCTGTTTACAAAGTTTCCTTCTTTATCCAGAAAATGACCCGGGTTGAAATGTCGAGGTGTCTCCCACTCTTTAGAATCCAAAAGGGTGGAGGATAAATTTGGGATAATGATAGTGCCCTTAAAAAAAAAAGAAAAAAAAAGAGCACAACAATTATGCTATTTGATCACCTCTGAAGAGATAGATAAAAGGAGCTGCTTTTTACTGTGACAGAGCAATTCACTTAGCTCTGTACTGAGCTATTTTTTACTTTCCATGCTCCATGTTTGTTTATTTTGCTTCTGGCATTATACTCCAGCTTTCTATTTTGCCACTAAAACCAGCTAATAATCCTCCGGCAGCACCATCCAATGTGGCTTCTTGTAACCCTCCAAACTTAGAGGATTACGGGCATCCAATTACAGATGGAAGGAACGCAGAGGTGAAGGTCGCCTCCACACTTCTCCCACCTTGCAAAACCCTTAAACCAGGGCTTTCCAACCTTGGGTCCCCAGATGTTGCTGGACCCAAGATGTTGCTGGATCAGATGTTGCTGATTCTGTTGCTCCCAGAATCCCTTGCCATTAGCCATGCTGGCTGGGTATGCCGGGAGTTGTAGGCCAGCAACATCTGAGGACCCAAGGTTGGAGAGCCCTGACTTAGACAGTCGATTTTGGCTGTCTAAGGGTGCAATCCTGTGTCCCTCCGACCTTGTCTGGGGGCCATAGGATTGGGCAAAGAAGATGCTGTGACCTTGGAAATCCCTTCCAAGGTCACAGCACTATGGAGCACCTCCCCCCGCCACCTTGTAGCCACTGCAGTTCTTTCCGTGCCAGCAGGGAACCGAATATGGAAGAACGTCTTCGGTTCCCTTGTTGGGGGGGGGGCATTCCCAGGGGAGGGGAGGAGAAAGGCACCACCAGATTCCAAGGAATCCAGGTGGTATCTCAGTCTCTCTTCCTTGCTAGAGAGGAGAAACATCTAGATGACCGAAAACAGCCATCTAGAATGTTTCTGAGCGGTGGATATCCTATCCCACACGCTCCTCCTGCCCTCAATAGGATGCCTGTAATCCTCCAAGTTCAGAGGGTTCCAGGCAGCCTCATAGGATCATGCTGCCCGTGTTTTGCTCCTACTCATGAGGAGACAGGGGCTGAGGTGTTGGGACATGTAACAAAACAACAGCTGTGGCACAAGTGTTTTCATTTGGAAAGGTACAGGATGGCTAGAATAACAATCTTGTTGAGTCTGACACTACTATTCTATTCTCATGGGAAAAGTAGGTGGGAAAGAAATATGAGCTGATCACATGGTTTGTACTTTCTGATGACGTAGTATGATTGTTAGGTTTCGTTTCCTGTAACTCTGTAGTAGAGAGAAGGATTGCTTTCTGTATGCTTCTTCTTGTCTCTTCTCTCTGATGCTCTGACTTATTGCAAACATGTAATGAAGTACTGCTAGGGTGGACTTGGTCCACTGGACTATGCTATGCATTATAATCTGCAATATAGACTGTAATTTAGGAGATTGTATTTACTCTGATATAGAATAAACAGGTAGTAAAAACCCTGTTGTGGATTCTATTGGAGTTAATTCCTAACTACAGTGCAGCTGCGAACAGCAGGGAGCAAGTTGGCTGAAATCCGAGACGCTTGGACATGCTGTGTGTGGGAGACAAAAGCTGAATCTCTGTGTGAACTACATGGGCCGGTTACACACATGGGACAGAGGCTGTATCTTCCATCTCACGCTCTGCTGAATCCACGTAGGCAGATGGGCCTGCAGGGTGGATTGTAAGCCATCAGGGCTGGAGAAATTTTAGCCCTTTCATGAGGCACTACCGGGATACGTTGTATCTCGGCGGAGCCTCACTCCTCCCCTTCCCGCCCTCCAACACTGGCTCTGAAGTCGGTCTTGCGACTTCAGAGCCGCAGCCGTTGCAGAAAGAACTGCACCAGCTGTGAGGGCAGAGCCCTCCAAGGTCGGAGTTTCAGCTCTGACTTCGGAACACATTTCCGAGGTCAGACCTGGAATACTGACCTCTCCTATGGTCGTCTAGACAGTGTGTAGCAGCCATAGGATTGTGCCCTAATAAAAATAGACCAGCAAAACATTAAAAAAAACAAAACATAATTAAAATTGAACTATGAACAACTCAGGAATTCCTAGTTAAAGATAAAACACAGCAGCAAACAGATCTTATTTAAGAAGAAGCAGAGAGGACAACTGGCAGACGCAACAGCAAAAAAGTCTTTGTGCCTCAAAAAAGCAAGCAGTGATGAGGCAAGGTGGGACTCTCTTGGGAGTGAACTCCAGATTCTGTGTGCCAAAACAAAAAGGACTCATTATTCAGACTCACCTGCTGAATATCTGATGGCGGAGAGCCTCCGAAATGGGTCTCAGTGCTCAGGCAGTGCATAACAGAGTGCTTAATATAGTGCATAATGAACTTGTTGATATAATCAAAAGTGGCCAAGACATTTTTTCCACAGCTGCAGGAATCAGGGCCAGCCCAACACATTTTGCTGCCTGAGGCAGAACTGCCATTTGAGCACCCACGTCCATAGCCAAGGTACATAGAACCTAAGGTGAGACAAGTTATTTTGGCATCTGAGGCCAAAAATCCTGCAAGCACCTCTCTCTGGGAATAAAAATTACAATAAAATACATTAAGGGTGCAATCCCATGCATGTATAGAGACAGAAAAAAGTCCTACAACTCCCAGCATTCCCCAGCCAGCAAAGCTGGCTGGGGAATGCTGGGAGTTGCGGGACTTTTTTCTGTCTAAACATGCATGGGATTGCGCCTTAAAAAGCAATTTGCTGCCCTTTCATGACATCCAAAATCATCTACCTGAGGCAGTCACCTCACTCTGCCTAAAGGTAGGGCTGGTCCTGACCGGAATCATAGGAAAATCTGCATTTCATTACTTACAAAGAAGATAGGATGTGAGGAGAGTTTCTACCTTTTTAATCGGAAAGCCTAACAGAGTTGTGTCCTTTGTAGATTCTCTGGGGACACCCACTGCAACGATGTTCGCATAGCGCTGGATCTCATGGATAACAGCATTGGTGTAGGGTAGTTTCTTCCGATGGTCATAGGAGATTAACCCAGAAGAAGAACCCAGGACGTCATCCAGCTCTCTCTGGACTTTGCCTGAGGAAATACAGTTTGCTTCAGAGAATGAACGTAACATCAAACCCCATGGTCCTCATCCCACCACCTCCTCTCATACTGTTTGTGTGCGCCCATGTATGTGTTCTAAGCACATCAGAAGAGTCCTGCCAAAGATCCATCTAATCCAGCATCCTGCTTCCCACTGTGGACAACCAATGCCTCCAGGAAGCCAACAAGCAGTAGGACATGAAGACAATAACCTTCTACTGTTGTTGCTTCCTGGCCAGCTCGTATCCAGCACTATATTGCCTCTGAACAGGTAGCCATATTGACTCATTTGCCTTGTCCTCCATGAATTTGTCTAATACCCTTTTAAAGCCATCTACATAGGTGGCTATCTCTGCATCTTGTGGCAATGAATTCCAGAAATTATTAACTAATTATATGTTGTGTGAAGAGAGCCAGTGTGGTGCAGTGGTTAGAGTGTTGGACTGGAACTCAGAAGATGCAGGTTCTAGTCCTCAGTCAGCTATGAAGCTCACTGGGTGACTTTGGGCCAGTCACCAACTCTCAGCCTAATCTACCTCACAGGGTTGTTGTGAAGATAAAATGGAGAGGAAGAGGAGGTGTGCGTGTGCGTAAAAAAATCCCCTTCTACCTATACTGTTTCTCTTCCCCTCACCTTGGATGTCTGGATAGGCCACCATGTAGAGCAGTGCCCAACGCAAGGTGGTAGCTGTTGTCTCTGTCCCCGCTAGGAAGAAATCCAAGATGCTCTGGATCAGGTTGCTTTCATCCACAGTGGAGGCGGGGCCATCTTTACTCTATGGGTGACAATCAAGAGGCTCAGGTTAAGAGACGGAATGCAAAAGAGCTTGGAGCAGCTTAAGAAAGTGGCCTGCCATGGACAAGAACTGCATTTACACGCTAAGAATGCTGGCTTGCTATGCATTCATGTACAGCACTTGCCTTAACATCACATAATTACTCCACCCGTGATTAGAGCCAATGGAGTATAGTTCACAGAGTGCCAGACAGGATCAGGGACGTCTGGGTTCAAGTCCCCACCAAACCACGGGGCCATAGCTCAAACCGTGGGGCAGAGCATGTGCTTTGCGTGCAGAAGATTCCAAATTCAATCCCTTAGCATCCCTAGTTAAAAGGATGTCAGGTCGTATCAAGGCTGTGAAAGACCTTTCTTTGCCCAAGACCCTTGGAGAACTCTCAAGTTAAAAGGATCTCAGGTACCAAGACTAGGAAAGTGCCTGCTCTACCAGAACTCTTGGAGAGCAGCTACTAATTAGGGCAGGCAGTGCTGTGCTACGTGGACCAAAGGCCTGGCACAGTATAAGGCCATTTCATAGAAGGCTTCACAGCTGAGCCTGTAAACTGCCTCCGCTGATAAGCATCACATTTGAGGAAGTGATTAACTGTGCTGTTAATATGGCCGGGAGAAATTCGCCAGGCTTGGCTTCTTCCCTCATGATGTGGAAGTACCCCAGTCATCCAGAGCAGCTTTTCAGGGGGCACAGGAGCTGCAGCGGGGAGGAAGAATCAGCTAATGCCATCTCCCCTTTTTCCTCCAGCTGGAGCGTCCTGTAAACAGAGCTCCATTTCCAGGAACTCAGTTCAAGCCATTGTTTTGCATCCAAGTAAGACACGACAGTTGGCAGACCTCACAATTAAAATCAAGGGCGGTGTTGAACCTCAGATCCACTTTAGACACCAGGCCTGCCATCTGGGGTTCACCAGATGGCCACCCCCTTCCCCTGATCCACCCCCTTTCCTCTGACTGCCGACTCTTTGGTGGCTTCCTGGCTTTTGCACATTTCCCTCCCATTCCGAAAGGATGAAATGCCTTTCCTAAGGGATTCGTTAGTGACAGTAAGAGCTTTAAGCTCAAATACGCTGGTATAGTTGGAATTTCTGGCCCCACCCCTTTTGCCTTTGGCCCCACCCCCTTTTGCCTTTGGCCCCACCCCTTTTGCCTTCGGCCCCACCCTCCGCCGGAATGCAGTCCCCAAGATCCTCTCTGAAATTGAATTTGGCGCTTGGGCTGAAACAGGGCCAACACCCTTGATTTAAATGGAGATCTGTGGACCCGACTGCAAGAGCAATTTGGTGGCGCTTAAGCCTCTGCCTGCCCACCGCTCAGAAGCCCCCGCCACCCAGATGCTCTTCTCCCACGTGTTCTCACTTCCGGTGTCAGAGAGGGGGACAGAACGTAGGCAGGTCAGTGATGGGTGGAGGGGGATTCTGCATCCCCCACTGGCATGCCCCTTGTGCTCTTGAAATTGGTCCCCCAACCACCTCTGCTTTACAGAAGATCAGGGAGACCTCCATTTATGTAAACAGACCCTTCTGCCACACGTGGCTCATGCGCCTGAATGCTCATTCCACCCAGAGAGGCTGGAATGTGAAGGGAACACCATCAGCTGTGTCAAGAGGCACCTCTTACTTTTGCCATCTGTGCCAAGTAGAAATCAATGAAATCACGCGGATGGTCCAACGACCAGCTCTCCTCGTGGCTTCTGATCTCCGTTCTCGCAAAAGAATGCAGGAAGTCAGCACAAGCGAACACCTTCTTGTGAGGACCTGGGAGACGCTCCATAATCCCAGGGAACATGTCATACAGCTGCATGAGGCACACAGAAGAGTCACTTAAAAACTGGATCATTCGCGTTCCAGCCGTCCGCTTTCATTGTGGACATTACTGAGAATAACCAATGCTAGGCCAACGGACTGACATAGTATGATACAGCCTGCCCTGTGAATGCTCAGATTTCTATATTTTTCAACTCTCAGCCTTCCTTAAATACTTCTGGTTCCTTGAAACCTCCCTTCAGCCTAATGTGGCCCGGGCCTCTCAGGGAAGTTCTTGTGAGAACTGAAGGGAACGCTGGGAGCAAGCCAATGTAGTAGCATCGTAGAAGCAATGTTGCAGTAACTTAACAGTTAGGTCTCGTCTTTGCGGCCTCTCCATTAATCCCTGTTCCTTCCTACCCTGCTGTTAAGTTTGGCATCGGTGCCTGCAAAGTTTATGTTTGCCAAGATGTCTCCCTCCTCCTCACAGGGTATACCAGCTACTGTTATGCTGCCCTACATCCCCCCCACCCCAAAAGGCCAAAAAAAATCGAAGCCTTTTTGTGCACAGCAACATGTCTAGTGCTATATATCCCTGAGTATTTTGATTTAGAAATTGAACCAGTGCCAGCTGCAGGCTTTTGAGGGCCCTTGGGCAAGACATCCTCAAAGGGCCCTCACCTTCACTGAGTCTATCTTATAGAGCAGTGTTCTCCAACCTTGGGTCCCCAGATGTTTTTGGCCTACAACTATGTAGCCCAGCCAGCTACGCTGGCTGGGGCATGCTGGAAGTTGTAGGCCAAAAACATCTGGGGACCCAAGGTTGGAGAACACTGTTATAGAGTCATAGGATCATAGAGTTGGAAGGGGGCCTACAAGGCCATCGAGCCCAACCCCCTGCTCAATGCAGGAAACTAGAGGAGGGGTCTCCCATCCAAGTAACAACCAGGCCTGACCCTGCTTAGCTTTCCACGCTCAGACAAGCTGAGCCAGCGTGAGCCCACAGGCCTTCTCACCACCTTGTCACCATCTGCACTTGCTCCTCCTCCCCTTCCTCATCATGGCTGCCACTTGCTTGCTTGCTTGCCAGGCAGAGAGCCAGCCAGCGAGTAGGCCGTGGCATCTGCTGCTCCTCCTTCTCACCACCTCCGTTGTCTGGGCCAGAGCGAGAGGCAGGTGAACAAGCAGGTTGCAAGGGTGGAGAGGAGGAGGAGGAGGAGGAGGAGCAACTCCAGGGGGCTCTTGTTGTCAGTGGGCCCTTGCCGGGGCAGAAGCCCAACCATGACTACCTTGGGTGCCAGCACTGAATTGGACAGTGGCATTTGGTGGGGATGGGGGAAATCTGTGAATGTAAACTTATTCCATTTAACAAGTTACTAACGATTTCCTTACATTTTGCCAGATGCTTCCTCCGGTTCTCATGATGACACCAGCACTTTCAATCAAATGGTGGAAAGTTTCGTCATCTTTGGAGAACCGGTGCCCGAAAACGACAGCACAGATCACATTGGAGACAGCAAGGACGATGTGGAAAGAAGGGTCCAGAGGCTGCCCTGTGTTTTTATTGAACATTTAAAATCAACACCCATGAGTATTATGGAATCCTTTTTTAAAAAGCAACTTCCAGAAGCTTCCCTACAATTCCTGCTCAAGGGGGTTTCTTCCCCCCCCCTTTCCATCCCTCCCTCCCCACACCAAACCTTCTTTACAGCATTTTCACATCTGATGGCACTAAAAGTAACTGTTTGTGTGCATGCAGTTATCCATGCTCTGGCACCATCCCATTTGGATTATGACAAAAGCATCATGGTTCTGTCTTTGGAAATTCTTCAGATGCTGCAGTCGGTCCAAAATACAGTAGCTAGGTTGCTGGTTGGGAACAGGCACGTGTAACATATTTTACCGGTTTTAAAACAACTGCACTCTCTCCCAGTTTGTTTCCATACACAACTCAGAGGGCTCCTTTTAACCTTAAAGCCCTAAATGGCTTGGGACCAGGTTACCTTAAGTAGGGATAGATGGATCAGTATTTCCAGTCCGTGTCACTTTCATAGGCATTCACTCATATGGCCTTCCCATCCCATTTCCACATTAATCTGATATATATATATATATTTAAAAACGGTACAAAAAATTGCACTGAAGTGCGTACCTTAAACAGGGTGGGCAGCATCCAACTGTGTCTGTCATTCCACAAGTGCAAGTGGCATTGTGCTAGCAGAAACTAGGTTTTGAACTATGAGCAAGAGGAGAATCCAAGTAAAGTTACATTGGTGCAAGTACAGTTGCACGAGCAGTTGTGCATTATGTTTGTGGAATGACACCATTGGATACTGCCCTATATTTTATCTCAAAGTATGCACTTTAAAATGCAAATTGCTATGGTTTTTCAGCAGAGAACTGCATTGCAACATCATGATGATGATGATGATGATGATGATGATGATGATGATGTATTCCATTTCTATACCACCCAATAGAACTTCAATGGACCGGTCATGTTGTTCGAATGTCTGACTGCCGTCTCCCAAAGCAGTTACTTTATTCCCAACTCAAGGATGGAAAGCGGAATATCAGTGGTCAGTATAAGAGGTTTAAAGATGTTCTCAAGGCTAATCTAAAAAAATGCAATATAAACATCGAAAACTGGGAAGCTCTGGCCCATGAACGATCTAAATGGAGGCTGGCCTTTCACAAAGGTTCTATGGACTTTGAAGAAGCCCGAGTGCAAGGTGAAGGGGAGAAACGTGCTAAGCGAAAAGCACGTCAAACGAATCCTTTACAGGACCATCTTCCATCTGGCAACCTGTGTCCTCACTGTGGGAAGCTGTGTGGATCTAGAATTGGCCTCCACAGTCACTTACGGACCCATCGCTAGAATCTACACATTATTATTTTTTTACAATTTCCTCTTTTTATAATTTTCTTTTTGTAATTTTATCCTGGAAGACAATCTTACTCAGTCATGAGTGATCGCCTACTACTAATACTGCCCAATAGCTGAAGCTCTCTGGGCGGTTTACAACAATTCAGAGAAGCGCAACATCAAAGGGATAGCTATGTTCCAATCCACACCGTAGTCTGAGATGTGCAGACCGGTTCATCTTCTCCCACATGAACTACTTAGGGTGCAGTCCAATGGGGCTGCCCATAACCTTCCAAACTTGAAGGATTACGGACATCCTATGCAGGGCGGGAGGAACACGGAGGCGATCTTTGCCTCTCCACTCCTCCTGTCCTGCAAATCAGCTAGACGGCCAATTTTGGCCATCTAACAGGCGAACGGAGAGGGAGGGAACAAAGACCGGGTCATATCCTGGCAGACCCGGTCTCCTCCCCTCCCCTCCCCCAGAACGCCCCCTTTACCCCTTCTCCGCGGACGCTCTTATGACCTTGGAGATGCAGGCAACGCGGTTCTTTCTGTGCTGGCTGCAAGTGGAAGGGGGTGGAGAAGGGGGATCTGAGTGTGGATCCCCAGCAGCGAGGTCAGAGCTTCTTCCGACCTCGGATCTGGGAATCCCAGTGTTATGGCCTTCCTTAGAGACCCTTCTTTGCCTCTCTCCCCATCTCCCTAATTTTCAACCATGTTACAGTTTCTAGATATATTAAAACTAGCTCTTTGAAGGAAAGTTCAACTTTCAGGCCTCTGCTAACGGAGTTAAAAATATTGAACTCCCAAGTGACCAGGGAAACAGGCCCTTGATCAGAAGTATGTGTGCCTGTTAAGTAAAGCCAAATGTTGCAGAGGTGGTTCCATAGGGCCAGAGGGACAAAACAAAACAAACGGACATCTTAGGGGAGGGACCAAAACTCAGAGGTAACAGCAAATACTTTGCATGCAGGAGGAGGGCTCGGGTTCAATCGCTGGCATCTCCAGTTAAAAGAAGCAAATGATAGGAGGGACCCCTCTTTGCCTGAGACCCTGGGACCTAGTCCAAGCAGGCAATACTGGGCTAAACGACACAATTTGATGATTTTTAAAAAAAGTTTCTCTGTCATACCTTTTGAGTTAGCGAAGACCTCTGACAAATGATGAGCCTCTTCTTGTATTTGGTACTCCAGGCCTTTCTTTCCTAGACCAAGGTTCTTTAGACCCATCGCCCCAATTCGCCTCTGCAGTTTCCATGGGTGTCCACTGGTAAAAATGATGCCTGAAAAGGTACAAAATGGTCATTTCTTGATCATGGTTAATGTCACATCATCAAGACTCCCCCCCCCCCCCCGCATCTTTTTTGTCTACTACTAGAAAGTAGCTGCCTGTAGCCCTTTCCGAGTCTGCCTTTAGGCCACTTTAGGCATAGTGGGCTAGGAAGCTGGCTCATAAGTAATTCTGTCTGTCTGTGGATAGGTGCCCCAGCATTTTAATAGGGATATGTGCGGAGCTCGATTGGGGTGGGTGGGTGTGGAAGTCCAGTGAACTCACCAGGCTCGACCACCCCCCCAAGCTCCACTCAACCTACCTTTTCCCTGGCTTGACTCGCGTTCTTCCGGGGCGCTACGTTGTTTACATAGAAAATGGCATAAGATACATTTAAAAATGCCTGCGATTTGCGTAATTTGCCGTTTTTAACGTATTTAACGCTATTTTCTACTTAAACAATGTAGAGCCAGGGACTCGGAAGTCTGGTGAGTGCCTCAGCTGGCGCTCACGCTTGGCTTGCACGCCACGAGTCGAGGGCTGGGTGGATCACCCACCCCTAATTCCTATACAAACAGCAAGCATATTGGCTTGTGGATAATGTCCAGCCACCACAAGAGACATTGAGGAAATTAGTATCTCTTTAATACAGGGGTGGGCAACTTCAGGGGGTCCAGGGACCACTTTCAATCCCCCAGACCCCTCCCTCTTGTACTGCACTGCTGCCGCCATGCTGCTGAATATGGCAGCAATGGCCAAAAAAAATAATGATGATGGTTTACCTCCCAGTTTTGGCAGCAAACTGCTATGGAAAGGTTAAAAAGTCAATTTAGCTTGTTTACAAGCTAAAACAATTCTGATTTTTATTTTTGCTGCCACTGCAAATTTGGATGCACATGAGGTTACAGGGGCTGCACTGGGGGAGGCGTGGGAGAGGCGCATGCCTGATTTAACAAGATACTAACTTCCCCACAGCAAAATGCACAACTGGCTCCCTAATGTATGAGACTCCCAGGATGGGAAGCATGATGCACCGGCTTTTCCTAGGAAAACAGCTGGAGCAACACATACAGTCATCAGTCATACCTTGGATTGAGAGCATAATTCGTTCTGGAAACGTGCTTGTAATCCAAAACACTCTTACATCAAAATGAAATCCCCCCCAAAAAAATTGTACAGAGATTTTTAATTTAAGCCATGCTATAGTACTTGTATTGCAAGACGTCGCTTGTATATAAAGTAAAAAAAAAATTAAATAAATATTTAAAAATTTGCTTGTCTTGCAAAACGCTCTCAAACCAAGTTATTTGCAATCCAAGGTATTACTGTATTATGTTCACAATGGCCTCCAAAGCCAATGTGTTTTCAGCAGGCAAAGATTGATCAGAAATGTGATATTACTGTGGTCAATCATGTTCTGGATCCCTTTGGACAACCCATAAAAAATGCCATGAGGTGGTGACTGCAAATATACCGGCTCTGATCCAGGCAAAAGTAATTACAGCTGTCCAGTTGTAATCAATTGGACAAGTCAGCCATGCCCATCTCAAATGCCATTGATTCAGCCAAGATCCTGGGCACAACTCACTTTCTTTGGATTGGTAGAAAACAGCCAGACATTCTTACACTTGAGATATGCCATTTTAAAGCCCTGATTCACACAGTTGAATGTGTGAACAGGCTACATTGAAAAGTAGTGCATCTGATGCACTGAATGGCAATATCAAAACCCTACCTAGTTTAGAGTTGATTAGACTGTGAAGGCTTGATTATACATGGAACCACCATCTAAAGCTGCAGTCATTCCAGTGATAAAAAAAATAAATGTGTGAACCTTTCTGTGGCATTGTGGCAATTGCCTCCACAGCTAGGATCAGTTCTTGTTAAACAAAACTTACCAAAGATGGCCTGTCCATGAGAAGCTGTCCTCAGCATCTCCTCTTACCCATCCTTTATGCATATACCGTATGTGAGAATAGCTCCCTCACCTCTCTTGCAGGGTTGCCATACCTGCTTCTAAAATGACTATTTAAGGCCTCCTTCTAGAGCAGTGTTCTCCAACCTTGGGTCCCCAGATGTTTTTGGCCTACAACTCCCAGCACGCCTCAGCCAGCTATTCTGGCTGGGGCATGCTGGGAGTTGTAGGCCAAAAACATCTGGGGACCCAAGGTTGAAGAACACTGTTCTAGAGTAATCTTGTTTAAATGTTTTAAATGTGAATAATGATTTCATTTTTAAAAAAATTGTTTGTGTTTTAGAAGCCCCTGAACAAGGAATAGAAGAAATTGTGTATCTGAAACACATTGGGAAGAATAAATATGTCAGGCACTTTAAAGAATCACTTCTCTCTTGTTTTCGTTCAGCATCCAGTGCCTTTCCCTGTTGTTGGTTGTGTGTTTTTGTGAAGTGAGACACCTGTGCTCAGCCATCACCTGCTATTTGAATTTGAAGCTTCTAGATATTTCTCAGTTTTCCTCCCTTCTTACCTTTATACAGCAACTAAAATGTTGCTTTTTTATTATTCATGAGGTGCTTTTAGTGTTTTCCCATTAGTTTAGAACTGGTCCACTTTCATTTTGCATTGGGGTCTTGGTTGAATTTGGGGGAACATTTTGGCTGAAACCTCAAACAGAAAATTATTGGAAGGGGAAGGAAGAGGGCTGACAATTCTGGTAGTGTGTGTCTTCTTTTCATTGAGACTTTTTTTCTTTAAAAAATGTTTTGAAGATGCTGGCTTTACAAGTGGCATGAACAGCACAACAGCAACAATGGAGCTCTGGCTACTGCCACAACCAATTCTTCCTTCCCAGAAGAAGAAAACAGAAGAGAAAGTTAAGACAGACAGACACCCCAGGCACGTCTACACACACACACACACACACACACACACACACACACACACACACACAGTACTCTAATGTTTTTAGTTGCAAAAAAGGCTTCTGATAATATTTAATGGTCCTTTTTATTTGAACTTTAATTATAAACATGAATTATTATGATGATGATGATGATGATGATGATGATGATGATTTCATTTCCAGATGATTGATATACTATACTAATTAATAAAACAATATAATCAACCAAAAGCAGCAGATAAAGGCAGCAAATATATGCTTGCTCAGCTTGCGATAAGAGACATGTTTGCTTAAGGCAGCAAAAATCTCTTGGGCCAGTTCTTACTCATATCCCAGTGGTCCACATATGCTTCAATTGTCCCAATTTACCAGTCTCTAGTTTGTGCATGCCCAAATCACGGGACCACGGAGAGGGCCTTTTTGGTAGTTGCACCCAGGTTTTGAAATGCTCTGCCCAGAGAGATCTGCCTCACCCCTTCCCTGATGGCCTTTTGATGCAGTGTGAAGACCTTTTTAGGAGGGCCTCTGGCTGTAAGTAGTTTTAGTGAACTTTAGTTGGCAGTTGGTTATTGCTTTATCTTTCTGGTTTCTACCACTCTGTTTCTTCCTTTTAAGTACAATCATGCCTTGGATTGAGAGCATAATTCGTTCCGGAAACGTGCTTGTAATCCAAAACACTCTTATATCAAAACGAAATCCCCCCCCCCCAAAAAAAATTTGTACAGAGATTTTTAATTTAAGCCGTACTACAGCACTGGTATTGCAAGACGACGCTTGTATATCAAGTAAAAAAAAATTAAATAAATATTAAAAATGTTGCTTGTCTTGCAAAACGCTCTCAAACCAAGTTACTTGTAATCCAAGGTATTACTGTAATGATATTTTAGTTTTCAATTGTATTTTGATTGGCATTGTTATTGTATTTAGGTACGCAACATGCAGTTCAATGGTTCACCACATGCGGGCAGCCACACACAGAGACCCAAAGGCTCCCAGTCCAACTCTCTCAGCAGCTCCTCTCAGGAGAATGCACAGGCTTCTGTTTCCATGCTCTGACCCTTCCTGTGACCTGTTACACTCACCCTTTTCATTGCCAAGTTTCGAGTAAAAAGGTGACTTTGGCCGGCCGGAAACATCATCCGGATGAGCAGTCAGACCTTCTTTTACTGCTTGGCATCCACTGAGTATGATCATTGGGATCGGTCCCACCCACACGGTGAGGATATTCCCATGGAGCTTCGCCAACTGCAAACACATTGAGAGTTAGGGCACACATTAGGACAGTTTTGCTTCTTCCGCCACCTTGCTGCTAAGTCAGGACCTTATTCGAAAATGTCTTATCAGACTGGGTTATCACACAAGCGATCAGTTGTGGTATGCAAGATTTGGGGTAGGGGGTGGGGTGCAGTTATTACTGTATTCATTACAGTCTCATTCTTTTGGTGGTGGTTGTTCGTTCACTAGAGTTGCATTTGTTCCACTTACAACTGCCCCTTTCTTTTACAGTGTTGTTGTTGTTTTTTTGCCACTGCCTGTCCCAGCAGTGGCAGTGGGACCGTTCTAGGTGACTATTCCTAGCTGCTGACATTTTATGTTCCCAGAATTCCCTGGATGTTGCGTTGTCCTGGAGCATTCTGGAGAAAATGGCAGCTCCCACTGACAGCCTCTGTACCAGTGTTCTCCAACCTTGGGTCCCCAGATGTTTTTGGCCTACAACTCCCAGCATGCCCCAGGCAGCGATGCTGGCTGGGGCATGCTGGGAGTTGTAGGCCAAAAACATCTGGGGACCCAAGGTTGGAGAACACTGCTTTGTACCATTCAGTTATAAAGATAACATCAGAGCCGGGCCTCCTATCTATCACGTCCAGCACTTAAAGCTAAATCCTACTGGTCAAGTATTACAGCTGACCTGTACACTGAGAAGAATCATGTGGTACAGCCTTCCTGGGACTGAACTATTTCAGATTGCCTGTGAAAGATCACATGTTTAAATGCACTCGTGTCCCAAACTCCCTGCACGATATATATATATATATATATATATATATGATTGTAGCCAGCTGCAATAAGAGTATTTTTTATTGTATTTAGCTAGATGACATCTGAACAGCCCTGAACAGCCTGATCTTGTCTGATCTTGGAAGCTAAGCAGGGTCGGGCCTGGTTAGTACTTGGATGGATGACCGCCTGGGAATATACCAGGTGCTGTAGGGGAGGGACCAGAGCTCAGTGTGGCAGAGCACATGCTTGGCATGCAGAAGGTCCCAGGTTCGATTCCTGGCCTCTCCAGGTAGGATTTGGAAAGAATCTTGCCTGAAACCCTGGAGAGCCACTTCCAGTTAGTGTCATCAAAGCTGGGCTAGATAGATGGACCAATGGTCTGACTCAGTGTAAGGCAGCTTCCTACGTTCCTATGGGTATAGTAAATTCCAAACATTAAATTGGAATTTATTTATTGGCTCTCAGTGCTGGCTGCTCCCACCCCACTCTAGTCTCCTTCCATGTCTCTCTCTAATATCCCTGTTCCTTTCCATGATTCTCCAGTTTTATCGGTGTGTGTGGCATCATGTAATGTTATACAAGAGGCCTCTGCAATATTCCGAAAATATTCCAAGGACATTTTCAGCTTAGTTCAAAGAGGGAATGCATGCCCAACCCTCGTCTAGAATGTAGAGCTGTACGCAAATGGCCGCTTGAAGTTCTTCTTCGCCCTGTTTGCTGACAGAGAAATTGGGACGGGCAATTTCACTGAACTTCTCCAGGGGAAGGAGAAATTCTCCAACAGTTTCTCACGGGTGGGGCTCGCCGTTGGCAGGAATTGTATGCAGCACAGCTTCTTTCTTCATTCCGAAGGGTTTTGTTGTTGCTGCTGCTGCTGCTGCTTTGTTGCGCTGCCACTGCGAGTGGCCACAACATCAACTGTGTTGCAGCCTAGTCCCCATTTTGCATCTTCCACAACGCAGGTGATGATGATTTCAGATTTCATAGATCATAGAGTTGGAAGGGGCCTACAAGACTATCGAGTCCAACCCCCTGCTCAATGCAGGAAACTAGAGGAGGGGGGTCTCCCATCCAAGTAATAACCAGGCCTGACCCTGCTTAGCTTTCCACGCTCAGACAAGCTGAGCCAGCATAAGCCACAGGCCTGGTGTGAGGGCGGCAGTGCTGCGTCCAGCTCCAGGGAAGAGGTGAAGCTAGTGCTGAACCCAAATCTCTCCTCTAATTTCCTGACAGTTTTCTTCCCCCATGAAAGAGGCTTCCGTTTTTGTACCTCATTCTCAGGGTGCTTTATAATCTATTTTGATTTTCTTTTGTGGGTGTTTATGAGCGTAACTAATCACTGCAGGGGTGGCCGAGGGCGCTGCGTGTGTTTTATCTTTCTATTGCACGTCTCCCCATGGGCTCTGCAGCCTCCCAGGCTTCCTGCGCTTCCCGATCTGAGAAAGTCCAACGGGAGGAGTTACCTCATGATCAGGGCTGGATTAAGACCATTATGGGCCTGGTGCTGAGGATTTTGTCCCCACCCACCCCCGGCAAGCCTCCCCCAACCTGGCGCCCTCCAGGTGAACTGGACTGTAGCCCCCATCACCCCCAGCCAGCACGATGGGAGTTGTAGTCCAACACCGCTGGTGGGCACCCAGTTGGGGAAGGCTGACCCGGGGGGAGTCCGTCGGCGCCCAGCCAGAGCCACGCACGCTGCTGCTTCCCCGCCGGGCTGCCGCCGGCGCGCCAGTCCTGCCACCAGGCCGTGAGAACCGGGTCAGAGGCAGGCGCGCGCGGGGGCAACCACCTTACCTTACCGGAGTGGCTTTGGCTCTCCCGAGCCGGACAGACGGGGCATCTCGCAGAGTTGCAGGTCCCCGGCGGGAAGAGCCGCCGCCGCGAGGGAGCCGCTGCCTGGCGTCTCGACGGGCAAGTGCGGCAGTGCGGCAGCGGCAGCAGCCAGCAGGCGGTGGCGCGGCTCGGGCGAGTGGGCGCGCCGTGCGCTGCCGGGCCGGCTGTGGGCCTATTTTATGGTAGGGGCCTGGAGCTGCAGCTCCAATAGCCCCTATCTTAATCCGGCCCTGCTCATGATGTCTTCCCCTGGGGTTTAATTGAAGGGTGGGAAGCTGAGCAGGCTACAGGGCTGCCGGAGAGACGACGGTACAATGAAATACAGGACACTCGCGCACACTTCTTGACCACCTCATAAGTAAGGTAAGCACAAGAACCCTGAACCCGACTAGTGGTGGGCGGCCCGCCAGGGACCTGACCCACCTCTGGCTCGGTGGACGCTGCTACTTCCGGGTTCCCGGTGGGCCACTTTTTACGTAGAAAATGGCGTAAGATACGTTAAAAGTGGCCGCAGTTTGCGTAACTTGCACACATTGCGGCTGTTTTTGGCATATCTTATCATATTTTCTATGTAAAAAGCATCCCGCTGGGAACCCAGAACGAAGTCGCTTCCCCGGCTCTGCTCAGGAGAATGCAAGTCAAGCCAGGGAAGCAGGTAGGTGGGACAGAGTTGGGGTGGGGGTGGGGTCGAGCCTGGCGATTTTGCCGGACTTTCTCCCCCCCTTGAATGAAATCCTCATACATCCCTAAATTACCCGACCCACAAGAATTTCTCCAAAATTTTCATCTCTTTTGAATTTCTCTTCAAAAGCCATTTCTTTGGTATCAAATTGAATGAGGATGGTCGGAGGGAAAGGGGATGCAATTTTTGGCCCAGCGCTACTAGAATGTAGTACTAGATGTAGTGATGGCCACCAATTTGGATGGTTTTAAAAGGGGACTGCATAAATTCATGGAGGAGAAGGCTATCAAAGCTACTAGTCCGGATGGCTATATGCTACCTCCAGTATTAGAGGCAACATGCCTATGTACAGGGGAAGATAGGCAGGAAGGTGCTCTTGGGCTCATGTCCTATTTGTCGGTTTCACATTGAGGCAGCCGGTTGGCCACTGTGTAAACAGAATGCTGGACTAGATGGACCCTTGGTCTGATCCAGCAGGGCTCTTCTTGTGTTCTTAAACGTTCATAGGATTCAGCGAAACCATTGCCAAAAAATAAAACATTTGAAAAATAAGAACATAAGAAGAGCCCCGCTGCATCAGACCAAGGGTCCATCTAGTCCAGCATTTTGTTCACACAGTGGCCAACCAGCTGCCCACAGGATCCCATAAGCACGATATAAGTGCAACAGCACCTTCCCACCTATGCTCCCCAGCAACTGGTATACATAAGGCATGCTGCCTCTGATACTGGAGGTAGCATAGAGAGCCATCAGGACTAGTAGCCATTGATAGCCTTCTCCTCCATGAATTTGTTCAATCCCCTTTTAAAGCCCCCCCCCCGCCCCATTTGTGGCCATTTCTACATCTTGTGGAAGTGAGTTCCATAGTTTATTTATTTATTTATTATACTTATACCTGAAAGGAACCCGAGGCGGCTTACATAATCCTCCTCCTCCTCCTCTCCATTTTATCCTCACAACAACCCTGTAAGGTAGGTTAGGTAGGTAGGTTAACTATGCACTGTGTGAAGAAGTCCTTCCTTTCATCTGCCCTGAATCTCCCCCCAATCAGCTTCATGGGATGATCCCATTGGTTTCTAGTATTATGAGCGAGGGAGAAAAATGTCTCCCTGTCCACTTTCTCCACACCAGGCATAATTTTATACACCTCTATCATGTCTCCCCTTACTTGCCTTTTTTCTAAGCTAAACAATCCCAGCTGTTGAAACCTTTCTTTTCCTCATAGGGGAGTTGCTTGAGCCCCTTGATCATTTTAGTTGCCCTTTTCTGCACTTTTTCCAACTCTACAATGTCCTTTTTTTTTAGGTGTGGTGACCAGAACTGTACACAGTATTCTAAGTGCAGTTGCATGATAGATCTGTATAAGGGCAATATGATCTTGGCAGTTTTATTTTCATTTCATTTCCTAATTATGCCTAACATGGAGGTTGCCGTTTTCACAGCAGCCGCACACTGGGTCGACATTTTCATCGAGCTCCCCCAATGCCTAAGGGGAGAATCTATTTATTTATTATTTTTATTTATCTATTTATAAATAAATTTATAAACAAACAAGAATCTATGTTTTTGCAGGCAGTGTTGTGTGTCTATTGGCAGAAGGAGAGAGCCCCATGCATGAAAAAATATTGTGTCAGGCCCAGGGTCTAGGAACCTCAACCCAAACTATGGTCAGTTTTGCAGACATCGGCTCTTTTGAAGAGTGCTTAGGGGTGAATACTAAAGCCTTGTACCATGGAAAAGGGGAGCAGGCATTCTTCGCAACAGCAGGCCTCTTGGAAAATTAAAACATCCTTATGTATTATTATTATTATTATTATTATTATTATTATTATTATTATTATTAGACAGGGAGCATTTTTATGGCATTCAAACATAATGGGGTCTATGAGAGCCACGTATCACTGTCTGACTATTGTCACGCTGCCTCCCGTCACAAATTGAAACATGCATGCAAACATTGCTGCTGCATGTCCTTTAATGAGGACTGTTGTGATGGGAGGCAACGTGAGGAGTCAGGTGAGGGCCAGCGGAGGAGGCGGGACTTCTGCCCAGTTACTGCTTAAAGCGCCTTCCTCCTCTTAGGCAGAAGAGCAGAAGCGCGTGAGAGAGCAGCCCTGCGACAGAAGGTCTCTCTGCCAGCCCACATCGCCGGCCTCATGGCACCAGCCTCTACCAGGTCAGCCCCTGCCGGAAGCCTCTCCAGCCCAGCTGTGCCCAGCCAGGTGTGGAAGTGCCTGAAATGTGGCCCCTGCCGGTCCTGGGAAGGAACCCCAGTCAGGGCAGGTGCAAGGCAGTTTGGTGCCCTAGGCAAGATAAGATATTTAGCGCCCCCCTCTTCCCACTTGAGCCCTCCCTCCCTCCAGCCCTATGCTCCTGGTGCCCCCTTTAGCCCGGCGCCCTAGGCAGCTGCCTAGTTGGCCTAATGGTAGCACCGGCCCTGACCCCAGTTTAAAGGGGCAGGCGGCCACCAGGAACCACCATCCCTCCCTGTTCACCTTATGCCTCTCCTGCAGACCTTCCATAGCCAGGTGGAGTGAAGGGTCCTGTGCCCGCCATTTGTTTTCAAGCCTCCTCTTTCCTCTGCTTTTTACGAAATGAGCGGAGGCAGAAGAGCCTCTTTGGGGGACACCCTCGCTTCCAGAGGCCCACTTGTCAGACATGTAGGAAAGGGCTTTCTCCTGCTTTGCTTCCAAACTCTAGAACGCACTCCCTCTGGAGTTGCAACACTGGTCCCCACTCTCTCTGTGTTCAGGTCAAGGGTCAAGACACATCTTTTATCCTCCTCCTCCTCCTCCATTTTTTTCTCTATACCGCCCAATAGCTGAAGCTCTCTGGGCAGTTTACAACAATGATAAAATACAATAAAATACAATATAAAATATAAACAATAAAAACATCATTAAAAATTTTCTACTGTTGTTACGGTTTTTAAAGTTGCTTTTAATGTATTACTATAGTTTTATCTATCTGGTAACCTGTGTCCTCACTGTGGGAAGCTGTGTGGATCTAGAATTGGCCTCCACAGTCACTTACGGACCCATCGCTAGAGTCTACACAATCTTCTTTAGAATTTCCTCCTTTTATCCCGGAAGACAATCTTACTCGGTCACGAGTGATCGCCTGATGATGATGATAGAAATACAATAGACAAACCAAACAAAATTGGCTTGGGGTTCAGTAATGGTCAGCACTACTCTTGTGCTATGGGACCCTCAACCACCAGATTCCAGGTCAGCCCTACACACCCACAGCCTTTCTGGAAAGGAGCACCGGGGTGCAGGGGCTGTCACAAGAACCTGTAACAAAAACGCGTAGTGCTGCCCTAAGTTAAGCAAAGCTAAAGGTTTGTAAATACCGTGATAAGATTCTCATGGTAAAATTCAAAGTTCATCTGCCAAAGGTTTCCGATAACAGGAAAGGGAGTTGGTCCAGGAGGCAGTGTTCTGGCCGTCCATCGTAATTTCATGTACTGGATGATCACAAGAGCCACAATGAGAACAAGGAATATTCCAGGCAAGGACAACATATTTGCATGTTTTCTTCTGGACCCTTCCGGTGTCTATGTCTTTAACGTCTTCTCTCTTCATGAAAACCTACTGTTCTTCTGCTCTACCTTGCTCAATGAGAAGATTGTTTCTCCCAACGCTGCTTAACCTGTTTGAGATCCTCCTTCCCACACAGCTCTAGACATATTATAATATTCAAGGCACTTGTAACTTTGCCAAACTGGCTGCGCAGAACACAGCATTACCCTCTTCCTACTGGAGGAGCATGGTTGGTTCGAGTCAATGCGTCCAGTCAAGGAAAGGGGTGTAACCCTTGTGCCTCTATGATCTCGTTGACTGCCTTGACTAACACAAGTAAGTCATGAGGTTGCTTCAAGATGTTTCCAGAGGCTCCAAATGATCAAATGGGGTGCATTTTATCAAAGGTTGTAGAAGTAAATAACCTGAAACTCCAGCATTTATATTTGCAGCAGTGTTCCTGTCAGTATCATAACCTTCAGAATCCCTCCAAAGAGGGTACGCTGCGCATACCAATATCCCATCGAAAGGAATGCCCAGTACTATGCAAGCCCAGAGTAAACCCTCAGCCACCAAGCAGAACCTCTTCTCCTTCTGGACACAGCGTGGCTCTACTTGCCGGTGCTGGGGACCTCTGGTACATTCGGCTTCAGTTTGGGCCTGCAAACAAATGGGGAGTGATCCCAGCTCATAAGCCACAGACATTCCTCTCTCTGTGGACTCTCCGTGCTGCTGGTTTGGTTGAGTGAGGGATTTGCCCCCTGTAGGTGGTGGTACAAAAGCGACTTCAGCTCTGCACATGCTCCGTGGTCTCCTTACTCCCCGGTGCAGACTAGCAAGAGCCATCTCTCACAGCATCCCCCCTCCCTTAAGTGAGGAAAACCCCTAATGGCCAGCTATCTTAATGGGACAGTAAAACAGGTTACATGCTGTTCCTCGCACAGCTGAACCACACCCTGGTTGCCCTAAATACACGATTTCCAAATTCCTAGGATTAATCATTTGGAAATGTGATGTAAGAATACCCTTATATAACTATTTTAATCAAATCAACCACCACCTCCAGAAATCTTTTTTTTTTTTTTTTTTGGCCAAACAATAAAGAAGGCTGCTTGAATAAAATAGATGTGACAGGGCGGCCTCATCGGTTTCTTCCTGTATCTGCCCCATTTATCATTTATAATGAGAAGCCAGTGTGGCGTAGTGGTTAGAGTGTTGGACTGGGATGCAGGAGATCTGGGTTCTAGTCCCCGCTTGGCCATGAAGCTCACTGGGTGACTTTGGCCCAGTCACTGTCTCTCAGCCTAAGCTACCTCACAGGGTTGTTGTGAGGATAAAATGAAGAGGAGGAGGAGGATTATGTAAGCCGCCTTGGGTTACTTGCAAGAGGAAAAAAGGCAGGCTATAAATTAAAAAAACAATTTATGGGGTTGGGTCTAATTTTAACATTAAAAGGGGGGACTGAGTGCTCCCTAACCTTTCCCCCCCAGAGTTCCATTGCTTTATCACTTTTCTCTCAGCCTAGCTCACTTGGTATCAGAGGCCAGCTGGTGAGGGGAGAAGCTACTTGAAGTGATGGAGTGTGGAGAAGTACGCCAGGGGAGGAAGAAGAGTTCCTTCCTGAATTGGCCAACCCCTGAGCAACGAGGGGGAAATGAGGGCCAGGTAGCGAAGCAAAGAAGCCGTTACTTGCTGGGGAGCAGTCCAACACAATCTGAGCCGCAAGAGCAGACATTGGATACAGAAGCCTGGACCAGCCAGGGAAGCATCCAGCAGAAACTACATTTGCAGGGCCCAGTGAAGGAGCTGTCCTTGCAGAGCTGTTGAATTAGCAACTAACAAGCAGAGACGGAGGATGTGTATAATAATAGATCTAGAGCGCACGCTGGCGCTTGCCACCTCTTCCTGAGTAGGGCTGAGGGGGAGGAGGCACTGGGCTACCAAGTAGGCACCGTGTCTCCATTGCTGGGCACAGGCCTGTAGATACCTCTGTTCCTCAAGTTCTGGGGCTGATGGTGGAGGATCCAGAGCTGGGGGTGAGGGTGTGTTGGGTCTTAATGTCACAGCGTCCTTGGGCAGGGCATTTACTGGGGAAGTAACTTCAGGTATTGACTTTCTGTGGCCCTAAGCTGTGTTGAAGGCCACAGAAAGGTCTTGCTCCTCTTCTTCTGAGGAGATCTTGTCAGGTCTGGGTTCTGGGCAAAGATAAGCCTTAACAGTTCAGCTCCCCTCTCCTATCCACCAATTGTATATTTTGGGCATGCTGATGGCACCACAGCATATCAGCTCTGGAGAAGTTGATATGTTCAAGATGACATGCACGGTACCTATTAAAATGGGAAAATAACCTAATACCTTGCTACTAGAGGCAGGGCAACTTTTCTGCCTAAATATTGGCTTAGGGGTGTAGGGGAGCCATTTGTACAGCCTCTTAACGTATTGGGAGAAAATATATTGCAACCCTCATCCAACAACCCTAAAAAAATGTACACAAATGTGTTTGGGGGTCATTCTGCTACCCCAAGACATTTTCGAATGAATCCTGCGGTAGTAAAATGTTCCGCAACCTCAAATGTGCCTGTGGTGTAAGAAGAAGTGTATTTTAAACTTAAAATATTAGGAAAGTACCATAAACTGTCAAGGTAAAACTTTAGGCAAAGCTTTATTATTATGAAGAAAAAAACCAACATCTTTTGGTTTAAGTGGGGTGTTTTTATAATCCCATAAGAAATCTCTCTCTGGTGAGGTAAGTGTTCCCCCCCCCCCCAATGAAATCCCATGGCTTGTGCCAACCTACTGATACTCATAGTACTGAAGCCTGTTTCCAATAGACAAGTTTTCTTTGGAAAACTCCGTGGGACATTTTTACACCCCAGTAGGCTGCTTGTGTTTTGGCATAGAGACCCCACAATGGAAAAATCAATGGATCCTTGGGATACTTTTATGTCCCAGATGTATTTTTGATTCAAGAAAGAAAATGGAAAGCAGTAAGAAATTTGGGGACACTGTACAGGTGAACCATTTGTAAGAGCTGAGTGAAAATGGCTATTTCCATTCAGCAAAATTGGGAATATTACTTTGCCAAATATCTTCCGGGTAGGTACTATGTGCATACAAGCAAAACTAAAGCTTATTGAAGTTTTTTGAATTCCAACTTGAAGCTTGCTTAGGGTGCAATCCTATGTCCCTCCAACCCCTATGTCTGTGGGGACATAGGATTTGCTGTAGAAGGCACTGTGATCTTGGAAATCTCTTCCTTTTTTTTTGCTTCTAAACTTTATATTTTTATTGTTAAAGAAAAAACAAAACAAAAAACTTCACTACAAATATATATAAATAACAACAGACAAAACAAAGTGGACTTCCGATTTTCTCCACAACAAAGCTTAATTAAAAAAAAGAAAGAAACCTTCTCTTACTCTATAGTTACAAATAAGGCACTCTCTTTTCCAGTAACCCAAATTTTTGTTCTTATTCATGAAACCCACAAATAAACAGATCAGTGTTTTCTAATCCCTGCAAAAAGTTTATTAGAGGTTTCCACTCAACCGTAAACCTAAATGTTGACTTTTCTTTTATTAATGCCGTAAGTTTAACCATCTCCGCTAACTCCAACATCTTCGCCATCCATTCTTCTACTGAAGGTAAAGTTGGACATTTCCATTTCTGCGCATACAGTAATCTCGCTGCCGTTATCATATATAAAAGTAAAGTTCCATGGCTTCTTTCCATCTGATTGTCCTTTATTCCCAGAAGGAACAATTCTGGTTTCAATTGTAAATCAGTCTTTAGGGTTTTCTGAATTAATAAGTGGCTTTGTATCCAGAATTTTTTTGGCTTTCTTACAAGTCTATCACATATGGTAAAAAGTTCCTTCTTGTTGACATTTTCAACAGGTGCTCAGAGTACCCCTATACATTTTGGACAATTTCTCCAGAGACATATACCAGCAATACATCATCTTATAAAAATTTTCTTTGAGACTAGAGCATAATGTAAATTTCAAACCTTTTAACCACATAGTTTCCCACTGTTTCATATAGATATTATATCCAAAATTTTGAGCCCATTTTATCATACACTCTTTCTCTTGCTCATCTTCTGTCTCAAACTTCAAAACAAGTTTATACATTTTGGCAATAACATGTTAATCATTTGTACATAATTCCCTTTCAAATTCAGACTTATCATGTTCAAAGTCATAAAGTCTTTTATCTACTTTAAACCTTTCAGCCATTTGTAAATAGGCAAACCATTGACATGTATATCTTTCCTTTATCAAATCCTCTCTTGATTTTATCTTATGTTCACCATGTGGAAATTCTAATATATCTCGATATGTGAACCAATTAGACATACTTGTCATTTCTCTTCTATAATGTGCTTCTTGTGCTGATAACCACAATGGTAATTTCAGACAAAATCTGGGTTTATATTTATTCCATATTATCAAAATGGCACGTCTAACATAATTATTGTTAAAATCTGCATTAACCTTAGCTTGATAATACCACAGATATCCATGCTGCCACCCAAATCTCAATTCATGTCCTTCTAGCTCCAGTAATCTTCTATTTTTCAACAATATCCATTCTTTCATCCAAACTAAGCAACATGCTGCAAAATACAATTTCAAATCAGGTAACCCCAGTCCTCCTCTTTCCTTCGCATCCTGCAATATCTTATACAGTAATACCTTGGATTGCAAGTAACTTGGTTTGAGAGCGTTTTGCAAGACAAGCAGATTTTTAAATATTTATTTAATTTTTTTAAACTTGATATACAAGCGACGTCTTGCAATACAAGTACCGTAGTACAGCTTAAATTAAAAATCTCTCTACAATTTTTTTTGGGGGGGATCTCGTTTTGATATAAGAGTGTTTTGGATTACAAGCATGTTTCCGGAACGAATTATGCTCTCAATCCAAGGCATGACTGTATTTAACACGTGGTTTTTTCCCCTTGCCAAATAAATTTAGATATATCTTTCTGCCATTGTTTAAAAGGCAAATTCGTTGTCAAAATAGGAATTGTCTGAAACAAAAACAACATTCTAGGTAAGGTAAAACATTCAACTTAATTGCGGAAATTCTTCCCAACGCTGACAGCTGAACTTTATCCCATCTTGATAGATCTTTTTTATTTTCATTCCAAGTCTTAACATAGTTATTATGAAAAAAATGTACAATTCGTATTTGTCAAAGTGATACCCAAATATTTTACTTTCTTTTCAATATTAAAACCTGTTTTGTTTATCAATTTTATTTGGTCTTGGTTTGTCATATTTTTAGTTAACATCTTTGTCTTAAGTTTATTAACCTTAAAACCGGCTACTGCACCAAACTCCTTCAATTTGACCATTAAATTTTCAGTTCCCTTTAGAGGATCTTCCAAAAACAACACCAAATCATCTGCAAAAGCTCTCAACTTATAAGATTCTTTTTAAAAAAATCTTTACACCACCAATTGTTTCATCTTGTCTTATATCTCTATTCAGTAATTCAAGAACAAGAATAAACAACAAAGGTGACAATGGACAACCTTGTCTTGTTCCTCTTTGTATTTCACATGGTTTTGTCAAATCCCCATTAATAATTATTTGTGCAGTTTGTGAAGTATAAATCGATTTTACCCATTTTATAAAATTTCCTCCAAATTCCATATCTTCCAAGACTTTAAGCAAAAAATTCCAATTCAAATTATCAAAGGCTTTCTCTCTGCATCTTAAAAAAAATCAATGCAGTTTGCTTTTCATTATGTTTTTCCAAATATTCCAAGATATCTAGAACAGTTCTAACATTGTCTCTTACTGTCTTTTAGGTAAGAATCCACTTGGGTCCTGTTGTGGAATTCTCTCCTTTGCTTCCAGTCCGGTCTGGAGGTCCGCTGGGAAGGAAAAAACACTCTGCCTTTAGAGCAATCAAGTACTTTTAATTGTTGGTCTGATTAGCACAGATCTAAGGAAAGGTACAGTACCAGAGTCTCAGCTCTGGGGGGGTTTATAGCAGGGGCGAACAAATGTCAGTGTACTGGAAGAAGCAAAGACTACTAGCTTTGAAAAAATGATCCTTCAACGCCAACTTCAGTGGACCGGTCATGTTGTTCGAATGCCTGACTGCCATCTCCCAAAGCAGTTACTTTATTCCCAAGAATCCCAACTCAAGGATGGAAAGCGGAATATCGGTGGTCAATATAAGAGGTTTAAAGATGTTCATAAGGCAAATCTAAAAAAATGCAATATAAACATCGAAAACTGGGAAGCTCTGGCCCATGAACGATCTAACTGGAGGTTGGCCTTTCACAAAGGTTCCATGGACTTTGAAGAAGCCCAAGTGCAAGGTGAAAGGGAGAAACGTGCTAAGCGAAAAGCACGTCAAATGAATCCTTTACAGGACCATCTTCTATCTGGTAACCTGTGTCCTCACTGTGGGAAGCTGTGTGGATCTAGAATTGGCCTCCACAGTCACTTACGGACCCATCGCTAGAGTCTACACAATCTTCTTTAGAATTTCCTCCTTTTATCCCGGAAGACAATCTTACTCGGTCACGAGTGATCGCCTGATGATATTACAAAAAAAGAGAGAGAGCTCTTTCTCTTAGAAGAGAGCAGGAAACTTACTAGCATCTTTCTACCTAATTTGGGCATCGGGTCACACACACACACTCACACAGGGAAAAACATTAGCTACTAGATCAGTGTTCTCCAACCTTGGGTCCCCAGATGTTTTTGGCCTACACAAAAACATCTGGGGACCCAAGGTTGGAGAACACTGTACTAGATGTTTACAATCCTGGTACAGAGAGTGATTCCTTCTTATCTGGGAACACAGACATACTGTCTTCTGCATGTTAGGATATTTTCACTAGCTCCACAAACTTTCAGCCTTCTGGATGAACAGGCCGAGCTGACTGAGATTCAACCCCTGATATACATACCTACATTCCTTCACCCCAGCCAAGGTGAAAGATTGCTTCTTCGCAAAATTGCAGCGTCAACCATCTAGCTCAGGCTTCTCCAGCCTGGCGCCCTCCAAATTTCCACAACATTCCCCCCTTTCATAGTCCTGGGACTATGACCATTTGTTCTTTTTGTTTTTACTACACATTTATTAGTAAGCATTATGGCTGCATATATTATCCCATTGTATTGCACACAACCTATCCCCCCCCTTCTTTGATGGACATACATGATTCAATTAATTAACTCTTACATGGCCTTTTTTTTTTTTTTTTTAAATGGCAGGTCTTATTCTAGAGCAGTGATGGCGAACCTTTTTGAGCCCGAGTGCCCAAACTGCAACACAAAACCAACTTATTTATTTCAAAGTGCCAACACTGCAATTAAACCTGACTACCGATGTTTTAGTTTTAGAAAAACAACTCATACAGTTGTCTGAACTAATTAACATCTTTTGTCTTTAAAGAAAAACACAATAACAGAGCTTTCAATGATACAAACAAAAATAAATATTGCAAGGGTTTCCGCCTGAAAATATTGTTCTCAAGTATCTGTAACCCGTGCCATTGCTTTTGGCATTTTTAAAATAAAAAAATTAATTAATTAATTAATTAAAGGGGCCACTCCATCTCATTCCGTTCGGGCTTTTACACCGCCCCCGCCCCACTGCAGCAGCATGTGAGCTACACAATGACAGCAGTTGCTTTTGTTATCTTCTTTCTCATACCTTCCAGTTAAGCTTTATTGAAGACAGCAGGGGCGTTACTCTGCTAGGACTGGGAAAGGCAGTGGTCTTCTCTGCTCCAGAACTTGGGTGGGACCCCGCGCAGCCCTCAGTCCCACAGAACAGTGTTCTCCAACCTTGGGTCCCCAGATGTTTTTGGCTTACAACTCCCAGCATGCCCCAGCCAGCATAGCATAGCATAGCATAGCATAGCTGGCTGGGGCATGCTGGGAGTTGCAGGCCAAAAACATCTGGGGACCCAAGGTTGGAGAACACTGCCACAGAATACCAGGGAAGGCGCCAGGATTCTTTCAGGTCAATAGCCAGAACGCCGCCCCTCCCCAGCCTGTAATGTCTGTTAATCTTTGATAGAGCCCGTGAAAGGGGCGGCACAAAGTTGCTTATCAAAGGGCAGCCGGCCAGCTAAAGCGAAACAGAAAGAAGCAAACTCGCCCTAGGAAACGTAGCTCAGGATTTGGGGAGGAAGATGATCCCTGTAATTCCAATTTGCGTGGGGCTCTTTGCCTTTCTCTTTGTCAGATATTTCCTCAATATCCAACGGGCCCGACAGAAACTTCCTGATGGACCGATGCCGCTCCCTCTCATTGGCAACTTGGGGATGCTGGGCTTTCAAGTCCACCATGAAACGTTGCTAAAGGTACGTTGTCTGCCTGGCATGTGGCTGCCAGAAACAGCCTGTCTGGATTAAGATCTGTGTGTGTTGTCCCTTGAACTGAGTCAGGCTCCACACCGCAGGTCGATTCACACATGCATCTCCCGGGCAAGGTGCTCAAGACGGGTGTGAAGCAAGGTTTTTCTTAATTCGGGTGAAAGCTGAGTTTCCCTTAAGGAGAGAGTGCAGATTAATTAATGGTGCCTGAATACAACACAGAAGCAGCCATGGTAGAGCAGGCGTGCCTGCAAGGTGAAGGAGAAGACCATGTTAATACCCAGCATGGCTTGTCTGTCCTGGATTGCGGTCGGGAGAAAGCATAAGGTTAGATATTTGAAAATGAGATCCAGGTTATGCATGGATCTACTTTGGCAGATATATGTAGTGTTACATTCAGTACCTGAAACACTCCAGCTTTGCCTATTGAAAACTCTCAAGGTTCTTCAATGACAGGCTAAGAAAACTGGAGGAGATTGTATTCACACATACAAGGAAGTAGGAAATGATGCGTAATCCCACTTATTTCTATTGAATGTCATTAAACTGTATTGGACAGCCTATTAATTTGATTAAATATTCTGATTAGCATGCTTGTCTGTCCTGGATTGGCATGAAGTGAAAGTTTAAGGATACTTATTTAGAAATGAGATCCAGGTTATGCATGGATTTACTTTGGCAGCTGAAATCTAGGCTGAATGTTCCAATTTGGCCACATCCTCGAAAACAGGCCGTAGCCGGCGTGCATCACAATTCCCTCTCTTTCTTTGAGGCCTGCTTGGTGAGCATGCAGAGTGAAGTTTCCTGAAATAATATGACCCAAAACCATAGTTTTACAAAATCCAGAAGGTACAATTGGTGCATAGTGCCACTGAACAAGTGTCCAACAAAAAAGCACACCGAACAAAATATTTTTGTGTGTTCTTATGGAAAAGAAGTGATCGCTTGGGTAGATGCTGCAGGAAGAGAAACTGAGTCCTCCGTGACAAATCCATGGTGTTTGTTTGACAGGGGGACCATTTCTATGTTAGTACAAATAATATATACAATGATTATTATCCTCCAATATTGTTATTTTTATGCATATTTTAATTTTATGTATTACCTTTAGCCTTGGAAAAAGCTGAGAAGGGCTTCTGTCAGGACGGATGAAATTTGCCCCCCCTCCCTTTAAGGGAAGCAGAAATAGCTTAAAAATAAAGGACAACCATTATTCCTGAATGGTGTAACTTGTGTTTCTGAGCCTTGTGTTTCTGGGGTGGGGGACCCTTGGCAGGTGCCCAACAATGCCTACCCTTGACAATAGCCCTGCCTTGAACAAAAAATCCTAACGGGCATCAAAAATCAGTCAACATTGAGGCAGATAAAAAAAGGTTTCAGCATGTGCCTAAATAGTGACGGAGTTGGCACATGATTTATTGGGGGGGGGGGGATTCCAGAGCATTGGAATCGAGACTTATTGCATCATTAGGAGAAGTGAAAATAACACATTTTAGGTTATGCACATTTGAAATGCAGTTTTTCATACACTCATTAGTGAATGAAGATGGGAATAGGTTACAATGAAGCAATGCAATGTTCCTCATCATGAAATCTATGAATCTTTTGAAATTATTCTTATGTTCTTTTAATTCAGGAGGGATTTTGTAACTACGTAATCAGTTTGTTGTAACAAACAATGAAACTATAATTCATTCTAATTGTGTTTTGCACACCCTCTCTTAATTAAATTAATATGAGCATGTTTTGTCCATGAATGCAACCGTTCAGGTCAAAATACTTTGAACTAAACAAGATAATAGCTAAACAGCATAGAAATATCCTGACTTATTGTCAAAGGGTCAAGGCTAGTGCAATCAATCCCTTGTCTCATGTGTGGCTCCCTTGCAACTGACCATAGCTCTGTACAGTGTGTTACTGAACTGAAAAACCCTAGAGTAAAACCCAAGGCGCACTTTAAGGTCTTGACAGAAGAAGCCATGGACATTGCCTATGGGGAAAGTGAAAGGGTTAGAAACGTTGACCTCTGTAGCGTTGACATATGTCCCATAGTTATTTTAGTCATGGCAGCAACTGCAAAACTGAGATTAAATTTACTTCTTGTGATTTAAATAATAAAAATAAGAAGGGTAAGAGATCTGGAGCAGCTTCAGAACTCAAGCCACACGTAAATGTGTGTTGCTCTCCTAAGTTTCTTCCCTGAATAAATAATAAAGGACGGGCAGCGCAATCCTATGAGGCTGCCTGTAACCAACTTTATTGTATGCCTGCGAAACATGGACTATCTATAAACGTCACTTCCACCTCTTGAAAGGTTTCATCAACGTTGCCTCCGGAAAATCCTGCAAATTACTTGGGAAGATAGGCGAACAAATGTCAGTGTACTGGAAGAAGCAAAGACTACTAGCATTGAAAAAATGATCCTTCAACGCCAACTTCAGTGGACCGGTCATGTTGTTCGAATGCCTGACTGCCGTCTCCCAAAGCAGTTACTTTACTCCCAACTCAAGGATGGAAAGCGGAATATCGGTGGTCAATATAAGAGGTTTAAAGATGTTCATAAGGCTAATCTAAAAAAATGCAATATAAACATCGACAACTGGGAAGCTCTGGCCCATGAACGATCTAACTGGAGGTTGGCCTTTCACAAAGGTTCCATGGACTTTGAAGAAGCCCGAGTGCAAGGTGAAAGGGAGAAACGTGCTAAGCGAAAAGCACGTCAAATGAATCCTTTACAGGACCATCTTCTATCTGGTAACCTGTGTCCTCACTGTGGGAAGCTGTGTGGATCTAGAATTGGCCTCCACAGTCACTTACGGACCCATCGCTAGAGTCTACACAATCTTCTTTAGAATTTCCTCCTTTTATCCCGGAAGACAATCTTACTCGGTCACGAGTGATCGCCTGATGATGATGATGAACCCTCCAAACCTGGAGGATTGCGGGCATCGGATCATGCAGGGCACTGAGGGCAGGAGGAGCGCGGCGGAGAGGATATCCACCGAGGACTGATTTCAGCCATCTAGATGTTTTTCTTCTCCTCACAAGGAGGAGGGGCTGAGACACCCCTTGCAGAAACAACCGCACTGGCTACAAGGTGGGGGAGGGGAGGCGTGCACACGCTCCACAGCACTGCGGCCTTGGAAGGGGATTTCCGAGGTCGCAGCGCCTTCCAGGCCTAATCCCATGTCCCCCCAGACAAGGTCAGAGGGACATAGGATTGCGCCCTTAAATTTATTTATTTATTTATTTATTTACATTTATTAATCGCCCATCTGGCCGGCCACCAGCCACCCTGGGCGATGTACAAGATAAAATACATTTAAAACAAGATAAAATACATTTAAAACAGTATTAATTTTTTTAAAAAAAAATCTTAACCCACCCCATATTCCCGCCCGAACAGCCAGGTTTTTAATGAGCGGCGGAAGCTCAGCAGAGAGGGGGCATGATGGCGGAGGTCACGATTACTCCTGAAGGAAACTGGCTGCAATATCTACTGTGTAACAAGAGAGAGAACCCCCGTGTTGTCAGTTCTCAAGTTTCTCAGTTGTCAAGTTTCAGTCCTAGAGAATGGAGTGTGGCCTCCTTTCACCTGATTTTGCTGACTTGGAGTAAGGTCCGGTCATTACAGTAGCCAACAGCCTCTGGGTGTGTGGGGTGATGGTCCCCGAGTCTGTTTCAGTAGATGAGTCCAGGGAGAGGTTATTGGATACCCAGCTAGTGGACAACAACGAGGAGATCTTTGCTGGCCTCCTTAACTTGCTGCAGCCTGAAAGATTCTTTCTAGGCCTGGCTGGAATGAATTCCACCATTCAGGAGAACAGACATGGGACTAATATCAGGTGCCTACATACCAGGTATCTTCTGGAAGAAATGTTTGATCCGTTTCACCTTTTTTTTTTATCTTTATGCATTTTAAATCTGCCTCACAGAGCAAGTATAGTTTTTCCTCCCCCTTGTTTTGATTGACAATAGAAGTGTTATGCTGCCATCTAGTGACATTTCTGGGAAGATACACTAGGCCAGTGTTCTCCAACCTTGGGTCCCCCAGATGTTTTTTGGCCTACAACTCCCAGCATGCCCCAGCCAGCGATGCTGGCTGGGGCATGCTGGGAGTTGTAGGCCAAAAAACATCTGGGGACCCAAGGTTGGAGAACACTGCCAGCTAGACTGAGCTTATAAAAATTAGGGTGCAATCCGATGAGGAGGCCCGTAAACCTCTGGACTCGGAGAATTGCGGGCAGGGCGGGAGTGGAGTGGAGGTGAAGATCGCCTCTGTGCTCCTCCCACCCTGCAGAGCAGCTAGATCAGTGGTTCTCAACCTTTTTTGGCCCCATGCACCCTCTTCATTCATATGTCAGAATGTCATCCCCCCCCCCCTTTCCAAGATTGTCTGACTTAATCTATGCCATTCATTAAGGCAGTGTTTCTCAACCTTGGGTCCCCAGATGTTTTTGGCCTACAACTCCCAGCATGCCCCAGCCAGCTATGCTGGCTGGGGCATGCTGGGAGTTGTAGGCCAAAAACATCTGGGGACCCAAGGTTGAGAAACACTGCATTAAGGAGTGATGTCCCGTAGATTATGTACAATCTGTAGAATTGTAAATTTGTAGAAAGATCAGTATTCCAACAGTTTGAGTCTGTGGTCCCAATTCCTCCCCCCCGAAACCCTAAAATTCCCCCCGCCGGGGGGTAATTCCCCCCTGGTTGAGAACCCCTGAGCTAGATGGCCGATTTTGGCCGTCTAGCTGAGGCGCTTCAGACAGGGAGGGAGGGAAGGAGGCAGGGGCACTGCCGGCATACCTACCACTCCCCGCCCCCCATCTCCAAGGTCGCTCTTACGACTTCGGAGACACCGCCGGGACGGTCCTTCCTTCAGAATGTATAGAAATTACAGCAATCAAGGTCTGAGTATGAACAACGATGGACTTTGGATGCTTAGTCGTGCAGAATGCGTATGCACAAAAAAATAGAAATTAACGCAGGCTCAATCTCAGTTTGAATTATGAAAATATTAACACCAGGGCTCATTACGTGCTCAAGAATTATGAACCTATTAGATTGAGCTTACAAGTCAAGTCGTTTCGGTGGCATCACTTGTTGTATCTAATCTGTCTCCTTTAAGATGGCTGAGAGCACCTCCTCTTCTAAAGAGGCATTTGCCACCTCCTGAACCCAGCCGTTCTAACCTTTCCAGCTAGATGATCCTCTTAGCCAGGAAGGGGAAGGCAGTGTGGTGAGCCAGCGTGGCATAGTGGTTAGAGCGTTGGACTGGGACTCGGGAGATCCGGGTTCTAGTCCCCACTTGGCCGTGAAGCTCACTGGGTGACTTTGGGCCAGTCACTGACTCTCAGCCTAACCTTCCTCACAGGGTTGTTGTGAGGATCAAATGGAGAGAAAGAGAAGCATGTAAGCCACCTTGGGTTCCTTGTAAGAGGATAAAAGGTGGGATATAATGTAAGAAATAAATAAATAAATAAATAAATAAATACATGGAGGTGGGCAGGTGAAGACGGCATTAGATGTCTGCTCCTGCTCGGCTAGAGACTGTCCCTTCCCACACCACAGGAACAACTTTTGTCCAGTCATAAATGTCTCTTGTCAGGATCTGCTTGACTGGGAAGCACTGCAGCTCCATCTGGTGGCCACTTTTCAGAAAGCAGTCCAGCCCACACTGCTGTACTTGCAGGGTTCAGCCCCAGACCTCCAGGTGCTCCCAGGCTCGCTAACGCAGACCAGCTGGGAGCTGCAGGAAGCCCTACATAAGGGCTTCCTCTTCCCTCAAGTGTTTGCCACAGTAACATGAGTCATTGTGGTGTCTGCAGCTGGTTCCTGACTTTGGTGACCAACTCTGATTCTTGCCTTGCCTCACCTGTGTTTGACCTGGATCTGCCCCTGACCTTCGCTTCTTGCCTCTGGTCCTACCTTGCCTGGTACGTGTCTGACCTCTGCTTGCTCTTGGACTTTGCTTCTTGCCTCTGGCCCTGCCTTGCCTGATATGTGCTAGACCCCTGCTCATTTCTGGACTTTGCTCATGCCTCTGGCCCACTCTGCTGTGTATGTATTTGACCATCACTTGCTCTGGACTCTGCTTTGACTCTGGCCTGCTTCTGCCTCCATCACCCCTGGCCCCAGCATTCCAGCCTAGGGCCCTTGCCATTCACACCCCAGAGCTGACAGTCTCCTCCTTGAGCAGGTGCTTGAGCAAGTGACTGCTGTGGAACTCTTAGATTGGCACATGATCTATGTCCATTTCAATTAGCACTGGACCAAACCATTCAGCCCAGTCTTCTACGTTCAGGGGACAAGGTAGTGCAAAAATGCCACCCAATGACTGATCTTCAGGGGCAGGTGAAATCTAAGAATTTTCAGATGGGGGTGGGCTTATCTTAAATACAGAGTGGCCAAGGTTGTTGTTGAATAAGTGCTGCCACTTGTTGAATCCAGCAGCAGTGTCTTCATGATTTGGGATCAAACATCCCATGGGAATGACACTACATCATGACATAGCACCATTCTCAGGGCCACTTTTGAGGGGTTGGGAGATGGCTGACACCATTGGCCAAAGCTGGACTAGATGTACATTTGGTGAGATCCAACAAGTCAGTTCTTATGTTTTAAGACCCATCAGAGGAGTAGGTAATACAGATTAAAGGCCAAAATAGATGTGACACACAAAACCATGGTCAGATCTTCTGAAATCTTTTTCATAACTTCAAAGCAGCTGTGGAGGGTGATTAGGTTGTTCAAAAAAAGTGGTGCTAGAGGAAGTGGGAAACTAATGATTTCAGCAGAGATTCATAACCTCAACAAGATCTGCCACGGACGGCCTTCTCCCTGTCCCATCAGCCAGCGAAACCAGGCTGGTGGGGACTAGGAGGAGGGCCTTTTCTGTGGCAGCCCCCAATTTATGGAACACTCTCCCCAGCGACCTCCGCCATGCCCCTTCCTTGATTAGCTTCCGCCGGGCATTAAAAACGTGGCTTTTCAGGCGGGAATATGGGGTGGGTTAGGATTCCTGCTAAGGTTACAGGGAGGCAAACTTCGAGGAGTTTAACTGTTATATTGCTGTCCTAACTATTTGTGGCACTGTGTCCAAACTGAGGCAGTCAGCTATGCTGCTCTTCTAGATTGTTCTTAAACAGAAGAGAAAATATTCTCAGGTGCCTGAAAAAAACTTTGGAGGGGGGGGGGAGTATCCCCAGTGACCTGCATCACGACACTGCTGCAGGACTTCAGTCCTTAGAGGCCCCTCGGGGATGTAGAGCCAACCCTGCTAGACAGCCATCCTGTGCCTGAGGGATGGAACACCCTGGGCTGTCCAGTGGCCTTACCTCAGCCAATCGGGGTCCGGCGTAGGGGTCAGCAGACAAGGTGCCCCCTGGTGCCCCAGTGGAGCTTCTGTCAAGTGACCCCTGGAAACCTGGCACTAGCTGACCTAAGAGAAAAGCTGGTGTCTTTTCAATGTAGTGTTTTAGCCCAGCCCTGCCGTTCACACACACACACCTCATTCAATTGTTTGTGATGAACCGTGAAGCCTCCCAGTTAAATCAAAAGAAGAATTTGCGAACAATTGTGTATTGAAAGTACAAGGTTACAAGACAAATCCGTTGACAAATTCCCAGAAAATGCCAGTCCACTGGCAACTAGGATGCAAGCCCTAGGAAAATAACTTACTACTCATTCCTGTCCTTTGGATATGGACAAAACTGTATAGGGTCTACGTGAGGCATTTTTCAAGTACCACAGGTGTGCATCTTTGTCTTTCCAGATGGCCTCGACATATGGAGACGTCTATACCCTCTGGCTGTGGCACAACCCTGTGGTTGTGCTGAATGGCTTCAAGGTTGTGAAAGAGGTCCTGGTCAACAACTCTGAGGATTTTGCAGACCGCCCTCTCCTACCTTTCCAGGAGGGTCTAATTGGCAGTGCACGTGGTATTTGTCCTGGGGCGACGTCTTATTTATTTAATTTTATGGGAATTCCAATAAGTTCCACAAGAATTCTGTCCAAAAGAAATTGGGGTAGAATCCAGCTCTCCCACCAATTCCATTCTGGACAACATTCATATTCTACTTGTATGCCACTTAATATCCTAAGATCTCTAAGCGGTTTACATTTTTTAAAAAAATACAATGTAAAAAACAATATAAAATAATAAATACATTTAAAAAAACGTTACAAGAAGAGTAGAAGAGAGCAGTGCAATTGCCGGTCAGGAAATGCCTGAGTAAACAGATATGTCCTCAAGAGGCATGACTGAATGCTCGCCACAGTTTCCGCCTCTTGCCACACGTGGGAGAGCATTCCAGAGGGTGGAACGCTCTCCCACATTTTAAAAACAAAAGCCGTTGGGGAACAGAACAGGAAAATGCAATGACAGCATCTAAGTCTTAGTGTTGGGTAGAGCCGCCTTGGGTCCCAGTGTTGGGAGAAAGGCGGGATACAAATAAAATAAAATATTATAATAATAATAATAATAATAATAATAATAATAATAATAATAATAAATAGAGCTGGGAATTAATCCAGAATGGAGTTAGTGGGGGAGTTGGGTTCTACCCCACATTTTTGTGCACAGAATTCCTGTGGGAATGTATTGGAGTTCCAGTGGGGTTTCTGGTAGAGATAGACCCACCAGCAGGTTCACCCAGCTTCTGTGCTGGCCAGGCCAAAACTGCACAGAAGCTCCAATGGGGCAATGTCAGGTTAATGTCAGGTTAATGCAGTGTTTCTCAACCTTGGGTCCCCAGATGTTTTTGGCCTACAATTTATTTATTTATTTATTTATTACATTTATCAATCGCCCATCTGGCCGGTCACCCGGCCACCCTGGGCGATGTACAATTAAAATACAATAAAACACAATAAAATATAATAATTAAAACAATATTAAAAAATTCTCATTAAAAACCTAACCCACCCCATATTCCCGCCTGAACAGCCATGTTTTTAATGCACGGCGGAAGCTCATCACGGAGGGGGCATGGCGAAGGTCACCAGGGAGGGAGTTCCATAATGTGGGGGCCGCCACAGAGAAGGCCCTCTTCCTAGTCCCCACCAGCCTGGCTGCTCTGGCTGATGGGATAAGGAGAAGGCCGTCCGTGGCAGACCTTGTTGAGCGGCCTACTTGATGTTGCTGGAGGCGCTCCTTGAGATAAGCTGGGCCGGAGCTGGCTGGGGCATGCTGGGAGTTGTAGGCCAAAAACATCTGGGGACCCAAGGTTGAGAAACACTGGGTTAATGTCTTCCCTGGTCTGTCCCATCTTCCAGAGGCTGTAGTCTGGGTACTGCTGGAAGTGTTCCTTCTAGCTCCTCCTCCTACAGGAGACAAGACCTCAGCAGGGGCAGCGGTGGCGGGGAGCAAGCTTCCCCATATCAGCCGCACGGTACGCTGCCTGTTTCAGCCTTAACCCAGTAGGGAAATGCGAGCACTGCTGCTCTGCCCTGCTTTTGCTATAAGACTTTGTAAATAGTTGATGTTTTACTATCTTTTTGTACATCACCTTGTATGTTTGAATAGAAAATCAATTAATCTTTAAAGAAAGAAAGAAAAGACATGGTGTTCTATACCAGCCAGTATTTATTTACTTAATAATAATTAAATGCATATACCACCCAATTGGACGATGCCTTTGGGGCGGGTGGTTTACCATTCTTTTACTAGCCTTACCAGTACAATCATGTTCTGATAACCACTTTGGGGGCCATCATTTCAGGCGGGGCTAGGCTCCACCCATAAGTAGCCCGTTTCCGCCATGGCTCTGCCTTGGACCTACCAGATTCTGCAGTGCAGAGAGGGCCCAGATGCTTCAGTGCATGCGAAGTCGCACTGCATCATGGCAGGTACAGTACCAGGCCTGGGAGCCTCCAGAGCAGAGCATCTCTGTAGGTTATGGTCCAGGTAGTGTGGATTGGCAGCTCCCCACCACCCCTGCCCCCTGCAGAGGTGTTGTCTCCTGTAGATGCCTCGTGAAGATGTATCTGTTTACTCAGGCTTTTCCTGACTTGTAATTTAGACATAGGCAATCACTCATGACCGAGTAAGATTGTCTTCCAGGATAAAATTACAAAAAAGATTATATAAAGAAGAAATTGTATAAAATTGTGTAGACTCTAGCGATGGGCCTGTAAGTGACTGTGGAGGCCAATTCTAGATCCCCACAGCTTCCCACAGTGAGGACACAGGTTGCCAGATGGAAGATGGTCCTGTAAAGGATTCGTTTGACGTTCTTTTCGCTTAGCACTCTTCTTGTAACGTTTTTAATGAATTTATTATTTTATATTGTTTTTGCATTGGTTTTTATCTTTAATTTTTTTTTTAAAAAAATGTAAACCGCTTATAGAGATCTTAGGGCTATGACGCGGCAGACACAAGTGTGTTAAAGTGCAGCAATGCAGACAACTGCAGCTGCTTTGTGGCATTCTGTGATTGGCTGTTGCTCAGTGAAGGCAGGCGGGCACTAGTGTCAGTGGGGCGATGCATCCACCCAGGTTTTATTTATTTATTTATTGCATGTACACCCCCGCTCTTCAGCCAGAAAAGGCTCCCAGAGTGGCTTACAAAGATTAATAAGAAGAAGACAGTCCCTGCCCTCAGGCTCACAATCTGAAAGACACGACACGAAAGGAAAAGGGATTGGGAGAGAGGAGGAAGAATGCAAAACTCAGGCACCAGTTCTTAGTTAAAAAGGTTCTTATAGGTTTTCTTCTTTTTTCTTCTTGGGGGGGGGGGCAGGGAAGGGCAAAACAAGCTCCCTGCAGCTGCTCCCTCTCTGGCTGATGTATGGGGCCAGGTCGGTCTCCCCCTTGCTGTGATGTTACTCCTGGGAGGCAGGGGGTGCAGCCTCCCAGTGGCCCTTGGTTCTCTGGCTGATGGATGAGGGCAGAGTCTGCCGTCCCAGGGAACTGTCAGCTGGAGCTGCCAACTTGAACTTTTAAGGCGCTATCCATGGAGCTGAAGCCTATCCCCAAAAAAGGTTCAGAACCACGGATAGCTCAGGCTGAAACCCGGAGTGGGTACACTGCCCCACTGCCATTGCAGCCACCGGGCCAGTGTTCTCCAACCTTGGGTCCCCAGATGTTTTTGGCCTACAACTCCCTGCATGCCCCATAGAAAATAGCATATGATATACACTGAAAACGGCCGTAATTTGCACAACTTATGCAAATTGCGACCTCTTCTAACGTATCTTACACCATTTCCTATGTAAAAAGCAGCCCACCTGGAAGCTCGCCGAGCTGCTGAGTGCGCGTCCGCTTTTGACCTGGCTCAGTGGGCGCAGCAGCACTGTCCGGCAGGTTGGGTCAGGTTGGGGCGGGTCCCCAGCAGGCTGCCACCACTGTCCCTGACCACTGGCTGTTCTGGATGGAGCTGTTGGGAGTTGCTGTCCAAAACAACTGGGTGGCTCTAGATTGGGGCAGGCTGTTTTTAGATCATCCACATAGAATCATAGAAAAGTAGAGTTGGAAGGGGCCCACAAGGCCATCGAGTCCAACCCCCTGCTCAATGCAGGAATCCAGGTCAAAGCATCTCTGACAGATGGCTGTCCAGCTGCACCTTGAATGCCTCCAGAGTGGGAGAGCCCACCACCTCCCTAGGGAGTTGGTTCCATTGTCTTATTGCTCTGACAGTCAGGAAATTTTTCCTGATGTTTAGGTGGAATCTAGGTTCCTGTAACTTGAGCCCATTATTCCGTGTCCTGCAAACTGGGATGACCGAGAAGAGATCTTTGCCCTCCTCTGTGTGACATCCCTTCAAATACTGGAAGAGTGCGATCATATCTCCCCTCAGTCTCCTCTTCTGAAGGCTAAACATGCCCAGTTCTTTCAGTCTCTCCTCATAGGGCCTTGTTTCCAGTCCCTTTATCATCCTTGTTGCCCTCCTCTGAACCCTCTGAACATGTGATGCATGCGAATCGCAGTCATAGCAATAAAAGAGGCTAAAACCTTTAAAAAGAATGTCTAACGTACATATTCAAGTTTAATACAACAAACGCACACTACACCCAGCCCCCTCTCTCTACATACACACACACACACACACACACACACACACACACCACAGAACTGGCGTAGTGGTGAGAGTGTTGAACTGGGACTCAGGAGATCCAGGTTCTAGTCCCCGCTCGGCCATGAAACTCACTGGGTGACTTTGGGCCAGTCGCTGACTCTCAGCCTAACCCTACCTCACAGGGTTGTTGTGAGGATAAAATGGAGAGGAGGAGGAGGACTATGTAAGCCGCCTTGGGTTCCTTGCAGGAAAAAAGGCGGGGTATAAATAGAATACATAAATAAATATAGATATTACCAGAGTTTCTCGCTAAGAAAGCCTTCTCAAACACACAAAAACTGTGTCTTTATCATGCCAGGTCTCATTCTTTCCAATGGACATGAATGGAAGCAGCAGAGGCGGTTCAGCGACATGGCACTGCGAAAGTCGGGCATGGGGAAGAAAAGTCTGGAAGACTGCATTCACCAAGAGGCCAATCGTCTGATTGAAGCCTTCACACAAGAGAAAGGTAAAAGGCCTTTGCCTCATTCTAGAGCAGTGTTCTCCAACCTTGGGTCCCCAGATGTGTTTGGCCTACAACTCCCAGCATCCCCCAGCCAGCTACGCTGGCTGGGGCATGCTGGGAGTTGTAGGCCAAACACATCTGGGGACCCAAGGTTGGAGAACACTGCTTTAGATGGTGAGCACCCCCAGCGGAGGGCCTCCCGTGATAACAGTGGATGTGCAGGTTGATGTGGGCATAGGTGTCTCTTCAGTATCCATGCTTCCAGCCATGTAGGGCTTTGAACTCTGGTCAAAAATGGGATGAAAGCTGATAAAGCTGTTTATCAGATGTGTACCCAATGACAAGCCCTAGATATCAATCTGGGAGCTGCAGTTTCAAAACAAGTTTCCAAAGGTGTGTTCCAGTAAGTAATCTAATCCAGGGGTGGTGTAAACGCTTTTTGTCCCAGGGGCTAAACTCTTAACTCAAGAAGAGTCTTGATGGCTGCATCCCAGCAATGGGAAGGGCTACGGGCCTGGGCGGAGCCAAGGACAGATATAATTCTTCCCAATTTGGGCATTTTCCCACCAAGCGCAGGAAACACAGCTCAGTTCCAGACAAGTCTACTCAGGATTGAGCCCCAGTGCAACAGCTCTCTCATCATGCCTGCAAAAGCACCACTCAGTTCTATGCAGGGCATTTAAAGTTTCATTGCCTTTAAACACCACCTTAGCTCCAATCACCGATCGGAGACAACAGCCAAAGAAGCTTGTGGGATAGATGGGGAACTCCTGGGGGCCACATCTCGCCCACAGGCTGGAGGTTCCCCATCCCTGGCCTGGTCTAATCTGGATGTTACCAAAGCATGGGTAACCATGGCCAAGCTATCTCTGTCCAAGAAGGTCAGCGGCTTGTGATGGATGCACCAGTCTCAGCTGACCAAAGGTGCTCTTAGCCTCAGAAGCCACTTGGGTCTCCCAACGACAGGGCTGGTCTATGAGCGTCTCTCAGACTGCGTACCTGGCTGGGTATGCTGGGAGCTGTAGGCCAGCAACATCTGGGGGCCCAAGGTTGGAGAGCCTTGCTTTAGTGGGAGTGCAACCCCATCTGGAATGGGTTGAACAACCTCTTCCAGAGCAGACAAACTACCCACCGGCTGGAAATGGACCCTTATCCATTTCTTCACTGATCCCAATAGAGATGGGTGAGCTCTCAGAATCTCCCCTCAGATTAACTGGGGGAAATCACACACACACACACACACACACACCTCCCAAAAGCATCCCCCCCCTCCCTGTACAATCAAATGCAGTGAAGAGGCTATATTAGATTGCAATAGAGCGAAGGCCGTTTCTGTGCCAAACTGGGCATGAAACTTCATTGAAATGGATCAAACTTTATTTATTTATTTAATACATTTTTATACCGCCCAATAGCCGAAGCTCTCTGGGCAGTTTACAACAGTTAAAATAATAAAATACAATATAAAATTTAAAACCACAGATTAAAAACAAACAGCAGAGTTAGCAGCAGCAGTTACAATAACGGAATTAAAAACAATTACAAGATTAAAATGATTAAAATGCCTGGGAGAACAGAAAGGTCTTCACCTGGTGCCGGAAATAATACAAAGTAGGTGCCAGGCGAACCTCTTTGGGGAGCTCATTCCATAACCGGGGTGCCACAGCAGAAAAGGCCCTCCTCCTGGTAGCCACCTGCCTCACTTCCTTTGGCAGGGGCTCTTGGAGAAGGACCGCTGATGCAGATCTTAGTGTCCGGGCAGGTACATATGGGACCAGTTTCATCCAAGCGTTCTTGGAACTGCATGGCAACGACCTGCTCAACCACCTTGCCCAAGAAAAAAAAGCATCTTCTCCAGTGCTGATGACCATGTCTCTTCTCTTTACAGGAAGTCCTGTGGACCCCTACAGTCACATCCTGTCGGCTAACTGCAATGTGATTGGCACTTTGCTTTTTGGGCATTGCTTTTCCATGGAGGATGAGACCTTTAACCGTCTCATCAAAGGTTCCAAGGCCCTTCCGGAATTCCTGGGCAGCTCCTGGGGACAAGCAAGTATTCCTGATATTGCACTTTTTAAGGGTGGAAAACATTTGGAGTGGCTTCAGTGGCGCAGCCTCTGATCCCGGGCACATGACCCAGTTTATTTTGCAGTGGCACAAAGGAGGCTGGGGGGGGGGTGAGGGGCACAGTTTCTGGATAGTAGCATCAGGACCTGCCAGCTCCCAGAGCCTGAGTCAGATGGCACCAGCTCAGAAGAGGAAATGAAGCCCCTCCTCTGCAGACCCCAGTGCATGCTGGGACCAAGAGGAGTTGGCTCCCCCTGGTGGGACTTGTGTTCTGTAGTCCAGAACAGCAACCATGAAAAACACACAGACGTTAGACCTCACGGAATAGGGACTCAGGATCCGCCCAGAGTCACATGCCTGAAGATGGCTGTCTCCCTTGAACTCACCTGCCTAAGCACCCTAGGTAGAGGGCTTGCGAAAAGGGCCTCTGCTGATGACCTCAGAGTGCGGGCAGGCTGCTGTGGGAAAAGGCCAGTCCTCCTAGTAACTTGGGCCCAGGCAATTTAAAGCCTTAAAGGTTAAAACCAACACTTTAAGTTGGACTCGGAAACAGCCGCTGACGCAGTATCGACGTCACATGAGCCAATCACCGATTCCCCAACAATTTCCCAGTGGCCACTTTCTGCACCAGCTGAAGCTTCTGAACGATCATCAAAGGCAGCCCCAATGTGTAGCATGTTACAGTAGTCCAGCCTGGCTGTCATCAGAGCATGAAGAACTGAGACAAGATCCTCCCATTCCTGTTAGGGTCGCAACTGGCGTAACACAGTGTTCCTGGCTGCTGCCGCCACCTGAACTTCCTCAGCGACAAGTCCAAGTGTGCTCCCAAATTATGCACTTTGGGAACAGACTGTTGCCCTCATGTCCTGCTTCTGGATTTCCCCCAGGCAGCTGGCTGGCCACTATGTGAACAGAATGCTGGACTAGATGTTCTTATGTTGCACTCACTCAGGGTGAGTGCAACCCCATCTAAGACCAAATGTAATTCTCTTTCCAAATTAGTCGATTTCCCTACCCACAGTACATTGTTCCTGTTTGGATTAAGTCTTAGCTTCTTTGCCCTTGGCCATCCCAAAACTGCCTCCAGACACTGGTTCAGAAAGGTGGGGTACAAATCAATCAAACAAACAAATAAATAAATAAATTTTGAACGCCAGACTCTCCACAATCACCTTCTGGATCCCAAGAGCAAAGATGGCAGCGAACCCAGATAGAAACCACCATTATAGGGCACAGTTGCTCACTTGGGAGCACGAGGCCTCCTTTTACCAACTTCTGCTTCTGAAGGTGAGACTCTGACTTAAATACCTTCATGATCAGTGTCTTCTCCATCCTGTGCCTGTGCATGGCCTGCTATAAGAATCCTCAGGTGCTCTCTGGCTGGTGCTGATGCTACATCCAACTTGCCCAGTCCCTTGAGTTATGTCTTAGTCTTGGCCACCTTGCGGATATCCCCCCTGCTGTTTCAGCAGTTGCGTCCTGGGCCCCGGCTCCCACAAAGGCCTTCCCACCTGGACAGAAACTGATCTTGCTCGCAAGCTTGCCTTGTATCTCCCAGTCCACTAGCTCCTGTGATAGTGGGAAAGGAACCAAGCGCCCAGTTGCATGTGATCTGCAACATCCACAGCTAAGCTGGCTTTAAATGGTGTCTTTAGGATTGTAGACAAACCTCGGGGTCTCATAGCGTGGGATCTTTGGGCTCAGCTGAAAGCATTCCATTCTGTGTGGAGTATATCCATGGAAATTTGGCTTTTAATATCCTCGGGCCTTTGTGCTTCCATGCAGCTCTATAATGCTTTTCCGGGGCTGATGAAGCCCCTGCAACCTATTGTGAGCAGATCGTTGAAAGGGATGGCTCACTGGAAGGATCTAGAGAGGGTTGTGAAGGAGGAGATAGAGTTCCATAAAAGGAGCTGGTCGCCTGAAGAGCCTCAAGACTTTGTTGACTTCTGCCTTGTTCAGCTGGAGAAAGTAAGCACTAAATCAGTTTACATTAGTAGTGGGCTTTTTGTTCACCAACAGATGAAACTCATGGATGAAACTTGGCATCATTGTCCTAATGGGCATCATTGTCCATAATGGGATTCCCTGTGGGGGGACTCTTGAGGTATCATCAAGGTCATTAAAATTCCAAATACCAGGGGAACAAGTCAAGGGATTATTCATCTTTCTAGGGAGATAGTTAAAGGCACAATCTAGGCTAGGTCTGCACAACTTGTGACTCACCAGGCAGAAGAATGCACTCTTCCAGCTATGTCCTGTGGTCTAGCAAATGCTTGACTGTCCCACTAATTTGGCCTTCCCAGGCAGGGAGCAAAAATGGGAGGTCTACGGAGGTCCTGAATGAAAACCAGGGCGTAACTTGGCATCTTTGTTCTAAGCGGCAAAGCAAAATGCAGTTTACCAGCTGTGTCCTGCTTACCCATGCAGGAAGCAAAAACTCAGAGGTCTACTGAGGCCCCAGTTGGCCATCATACATGGCTAGTGGGCTACGTTCAGCTTAGTGAGTCACAGGTTATGCAGGCCTGTCTTGCAACAACCCTATATCTATGGTCCAACAACAAAGAAGCTGTAACCGAGACTCCCATCTACGTATATGGAAATCACATTCTGTGACCTGGAAGACTTGCCTGGACACCTAAAACGATGGTGGAGGGAGAGGGAGGATGGCTAGGTGGTGATCACAAGGCAGGCACAGATGTGCACATATGTAGAACTTGGGCTGTCCAGCAATTATTAAAGGATTGTTAGTACAGTCATACAAATGGAAGCCATCATCATCTGGACCTCCCATAAAATCCTGTGAATGAGGTAGGGTGATGGCGCTAATCCAAGTTCCAACCCTCATCTGGAAACACTCACAATGGGCTTGGTGCTTAAATACTTTTAACTGGATTGTGGATTGGATCTCCAGATATCCACAGCTACCTAGGCAATGTGGTATGTCTCCTTGGATAGGACAGTTACTACTTATTAGCAAAAAGTAAAGACTCTGACAAAGTTCTCCTGAACCAGACACTGAAGCTAACATTGGGGCTTGTGAAAGCTGCCTCAAACAAGAAGCAAGCTCTTAAAAGCCCTGAATTATTATCCAGTTCCCCTCCCAGAGCTGTTCCTGCCAACACCCAAAACATACCCCCCCCCCCCCACTTCCCTTTCTTTACCTTTAAACAGAAATAGGAGTAGTGGAGGCATGAGTGAAAGGAAGGAGCGATTTTACTTCCCTCCATCCCCTATTCCTCTCCATCACCCTCATGCAATAGGTAATACTGCCAATTGAAGAGAACAGAAGAGAACTGAAGGGGGTGTACAGTACGTCTCGGCGTATCCTTCACTGACCTTCTTCATATGTTTCTTCCTCAAGGAGATCAAGCATTCATGTGTAAAGCCCAGGCTGTTCCTTTCTCCACTTTTCCATCTGCAGAGCAAAGATGACCCCACCTCGACATTTACAGAATCCAACGTGGTCCTAATGATCATAGACCTCTTCATAGCAGGCTTAGACTCAAGCGTCATTTCCTTCTACTGGGCACTCCTCTACATGATGGTGTATCCGGAGATACAAGGTTTGAAGGATACACGGTGTGTGGCTTTTATACACACACACACACACACACACACACACACACACACACACACACAGACATAATTTAGTTCTTAAACATTAATTGAATGAATGAATGAAATTAATTCAGAGCATTTGACAGGAATGCTCATATGACACAATTGACTATTGGGGCACAAGCTCCCTGGTCCAGTTTTGAATATTTGTGCCTGTTCATAGATTTCATAGATCATAGAGTTGGAAGGAGCCTACAAGGCTATCGAGTCCAACCCCCTGCTGAATGCAGGAAACTAGAGAGGGGTCTCCCATCCAAGTAATAACCAGGCTTGACCCTGCTTAGCTTTCCACACTCAGACAAGCTGAGCCAGCGTAAGCCACAGGCCTGTTCGTGGGCTCTAGGGAGAGAACAAGGGGTACTGCTAGTCCGTGTATTCCCACTGCCTAACAGTCGCCCAGCTTGGGCTAAAAGAGATGGCCTTGGGATTTTGTATTGAGAACCCCAAGATGGTTGGCCTGAGCGACATCAACACCCATGCCAATGTCTCCTCTCGAACACCAGATATTATTCTGGCTGCCACATTTCGTAATAGTGTAGCAATGAAATGCTCTGGTTTGAGTCTGGCAGCCAGCACTGAACTTGAGGCCTTCAGTGCTTTATAGCACAGCAAGGAAAGTTTTCCGGAAGTTGGGGGGGGGGAGGTATCCCTTTTCCTTTCCTCCTGAACCGTTCCTCCCCTCACTGACCCCCCCCCTCCAGTGAGCCCCAAACAGTGGTACAGGACTCCCATTCCAGGCAGACTGGAGCCCTTGAAGAAGGATGAATAATCAATCTGTTTCCGTCTCATATCACTTTTGTATATTGCTAGTCAAGCCATATTGACAATTAATTGAGGTGGAAAATCATCCCACATGCAGGTCTTCCCCTGCCTGGCAGTGAAAATACTATAATAATACATTAATAACTAACAAATTGCTGACTTTTTGTGACACCTTGCGATGTCTTCAGGTGGCAGCCTCATGCATGCTGCTTAATGGTAGGGCAGGCCCTTAATCTATGTGAAGGACTGCCAACCGGTCCTTGTCTCAAGACCAGAGATCAAAGGTGCCAAACTGCCAGCCTTGGCTCTGCCGTCTTGACTTGATTCTCTCAGGGCCTTGCCCTGGGTCTATACTCTGGATTTAGCACTGAACCACAGAGGAACCACACACACCGTGTGGGGTAAAACCAGGAAAGTTTATTTAAGGTAAACCGATTACAGTAAAAGGTGGGGAATGAGGGAAGAGGGAGAAAGGTGGGGAGACACTTTGATACATACAAGCAGAGCTACAAAATAACAAAAACGAGTCCCTTTACTATATAAATACCCAGGCACTTAGTCTCTTTGCCTTAGTCTTCCTTAGGACCTGCCTCAGCAAAAGCCCTACTCGTCTAGACAACAACAACCCAACCCAGAAGCCACAGCGGGCAGTATAGACTCCCCCCCCCTTTCTGTAGCTTGGCTGTCCTTTGCCAATCAGGATGAACTTCCATCTGGGCTAGGCAGGGGAGGGGTGGCTCATGATGACTTGGGCCACATTTGCATGTGAATACCTGTGGCACAGAGACATCAAAGACATGGGAGACTCTGAGGCATCAGGAGCCATCAGAGGAAGCTACATTTGCATGGGATTCTCAACCTCCAGCTGGGATTATACTTGTTTACAAGTGTGTGTGTGTGTGTGTGTGTGTGGTGCTGGAAACTCTGACGCTTTTCTTCACAATCTAGGACATAGATATAGATCATTATTTATTTATTTATTTATTTATTTATTATATTTATCAATCGCCCATCTGGCCGGTCACCCGGCCACCCTGGGCGATGTACAATTAAAATACAGCAACAACACAATAAAATATAACAATTAAAACAATATAAAAAATTCTCATTAAAAACCTAACCCACCCCATATTCCCGCCTGAACAGCCATGTTTTTAATGCATGGCGGAAGCTCATCACGGAGGGGGCATGGCGAAGGTCACTAGGGAGGGAGTTCCATAATGTGGGGGCCGCCACAGAGAAGGCCCTCTTCCTAGTCCCCACCAGCCTGGCTGCTCTGGCTGATGGGATAAGGAGAAGGCCGTCCGTGGCGGACCTTGTTGAGCGGCCTACTTGATGTTGCTGGAGGCGCTCATTATAGGTTATGACCGGGTGACCGGCCAGATGGGCGATTAATAAATATAAGAAATAAATAAAATAAATAAATTATTATTCATCATCATCATAATCTGCAAGAAAAACTGCATTTGAATTAGCATTTTAAGTGCATTTTCTCTCAAAATGTGCATTTCTAAGTACATTGCCTTTAAAATGCTCTTTAAAAAAAACCAAAACCCTCAAAAATATGAATTCTTAAACACATTTTGATACATTTTATGAGCCAAGAAATGTATTAGAACATTCGAGGAATATGAAAGCCTGTACAGGCCCTCTTCAGATCTTCCTCCTCAACAGCTTGATGGAGCTACAAAGGACTCACCAAAAATGGGTACATTTGAAAAATGGGCCCGAAAATGTGTCAAAGTTTCTGTGTGGAAAAAAACAACCGCATACAGAACCGGGTTGGAATGAGCTTGGCACTGGATGAAAGAGAACCTTCACATCATTGAGCCTGACGGATCTGCCCATCCCTAGCTGGAACTGGGCTCAGGGGACTGTAAGTTCTGGTCCAGGCTCAGGTGCCTGCAGCTCAGAGAGCTCCAGAATCTTGGTTCCAGGAGCCACTGGGAGTCCTGTTTCCACATCCCTGGCCACCTCACACTTTGGCAGGCAAACCACCTAGGAATTGTGAAAGAAATAATAACTGAAGGCACAATCCTATGCAAGTTTAGACAACAAAAAGGCCTACAACTCCCAGCATGCCCCAGCCAAGCTAAGCTAGCTGGGGTATCAGGATCTGCACAGCCAGCACAGCTCCATCTGGTGGCCCAGTGGAGAAGGCAGGCAAGTCCACCTGCAAATACTCGCAGGGTTAGTACAGGACTGGTAGGTGTTCGCAGGGTAGGAGCCAGCCACTCATGCAGACCAGCTGGGAGCCACAGGAAGCCCTATAAGAGGCTTCCTATTCCTGCTCACCTTTGCCACAGCAACATGAGTCATCGTGGTGTCTGTAGCCAGTTCCTGACTCTCTGCTAGAAATGCTGATCCTCGCCTTGCCCGTGCTTGACCTTTGCCTGCTTCTGGGCTACGCATCTGCCTCTGGCCATGCCTTGTATGTATCTTGATGCTTGCTTGTTCCTGCACTGTGCGTCTGCCTCTGGTCCTTCTTCTACCTCCATCACCCTGGGCCTGGTGTTCCAGCCGAGGACACCTGCTGCTCACGTCCTGGACCTGACATGGGGCATGCTGGAAGTTGTAGGCCTTTGGGCTGTCTAAACTTGATAGGGTTGCGCCCAAAAACTGATAATGGTTTGGATGTATCAGGCAAGGAGGTAACATAAAAAGGATAATGCTTTGGATGTATCAGGCAAGGAGGTCAGTCTTATGTTATAGAATCCCTTCGATGTCCCCAAGTGCTGTCTGTTTTCTCTGGCAGAGCGAGTGCAGGAAGAGTTGGACACAGTCCTGGGCCCGTCCCACATTATCTGCTATGAGGACCGGAAAATCCTACCTTTTACCAACGCGGTGCTTCATGAAACCCAGAGAATGGGCAGCAGCAGTGCACTAGGGGTGATACGCAGGTCTACCAAGGACACCACCATACAGGGCTTGCCCATACTCAAGGTGCATTTAATGAGAGCTTGCACACCCTTTGTCCATTGCCATACGAGGAAAGAAAGACTGGTCTAAACATCTACTTTCGGTTGGAGTGCTCCTTATCCTCTTAGGCCCCTAGTCAGCAACTGGGATACGGGATGGTCACTTCAAGGTGATGAATGGAGGGTGGAGGCCAGTCCCACCCCATCCACGCTCCCACAAAGAGGACTGGCAGCAATTCCTACGACAGTGGCCATGGGTCCCTCCGCATAAACACAATGCACATTGGACCTGGAGGGTGAAGTGTGTCACTTCAGATTTATTCATTTATTTATTATATTTATACCCCACCTTTTTTCCTGCAAGGTACCCAAGGCGGCTTACATAATCCTCCTCCTCCTCCTCTCCATTTTATCCTCACAACAACCCTGTGAGGTAGGTTAGGCTGAGAGTCAGTGACTGGTCCAAAGTCACCCAGTGAGTTTCATGGCTGAGCGGGGAACTAGAACCCGGATCTCCCGAGTCCCAGTCCAACACTCTCACCACTACACCACACTGGTAACACTGACAGTTACCCAGTCAGTACGGTAGAAGAAGCCGTGAACTTCTTCTGAACGTTGTGTTGCCCATCTCTTGTGCCCAAGAGCCCACCCCTTCAGGTAGCCATTTACAGATCGTCCAAGAAGAGGACATGCATCACCAAAAAAAGGGCACACTGATTTGCATTAAACTTGCATATGTTAATTTATATGTATCGATGCTAATTTAGGGATACCTACTATGAGTTAAATAGAAATACAATACATCTGTCTCACCATAGTGGGGAAGCCTGTGACCAGGTGATCCCACTGCTTGCTGCTCAGTCTGGTGTCCAGGTACTAAATGTTGAGTAGCATCTTCAGGGCCACGACTCTGACTCTTACCTCCTTAGGGGAATTCCTCTTTAAAGCAGACTTGTAGTAACAGCCAGTGGAGGCTGGCTGGTGGTGGCTCCAATGTGTATCCACTCTGGATCTTACTCCGAAAGTTTAAGAAGCTGTCCATGGTGCCAAACCTATTTGGGGGATAGGGTTCAGTGCCGTGGGTACTGGGTAGCTCCTTAAAAGTATGGGGTAAAATCCAGAGCAGATACATAGCCCCACTGACATTGGAGCCACAGGCCTCCGCTGGTAACAGCCCTTCAAGCAGAGATGCCTTCAAATAACTGGATTGCCTCCGACAGCCGTTCAAACAGGGAACCGTTTCCTATAAAGTCAGACACACACGGCCCCCCTGCTAACCCTTCCGTCTCCGCCTCACCGAGTATCATTTCCTTGTAGGGCACCGTCCTCATGCCAAACCTGTTCTCTGTCCATCATGACCCCGAGGAGTGGGAGACCCCGCGCAAGTTCAACCCAAATCACTTCCTGGACACGGATGGGAATTTCGTGGACAAAGACGCTTTCTTGCCCTTCTCAGCCGGTAACACAATAATATCTCACTTCTATTCAGGGCTGGGTGGGACGGGATGGGATGGATGGGACGGGACTTCGGTGCCCTGAATATGCTACTTTCCCTTCCCCAGTGGCTTTGCAAGGCTAGAATATATTCTGCGAAATACTGTCGAAAGAGCAGAGTCGTGAAACTGCTACTCAGGAAGCAGTACTGTTCATACGGCGTCACGCCTGCTGTACTGTCTTCCCATCTCTCTGTCCCTGCCAATGGGAACAGAAAAATGATTCTAGGGACAGAAACATATTTATTTATTTATTTATTTATTGCTCCCCAAAAAAGTGCATAAGGAAAAGCTTCATCAAAAATAGGGAGCCAGCCACGAAACAAATGGCAAAACAGCAGGTGGTGTGAACAGGGTCAGAAGCAGCTGGCACCAGAGAGGGATTCACAGGAAGGAAGAGGGTGAGTTAGGGTGAGTTATAATCCATAGCAGGCAAGGACTGTGGAAATGGATGTGGGGCCCAACGAGATGGGTATGTGGAGGACAGGAATACCTTGGATTGCAAGTAACTTGGTTTGAGAGCGTTTTGCAAGACAAGGAAATTTTTAAATATTTATTTAATTATTATTATTTTTACTTGATATACAAGCGACGTCTTGCAAGACAAGTACTGTAGTACGGCTTAAATTAAAAATCTCTGTACAAAGAGATTTGGGGGGGGGGATTTCGTTTTGATAGAAGAGTGTTTTGGATTACAAGCACGTTTCCGGAACGAATTATGCTCTCAATCCAAGGCATGACTGTAGAAGCAAATGCTCCACGAGCTGTAATAATTAAACCAGTTTAGAGCTGTACTAGTGTGTGATTCTTCTCTGTACCTTCCCCACAACAACAACACAGGACTAAACTCATAAGCTACCATCTATGGGTTATGCATACTCAAAGCATCAAGTGTAGCCGTACATACCTACTACTTGCAGTGGGGGCTGGGGGCTCCAATGTCAGTGGGGTGGTGTATCCACTCTACCCTAGCCCCCCAAAATAAGTTTCAGCACCATGGATAGCTCCTTAAAAGCCTACAACCCGGAGTGGATACACTGCCACACTGACACTGGAGCCAGCACCAACCTTCACCGCCTACGGTATTGGCTTACGCATGATACTAGTCCTCATCTTCATCTTGCAGGGGTCCGCATGTGTGTCGGAAAGAAGCTGGCAAGGGCGAACCTCTTCATCCTTTTTGCCAGTCTCCTGCGGGCATTCACATTTCAGTTGCCAGAAGGGGTGCAGAAAATGAACTGTAAGCCTGTCCTGGGGATCATTTTGCAACCGCACCCGTACAAGGCCTGCATCATCCCTCGCAAGACTGAATTATAATCAGCAGCCGAAAACCCTTGTCCTCAGGCCACAGTCGTCGTCTTCTCTTACTTTAGCACAGTGTTCTCCAACCTTGGGTCCCCAAAACATCTGGGGACCCAAGGTTGGAGAACACTGCTTTAGCACCATGTCATTGCTGGATACTACATCAATAAAAAAAACTGAAGACACTACAAAACGCATTTGACATTTATATTATTTTAACTGCTTGGCTTCCTGCAAAGGAGGAAGTGTGATTTGTTGAGGGCACTGCGAATTCTCTGTTTTAACTCCCTAGCTTCACCTGTCTCCCTGTCCTAAACAACTTCATTGTCCCGAGGAGAGGTAATATCTGTGAAACCAATTCAGGGCTATAGTATAGGCATTCCTATTTCCCACTGTTCCTTCAACTGATGTCCACAAAGAGGTTTTTATTCATAAGTATTAACCATACGTAACAGAAAGCTGAGTACCGTATTTTTCGCTCCATAAGACGCACCGGACCATAAGACGCACTTACCGTATGGTACATATATATATATATATATATATATATATATTTAAATCAGCTGTTCCGTGGGGAATCAGCTGAGAGGCGGGGGCTTCCCCCGCCCTGCCCAGGAGTCCTCCGCTCTTCCGGACCAGCAGAGGAAAGTAAATAATAATAATAATAATTTTTTTTAAAAAAAAATCAGCTGTTCCGCGGGGAATCAGCTGAGAGGCGGGGGCTTCCCCCGCCCTGCCCAGGAGTTCCCTGCTCTTCCGGACCAGCAGAGGAAAGTTAGGGGGGGGGGGAATTAATAATAATAATAATAATAATAATAATAATAATAATAATTTTATTTTTTTTTAAATCAGCTGTTCCATGGGGAATCAGCTGAGAGGCGAGGGCTTCCCCTGCCCTGCCCAGGAGTCCTCCGCTCTTCCGGACCAGCAGAGGAAAGTAAAAAAAAATAAAAATTAATAATAATAATAATTATTATTATTATTATTTTATTTTTTTAAAATCAGCTGTTCCACGGGGAATCAGCTGAGAGGCGGGGGCTTCCCCTGCCCTGCCCTGCCCTGCCCAGGAGTCCTCCGCTCTTCTGGACCAGCAGAGGAAAGTAAAAATAAAAATAAAAAAATAAATCTTTTTTTTTTTTACTGTATTCGCTCCATAGGACGCACAGACATTTCTACCTAGTTTTTTTTTTGGGGAAGTGTGTCTTATGGAGCGAAAAATACGGTACATTTCTGGTTGCACTGTCTCAAAAAGGATGCCCTTCCTAAGGAGGCTCGGCTGCCACCACCTTTGTGGTCCTTTTGGGCGCCAGGTAAATACTTTTTTTATCCTCTCTGGCTTTTCAGTGGTGAACTTTTCAATCCAACGATTTTTCGATTCATTGATTTAAAAAAAAACAACTGTTTAAGACAATGTTTTTCCACTCGCCCACTAAAAAAACCCGCAGTTCTTTCCATGACTCCCTTCACCCCTGTAAATGGCCCTTTGGACCAAAGGCCATTTAATAGGGTTGAAGGACATGGCCCACTCCTAGGCTCTGCTCTATTGGCAACACACAACACATTCAAGTACCTTCACGGCAGGGTTCTTTATTTCTACAATACATGAGAAAAATGGAAGTTTTGTGGAGCTGGGTGACACACACTGTCTCCGTTCCAAGGCCAACACTAACACAGCGGGCGGCACTTTACGGGGGCGGGGAGGAGTCCGTAAAGTGCCGCGGACCTTGGCGGTGCTGAAACCATTTATACAGGAACAGCAATCCAGCCCCTCTCTCCCTCCCATTGCCCCTGGCTCGCCTCTCTCTCCCCCCTTCCCCTTCTCTGGTCTCTTTGCGGCAGGGATCTCTCTCCTTTGCTTACGTCACTCTGTAAAACACTGTGGCTGGAAAAATCAACAGTAACCAGGCAGGGCCGGTGCTACCATTAGGCCAACTAGGCAGCCGCCTAGAGCGCAGGGCTAAAGAGGGCGCCAGAAACACCTTGGAAAAAAATACAGCGCTCTCAGGTGGGATGGGGGGGGGGGCGCTAAATATCTGATCTTGCCTAGGGCACCAAACTGCCTTGCACCGGTCCTGTAACCAGGTGTTGCACGTGCAGTTAGAAGTTACTTTTCCTTATTATTTTTTTTTACTGCTGTGAACTTTTATATCTCTGTACTCCCTGTATTTATTGTATTATTGCTCTCTTTTAAAATGGTTATACAGTACTGCAACACAAACTCTGCTTGGATGCTCTTCGTGTCTGGTCTGATCTGCCGCAGCCGTAGCAGGAGGGGGAAATCCCGTGCTGGAACAGGGCAGAAGAAGAGAGCCGAGGAAGGGGAGCAGAAGTGAGGGGCGGTGTGTGAATGCCACTCACGGGGGCTGCCCATATTTTGCATGGTAAAAAGCAACGCTAGGCTGAGCTCTTCTGCACCCAAGAAAAAGTCTGCACAGTACAGATGTTTTTGCTGGCCAGCCACAGCAAACATTTCTCCCCCCCTCCCACCGTCCTGGAAATCCTACTGTGAACATCCCTTTGGCTTCTGAGATTACAGTAGGCAGCGCAGACGCACCTTTCAGCGGATCTTTGCCTTCCCCAACCTGGTGCCCTCCAGACGTGTGGAGGAACTACATCTCCCAGAACCCTCCAGCCAGCGTAGCTGACGCTTTCGCAGCTACTGTGCCCAAGGTGCAGGTCTTGGAGAGGTGGGAGGACCGAGCTCCCTCCGTAGCCCGGGGAGATTTTGGCTCCCGCCCCGGGGTTTGAAGCGAGGGAGCCGAGGGCGGTGGCGGCGGCAGATCCGGCCCGGTTGCGGTGGGCTGGCCGCAAGTAGCAGCCGCCGCGACCCTCTGGAAGCGGCGTCAGACCGACGGGGGCGGGGCGGAGGAGGTGGATCCGAAGACGGGAGCAGGCTGTCAAGGCTGCTGTGCCGGCTGGCAGGAGCGGAGCGTTTCTGCGCCCCCCCTTTACCCATGCACCCTAGGCAGCCGCCTAGTTCGCCTAGTGGTTGCGCCGGCCCTGCAGTCTGCACGTTTTGCCGGGGCGGTGTGTTTTAACCTCTACAGCAGCATGTGAGCTAAACACTTATCTTCTTTCTCATACCTTCCAGTTATGCTTTATTAAAGTCAGCAGGGGCATTACTCTGCTAGGACTGGGAAAGGCAGTGGTCTTCTCTGCTCCAGAACTTGGGTGGGACCCCGTGCAGCCCTCAGTCCCACAGAATACCAGGGAAGGCGCCAGGATCCTTTCAGGTCAGTAGCCAGGACGCCGCCCCTCCCCAGCCTGTAATGTCTGTTAATCTTTGATAGAGCCCGTGAAAGGGGCGGCACAAAGTTGCTTATCAAAGGGCAGCCGGCCAGCTAAAGCCAAACAGAAAGCAGCAAACTCGCCCTAGGAAACGTAGCTCAGGATTTGGGGAGGAAGATGATCCCTGTAATTCCAATTTGCGTGGGGCTCTTAGCCTTTCTCTTTGTCAGATATTTCCTGAATATCCAACGGGCCCGACAGAAACTTCCTGATGGACCGATGCCGCTCCCTCTCATTGGCAACTTGGGGATGCTGGGCTTTCAAGTCCACCATGAAACATTGCTAAAGGTACGTTGTCTGCCTGGCATGTGGCTGCCAGAAACAGCCTGTGTCTGGATTAAGATCTGTGTGTGTTGTCCCTTGAACTGAGTCAGGCTCCACACCGCAGGTCGATTGAACAAGGCCACACATGCATCTCCCGTCCCGGGCAAGGTGCTCAAGATGGGTGTGAAGCAAGGTTTCTCTTAATTCGGGTGAAAGCTGGGTTTCCCTTAAGGAGAGAGTGCAGATTAATTTACGGTGCCTGAATATAACACAGAAGCAGTAGCAGAATGCTGGCGTGCCTGCAAGGGGAAGGAGAAGACCATGTTAATACCCAGCATGGCTTGGCTTGTCCTGGATTGCGGTCAGGAGAAGGCCTAAGACACTGCCTAAGAGCCAGTGTGGCATAGTGGTTAGAGCAGGGCTCTCCAACGTTGGGTCCCCAGCTGTTGCTGGACTACAGCTCCCAGAATCCCTTGCCATTAGCCACGCTGGCTGGGTATGCTGGGAACTGTAGGCCAGCAACGTCTGGGGGCCCAAGGTTGGAGAGCCCTGGGTTAGAGTGTTGGACTGGGACTCGGGAGACCTGGGTTCTAGTCCCTACTCAGCCATGAAGCTCACTGGGTGACTTTGGGCCAGTCACTGACTCTCAGCCTAACCTACCTCACAGGGTTGTTGTGAGGACAACATGGAGAAGAGGAGGAGGTCAGCTGCCTTGAGTTCCTTGCAGGCAAAAAGGCAGAATATAAATGTAATAAATAAATAAATGAGTTCCATTCCAGGTTATGCATGGATCTTCTTTGGCAGATATATGTAGTGTTACTCGGTACATGAAAGCAGTCCAGCTTTGCCTATTGAAAATTCTCAAGGTTCTTCAATGACAGGCTAAGAAAGCTGGAGGAGATTGTATTCACATGTACAAGGAAGTTGGAACTGATGCTTATTTCCACTTATTTCTATTGAATGCCATTAAACTGTATTGAACAGCCTATTAATTTGATTAAATATTCTGATTAACATGCTTTTTTTTTTTTTTTTAAAGGAAACTCATAATTAAGTGTAAAGGGTATATCTATGCTAGTCTCCTACAGAAAAACAACAACGAAGAGTTGTGGCATCTTAGATGCTAACAGGTTTATTGTAGCTTATGTTCCAACATGGGTTTTGAACTCAGAGCTGTGTCAGAACATTTGAGAAGTGCAAACGCTGTTGGATAACTAAGTTCTGATCCACCCATTCATGTGGCAGGTGCGGATTTGGCCACTCTGTCCTGGAATTCACAAAGTTCAAATTCCTCAAGCATCTCTGTATCAGATTGGGAGTTGTAGGCCAAAAACATCTGGGGACCCAAGGTTGGAGAACACTTGGCTACAGGATTGTTCTTGCTGATGTGGTGAGCCCTTCTGGGCCTTACCGCTTCAGGCTGTAGGTGGGGTCCCACATGACTGCTGCTCCCTATGAAAACACTTCCTCCACACAGAAGACTAGATGCCTGGGAGGAAAGCGCTCCCTTAACCGTCTCACTGAGCAGTTGTTGTTTTTTAATCTGAAGTGCAAAGTGCTACGTTCCAAACAAGCTTTGATCACCTCAGTAAGAACTAGGACTGTGGGAGTTTTTAAAGTGTGTATTCATTATGAACTCTACAACCCTTAAGACAGGGCACTCCAAGCTTGGGTCCCCAGATGTTGCTGGACTACAGCTCCCAGAATCCCTTGCCATTAGCCATCCTGGCTGGGTATGCTGGGAGCTGTAGGCCAGCAACATTTATTTATTTATCTATTTAATACATTTTTATACCGCCCAATAGCCAAAGCTCTCTGGGCAGTTTACAACAGTTAAAACCATAAAATGCAATATAATATCAATATAAAATTTAAAACCACAAATTAAAAACAAACAGCAAAGCTAGCAGCAGCAGTTCAAATTACAATAACAGAGTTGAAAACAACTAAAAGATTAAGATGATTAAAATGCCTGGGAGAATAGAAAGGTCTTCACCTGGCACTGGAAAGAGTACAATGTAGGTGCCAGGCGAGCCTCTTTGGGGAGCTCATTCCACAACCGGGGTACCACAGCAGAAAAGGCCCTCCTCCTGGTAGCCACCTGCCTCACTTCCTTTGGCAGGGGCTCTCGGAAAAGGATCGCTGATGGAGATCTTAGTGTCCGGGCAGGTACATATGGGAAGAGATGATCCTTCAGATACCCTGGCCCCAAGCTGTTTAGGGCTTTGAATGTTAATACTAGCACTTTGAATTGGGCCCGGAAACAGACTGGCAGCCATGCAGATGAGAAAGCACTGGCATAATATGTTCACATCAGCCATGTGAACAGTCCCCGTTAATAATCTCGCTGCCCTATTTTGGACCACCTGAAGTTTCCGGACAATTTTCAAAGGCAACCCCACGTATAGCGCATTGCAGTAATCCAAATGAGAGGTTACCCAAGGTTGGAGAGCCCTGAGTTAAGAGATCAATCCTCCTCATTTAGATGCCTTTTTGCCTTTTCTGTTTTGCAATAAGAGAAAGTTCAACAAACCCTAGGGCATTTTAAAAAATAGGATCAGTGTGTCAACACCCAGATAAACAGCCAGCCAAATATGCTATTTGCCCTTGCCCCAGATAGCATTAGATTTCCCCATCCTGCGCATCTCCATTCTCACAGGTGACTGATTCATGGAGGTTTGCACAATGTCCATGAAGGAGTGAGCAGACTAGAAAGGTGCAATTGAAGACAGGACTCCTGTGTTTCTAACAGTTGGGAGGAGAGGGTATTTTTATTTTTTTATTTATTTCTTATATTTATACCCCGCCTTTTTTCCTGCAAGGAACCCAAGGCGGCTTACATACTCCTCCTCCCCCTCTCCATCTTATCCTCACAACAACCCTGTGAGGTAGGTGAGGCTGAGAGTCAGTGACTGGCCCAAAGTCACCCAGTGAGTTTCATGGCCGAGCGGGGACTAGAACCCGGATCTCCCGAGTCCCAGTCCAACACTCTCACCTCTATGCCACACTGGCTCTCCAGTTTGTTGATCTGGATCCACACAGCTGCCTGCATTTTGGACCCTCCTTTGGGGAATGGCTATGGGAGCTGTCAAGAACGGTGCCTGCACTTCAGAATTTTTACCACTACACCACTGGGAGCAAGTCCCATTGAACTCAATGGCACTGCCACTGACTTCTGAGTAGATATGTATCAGATTCCACTCTCAGTGTTATTCCTCGACGCTCGTAACCTTGGGTACTCCTACATCTCAGGGCATAAGTCGGAGTTAGCATAGCGGTCTATGTAGCTGGTTTCTGGGCTCCCTGCCCAGGGTTGGAAGCAGCGTGATTCTGACCGGAGTCAGAGGCCTGGTCCGTGCAAGCCTGCACCCTGTGTCCAATTTTTGTAAACACAGCAAGTTAAAAGGGATTGTAAGTTCACCCTTTTTGCAATTCCATCTTTTATACACCCTATTAAAAGCATAAGACGCCTATCTGACATGCATCTGGTCATGCTGTTAGCTGGATATGACCAACACAGCGATGACTCTCCAAGAGATAGTGAGGGGTGGGGGCACTCCCTCCCGCACAAAACATTTCCTGCTTTCCCGTTTGCTCCCCAAGCTTTCACTTGCGTTATGTTAAGCTTACATATAGCATGGATTAAACCCATGCTCCTCTAAACATGGGACTTTTCTTTGTCACATTTTTGCTCCCCAAAACCTGTTACTTGGAGGTTGCATACCCAATACTGTGGAAAGAATATAATTCCTATATGTAATATGAAAATATATAATGTAACAAGTATTATTCTGTATTAAACGTAATTGTGCCACAGTAATCCTGCTTTTTGAAAGGCAAACAACGTTATACAGAGTCCTACCTTAAGGAAGGAACTCTAAAGCGCCTTGTTTGCTTTGAAGGAATCTTTTTGAAATATCTACTGTTAATCAATTGTTAGAGTAGTAGGCGATCGCTCGTGACCGAGTAAGATTGTCTTCCAGGATAAAATTACAAAAAGAAAATTATAAAAGAGGAAATTCTAAAAAAATGTGTAGACTCTAGCGATGGGTCCGTAAGTGACTGTGGAGGCCAATTCTAGATCCACACAGCTTCCCACAGTGAGGACACAGGTTTCCAGCTGGAAGATGGTCCTGTAAAGGATTCGTTTGATGTGCTTTTCACTTAGCATGTTTCTCCCTTTCACCTTGCACTCGGGCTTCTTCAAAGTCCATGGAACCTTTGTGAAAGGCCAACCTCCAGTTAGATCGTTCATGGGCCAGAGCTTCCCAGTTCTCAATGTGTATACTGCATTTTTTTAGATTAGCCTTAAGAACATCTTTAAAACTCTTATACTGACCACCAATATTCCGCTTTCCATCCTTGAGTTGGGAGAGATAAGTGTTAGAATAGCCCCTTTGTCTCTCTGCATAGTGTTAAGATGTCTCTGAAGGCTGGTTTGTAATTCTTCCTGGCAGGCCATCCAGGACGTGTAGATTGGGGAGGCTTCCTCCCTAACACCGGACCTGGCCAGCAATTAACATTATTTACAGCTGGGAACTGACTAGATAAAAGAGATACCTAGAATTGCAAAGACCATAAATCAGTGATGGCTAACCTTTTTGAGCCCGAGTGCCCAAACTGCAACACAAAACCAACTTATTTATTTCCAAGTGCCAACACTGCAATTAAACCTGAATTTTAGAAAAACAACTCATACAGTTGTCCGAACTAATTAACATATTTAGTCTTAAAAGAAAAACACAATAACAGAGCTTTCAATTATACAAACAGTTTTTTGTTGAAAAAAAAATCAACTCAAAAAATTATTCTAGTACTACATTGTACACATAGCCTGAAGGGAATTTATACAAACTTTTTAAATAATTAGGATAATTATTTAAATAAGAATGCCTTATTTTTGGATAAGGGATTCTCAACTTGTAATATGATTACCGGTATATGCCAGACTGAAATTGTATGGGGCAAGCTTTACCCTGGGTCCTTTCCCTGCTTCTACAGGTGTCGGATTAGTAAAAGTAAAAGTCAACCTGTACTAGGATGAGCAAGATAAACAAGAAAACTAAACGTGCTTAACACATTTTAAACACTTTATGTCTTGGACTGCAAACACTGCATTAGGTAAAAGTTTGCATTGGGCATGCTTTTGCACAATTAATGTAATCTTTGCTATTGCATGCATGCTGATAATTTGCCAAACCTTGGCTCATACTCCGTTAGTTTGAGAGCAACACATGCAGCACTCGGGTCAACTGTTAGGGCTTTACATCCAAGCCATGCTCTGTGCATCATTCTTCCAAATCTTTTAAATGTGATAACAATGTAGAAAAGAATTCTGGAACAGGAATTCTAGAATAAAATCATTCTGTTCCACACTGTGAGAAAGAACAAGATCATTAGTGTTCTGCAGAAGGGGGCGGTCTTTTCGCGATCTGGTGACCAATGGCTCGAGTGTCCAGAGAGAGGTCCCTGCGTGCCAGCTGTGGCACCCGTGCCATAGGTTCGCCATCACTGCCATAAATCATGCAGATAAAGAAGAAGCAAATACTGACATCAGAGAAAGTGCTAGTACACATGTGCAGACCCGAATGTGTTTCAAAGGGATAAGAGGGGCTGAGATTTTTCCTTTGTGTAGTAGGGTCTCACTCCGACTTTTACAGCGCTGTATTGAAATAAAGCATTCTTTTAACCCTCACTTACCCACTCCGGTTGATTATTAACCAAAGTCAGCTGGAAGCCTGGAAAAAACGAACCTCTGTTCTGGAAGTTTTCTTCCTTACCACAATACCCTCTTCTCCACCTCTGCACTGGACAAAACATTTATTTATTTATTATCTAGTGAGCCTCACAATATCTAGAGAGCCTGACCACCCAACTTCAGTGCAGTGCATCTTGTGCACGCACGCATGTGTGCAGGGAGGGGTAGTTATTATCCCACATTAGAAAGAGAACAGAAGTGGGATTTGCTCCCTGAAGGCTGCCCAGCAACTCTTGGAGCTCCTGTGCTAGAGCCGTAGCCTGAATGGGAAGAGGGTTCTTTCTTTCCATGGATGGATTTTGGAAATGTTCTTTTGGAACTGTACTGTTGGTGAGATGTCTGTTATCAACCTACTTACTCCCATTAGACCAGGGGTAGGCAACTTGTGGCCCTCCGAGATGTTTTGGCCTATAACTTCCATCAGCCCTAGCCAGAGTAGCCAATGCTGAAGGATCTCCATTCTGTTCCTGACTCCCAGCTGAGCAGGAGCACAACAGGAGAGAGGCTCCAGCTGTTTTTGGGACTGTGAAAAGGCAAGCAGGCTCCCAGAGAGCGAGCGAACAGAGCGAGCGAACAGGGAGAGCAAACAGGAGTTTGGCAGCGGAGTAGTACAACAACAAGTGCTGCAAGGGAAAGGTGTGGCCTGAGAGCTCATTCTGTTGAGCAGAAGCTCCTGCTGACTGCAACCACCTGGGGCTGATTGCAGCTGATTGATTGCAGGAAGTGGGGCTGATTGCAGGGCGTGGCCTGGGAGCTCATTCTGTTCCTGACTCCCAGCTGAGCAGGAGCACAACAGGAGAGAGGCTCCAGCTGTTTATGGGACTGTGAAAAGGCAAGCAGGCTCCCAGAGAGCGAGCGAACAGAGCGAGCACACAGGGAGAGCAAACAGGAGTTTGGCAGCGGAGTTCGGCAGGGGAGGTCAAGGGGGAGGTCCCTAAAAAAAAATAAAAATAATAATAATAATAATAATAAATAAATAAATAAATAAAAAATAAAAAAATAAAAACATATATATATATATATATATATATATATATATTCTAGGAAGACAGAAACAGAGCACTATGGAAGGAAAGGACTCAGCAGTGGTGGTGACCTGCAAGGGGTGTGCAATGTTTGTTTTCCTGCCGGAGATCGACATGGCCTACACGTGCAACAAGTGCAAGCTGGTCACACTGTTGGAAGAAAAGGTCAGAGGACTGGAGCAGCAAGTGTCAACCCTCAGGAGCATAAGAGAAAGTGAGGAGTTCTTAGACAGAACGGTGGATCTACAGCACCAAAGCACAGTACAGGAGCCAGAAGGGCAACGGCAGGAAGAGGCGGAGTCGGAGACTGCGGAGGCAAGGGAAAATAACGCAGGGGGAACCCCCTGGAAAAGGGTGACTGTTAGGAGCAGAAGAACTACAAGACACTCTGCGCCTGTGGAAGCAGTGGAGCTATGGAACCGCTTCCATGTACTTGAGGACGAGAGCAGAGGACAGCCTGCAGAGGACGGATTATCGGGCACCCAACGTGACAGCGAGCAAGAGGCTGAGGGTCAGTCAAGTGGAGGCAATCAAACCAAGGCCTACAGCAAGAGGAAGAGAAGAGTACTCGTAGTGGGAGACTCCCTCCTGCGGGGGATCGAAGCCAAAGTATGTCGCGAAGACCCATGGACTCGCCAGGTGTGCTGTCTCCCTGGGGCACGGATTAAGGATGTGACAGAGCAGCTGCCGAGGCTCATGCAGCCCACCGACACATACCCCTTTCTTCTCTTCCACGTGGGTACAAATGATACTGCCAAGCGGAGTTACAAAGAAATCACGGCAGACTTTGAAGAGCTGGGAAGGGAACTCAAGAACTTCGGGGCCCAGATAGTTTTCTCATCCATCCTTCCAGTACTTGGAAGAGGCATAGAAAGGGAAAGAAAAATACTCCGAGTGAATGACTGGCTACGAAGGTGGAGCCGACGTGAGGGATTTGGATTCTGGGACCACGGGCTACACTTCCTGGAAGATGGACTGCTGGCAAAGGATGGGTTGCACCTCACAAGGACTGGGAAGAATGTGTTTGGCCACAGCATGAGGAACTTAATCAGGAGGGCTTTAAACTGAATCCAACAGGGGAGGGAGACATAAACTCGGGGGTACCAATGGAAGAAGGCCTCTATGCCACAATGGAGAGAACAGCTCCAGCGGTGCCCATTGATAGTCTACCACAAAATGTAGGGGGAAAGTCGGACTATAAAGCACATAATCTTCAATGTCTCTATACTAATGCCAGGAGTATGGGCAATAAACAAGACGAACTTGAACTCTTGATACATGAGGGCAAGTACGACTTGATAGGGATAACTGAAACCTGGTGGGATGACTCCCATGACTGGAATACAGCAATTGAAGGGTATAACTTGTTCAAAAGGAACAGAAGCAACAGAAAGGGAGGTGGAGTTGCACTGTATGTTAAAAATACGTATCTCTGCACAGAGATACAGGAAGAGGAGCTTGGCAGCCCCATTGAGAGCATCTGGGTTAAAATAAAGGGGGCAAAGAATAAAGCGAACATGGCGGTTGGAGTCTACTACCGACCACCCAATCAAGGAGAAGACGAGGATGGAACTTTTGAAAAGCAAATTGCCATTGTTTCAAGGAGGCACGATGTGGTAGTAATGGGGGACTTCAATTTCCCTGATATCTGTTGGGAGACTTATTCAGCCAAACATGGCCCCTCCAAGAAATTCCTGAGCTGTGCTGCTGATAACTTCCTCCTACAGAAAGTGGAGGAAGGAACTAGAGGATCGGCTATCCTTGACCTGATTCTAACCAACAGAGACGAGTTAGTGGATAAAGTGGCAGTTTCGGGAACTCTGGGGGAAAGTGACCATGTTATACTTGAGTTCTTGATTCTAACAGAAGCAAAAGCTGAGTGTAGCCAAACACGTACCCTGGATTTTAGGAAAGCCAATTTTAACAAACTCAGAACAATGATTAGTAAGATCCCATGGCAAGTGACTCTCACGAGAAAGGGAGCCCAGGAGGGGTGGGAGTTTTTAAAAAAGGAAATTTTAAAGGCACAATTGCAAACAATTCCCACAAGGAGAAAAGGCAGAGGGCAACAGAAGAAGCCAATGTGGCTTCACAATAAACTCAAAGATGACCTGAAAACAAAAAGGACACGTATAGGAAGTGGAAGGAAGGACAGGCTACAGGGGAAGAGTACAGGCAGGTAGCACAGAACTGCAGGAATAGTGTCAGGAAGGCTAAAGCTGAGAATGAGCTAAGGTTAGCGAGGAATGCTAAAAGCAACAAAAAAGCTTTCTTCAGATACATGCACAGTAAAAGACAGAAGAAAGAACTGGTGGTTCAACTACGCAATGAGGATGGCAAATTGATAACAGAAGACAAAGAAAAGGCAGAAGTGTTCAATTCCTACTTCGGCTCGGTCTTCTCCCAAAAGAGGGTCTATGACCCCCCTGGCAAACCTGAAGTGCAGACTGAAGGGGCAGAATTGCAGCTTGAGATTGATAGGCAAATGGTCAAGGAGCACCTGATTACTCTGAACGAGTTTAAATCTCCAGGGCCTGATGAGCTGCATCCTAGAGTAATAAAGGAACTGGCAGAAGAACTCTCAGAACCACTGTCTATTATCTTTGAGAAATCATGGAGGACAGGTGAAGTGCCAGACGACTGGAGGAGGGCAAATGTTGTTCCCATCTTCAAAAAGGGCAAGAAGGAGGAACCTGGGAACTATAGGCCAGTCAGTCTGACATCAATCCCCGGGAAGATTTTTGAGCAGATTATAAAGAAGTCAGTCTGCAAGCACCTTGAAAACAATGCAGTGATTACTAGAAGCCAGCATGGATTTGTCAAGAACAAATCCTGTCAGACTAATCTGATCTCATTTTTTGATCGGGTAACCTCCCTTGTGGACTGTGGGAATGCTGTGGACATTATATACCTGGACTTCAGCAAAGCTTTCGACAAAGTGCCTCATGATATCCTGATTAGTAAGCTAGCTAAGAGTGGGCTAGATGGAACAACTATCAGGTGGATCCACAATTGGCTAAAGAATCGGACTCAAAGAGTGCTTATCAATGGTTCCTTCTCAAACTGGGGAGAGGTAACGAGCGGGGTACCACAGGGCTCGGTCCTGGGCCCGGTGCTCTTCAACATTTTTATTAATGGCTTGGATCAGGAGGTACAGGGAATGCTTATCAAATTTGCAGATGACACAAAGTTGGGTGGAACAGCTAATACTCTGGAAGACAGAAACAAAATTCAAAGTGACCTCGATAGGCTGGAGCGCTGGGCCGAAAACAACAGAATGAAATTTAATAGGGATAAATGCCAAGTGCTGCACCTAGGGAGAGGAAACCAAATGCAGAGTTACAGAATGGGGGACACTTGGCTCAACAATACTACAAGTGAGAAGGATCTTGGAATTGTGGTAGATCACAAACTGAATATGAGCCAGCAATGCGACGTGGCTGCAAAGAAGGCAAATGCAATTTTGGGCTGTATTAATAGAAGTATAGCTTCCAAATCGCGGGAAGTGATAATTCCCCTTTACTCGGCACTGGTTAGGCCTCATCTTGAGTACTGCGTCCAGTTCTGGGCACCTCACTTTAAGAAGGACATAGACAAACTGGAGAGGGTTCAGAGGAGGGCAACAAGGATGATAAAGGGACTGGAAACAAGGCCCTATGAGGAGAGACTGAAAGAACTGGGCATGTTTAGCCTTCAGAAGAGGAGACTGAGGGGAGATATGATCGCACTCTTCCAGTATTTGAAGGGATGTCACACAGAGGAGGGCAAAGATCTCTTCTCGGTCATCCCAGTTTGCAGGACACGGAATAATGGGCTCAAGTTACAGGAACCTAGATTCCACCTAAACATCAGGAAAAATTTCCTGACTGTCAGAGCAATAAGACAATGGAATCAACTACCTAGGGAGGTGGTGGGCTCTCCCACTCTGGAGGCATTCAAGGTGCAGCTGGACAGACATCTGTCAGAGATGCTTTGACCTAGATTCCTGCATTGAGCAGGGGGTTGGACTCGATGGCCTTGTGGGCCCCTTCCAACTCTACTTTTCTATGATTCTATGATTCTATGATCATGGGAGTGTGGTAAGGAAGTTAAGCCACTTCCTTGGTTCGTTTTTCCAGCTGACTTATGGCCCAATAAATCAACCAGAGCGGGTAAAAAGAATTCCTTTATTCAAATGCAGCGCTGTATGGTTCCACTCCAAAGCAGAGTGAGACCCTGACCATTTGAATTAGAAGCATTTTTATACTTTTTACAAGCATCTTACTTTCGCGCATGCGTGTTAACAAATTCTATGATGTGAGCTAATTGTTTCTCTCTACTGTGACATAATTATGTTTTTACAATATCTGGTTTCTCTTTCAAGCAGTAAATAACAATTAATTGACATGTGTGTACTGAGGAGTTTTTAGGGAGTAAAAGGCATCTTTGAAGTAACTTCTCCTTAACTCAATACCAATTAACTGTTAGACACAGGTTTACTTCAACAAGTCACAAGAAATCAAGAGGCCCCTTAGAGGCCCTTTGTACTGTACTGAAATTATGTTTTACCACAGGAGTCGTAGGCCAAAACATCTGGAGGAGCACACGTTGCCCACCCTGTATTGGATGGGTAGATGGATGGATTATAACCCATCAAGGCAGTCTCCCCTGACAAGGCAGATCATAAAATTAATTAAGGGCACAATCCCATGCATAATTGCAGGACAGGAAAAAAAGTCCTGCAATTCCCAGCATTCCCAGCCAGTATGTGTGACAAGGAGCTCCTTCAACTGTCTTTGTCCCCAACCATTTTGGGAGGAAATATTAATAATTAGCACTTTGAATTCTGCTTGGAAATGAATTGGTAAGCTATGCAGATTAATCAATACTGGAGTTCTATGCCGCAGGAAGCAGGCCTCGGACTCAACCAAAGTCTGCTGCATTTTGAACAGGCAGTTTCTGAACACTTTCCCAAGGCAGCCCCACCAAGAGTGGGTTGCTTGCAATAGTAGTCTAATCTGATATGTACAAGGCATGCATGGCAGAGGCCTTTTTTCAGGAGAGAGTGCAGTTGGCGCACAAGCCAAAGCTGCATGAAGGCTTGTGGCTCACGCGGGCTCAGCTTGTCTGAGCGTGGAAAGCTAAGCAGGTGATTACTTGGATGGGAGACCCCCTCCTCTAGTTTCCTGCATTGAGCAGGGGGTTGGGCTCGATGGCCTTGTAGGCCCCTTCCAACTCTATCTATGAAATCTATGTATCAAAGGTGGTGTTAGGGGGTGGCCTACTAGGGCTGGAGCCCTTTTCATTTGGAGCCCCAAATCTTTGGGAGGCTCCACCACCCTGCTGTCCATGGGCACTTAGAATCATAGAATCATAGAAAAGTAGAGTTGGAAGGGGCCGGCCTACAAGGCCATCGAGTCCAACCCCCTGCTCAATGCAGGAATCCAGGTCAAAGCATCCCTGACAGATGGCTGTCCAGCTGCACCTTGAATGCCTCCAGAGTGGGAGAGCCCACCACCTCCCTAGGTAGTTGGTTCCATTGTCTTATTGCTCTGACAGTCAGGAAATTTTTCCTGATCTTTAGGTGGAATCTAGGTTCCTGTAACTTGAGGCCATTATTCCGTGTCCTGCAAACTGGGATGATCAAGAAGAGATCCTGGCCCTCCTCTGTGTGACATCCCTTCAAGTACTGGAAGAGTGCAATCATATCTCCCCTCAGTCTCCTCTTCTGAAGGCTAAACATGCCCAGTTCTTTCAGTCTCTCCTCATAGGGCCTTGTTTCCAGTCCCTTTATCATCCTTGTTGCCCTCCTCTGAACCCTCTCCAGTTTGTCTATGTCCTTCTTAAAGTGTGGTGCCCAGAACTGGACGCAGTACTCAAGATGAGGCCTAACCAGTGCTGAGTAGAGGGGAATTATCTCTTCTCGCGATTTGGAAGCTATACTTCTATTAATGCAGCCCAAAATAGCATTTGCCTTCTTTGCAGCCACATCACATTGCTGGCTCATATTCAGTTTGTGATCTACCACAATTCCAAGATCCTTCTCACTTGTAGTATTGTTGAGCCAAGTGTCCCCCATTTTGTAACTCTGCATTTGGTTTCCTCTCCCTAGGTGCAGCACTTGGCATTTATCCCTATTAAATTTCATTCTGTTGTTTTCGGCCCAGCGCTCCAGCCTATCTAGGTCACTTTGAATTTTGTTTCTGTCTTCCAGAGTATTAGCTGTTCCACCCAACTTTGTGTCATCTGCAAATTTGATAAGCTTTCCCTGTACCTCCTGATCCAAGTCATTAATAAAAATGTTGAAGAGCACCGGGCCCAGGACCGAGCCCTGTGGTACCCCGCTCGTTAGTCGTTACCTCTCCCCAGTTTGAGAAGGAACCATTGATAAGCACTCTTTGAGTCCGATTCTATAGCCAGTTGTGGATCCACCTGATAGTTGTTCCATCTAGCCCACTCTTGCTGAAATCAAGGTCCAGGGGCCTTGAGGATCTCGGTTGCATCTGATCCCCCTGGATGAGCTGGCTTTTTGCCCACGTGTGCTTCACCTCCTGCTGCCCCCACCCTAGAATCTTTCTGCCTGAAGTTTTTTGCTGAAACCAAATGCCCTCCTCTCCCCTGTCCATACATCCCTTTTTACAAATAGGGGTATCCTTTAAACACACACACACACACACACACTTTAGAGCATATGTAAATTAGCATGTGCAAATTCATGAATTTTCTTTTGTCCTGTGGGCCTGAGCCCCAGATATTTTCAGTACCCAGCATCACCCCTGGCAAGTACGTATAAAGACATCTGTGTTCTGCATCTTTCTCTTTCCAGATGGCCTCCACGTATGGAGACATCTATACCCTCTGGCTGGGAAATACCCCTGTGATTGTGCTGAGTGGGTTCAAGGCAGTGAAGGAGGCCCTTATCGACCACTCCGAAGACTTTGCAGACCGGCCTGTCCCAGAGTGCCTGAAGTATCTGAACAGTGGAGATGGTATTTGTTATTACTGATGTGTAATGAGGGAACATCCTTTTTTTTTATTTATTTTTTTAAATGAAAGTAGTTGGGGAACAGAAAAATGCAATGGCAGCATTTAAGTCTTGGTATGAAGTAAGGTCATCCATTCCCCAGCCAAAGTGCCAGGAGCACCTCCAGTTGGGGAAAACCCTCGTGCAGCAAATTCAGTCCCCAACCGAGGCGCCAGGTGGAGGAAGAACATCTCCAGCTGGAGCATTGTTCAGGGTGGCTTCGCCTGTCCTGTGCCTTCCTCCATTGGGGAAGACACAAGGAGGATGAAGCACTCAGTATGCCGCATGCCCTCCCAACTGGGCAGGGGAATCTCTGGCGTTATCTCTGATCACTGACTGGAGATTACAGGGGGAGAGATTTTGTTTACCGGTAATTCTTTCCGTGTGTGTTTCACAGGATTGTCACGTGTCTTTCATTCTGTTCCGTTCATTGATGGAATCGGAAAACCCACCCACCCACCCCCACTTGGAAAAGTAGGCCAAGAAGTCCACCGCAATTTGCATAACTTTCACCAGCACATAACATCTTGCACAATTTTCTTAGCTCAGCGTACAATAAATGAGCAGAGTGCACACAAAAGAGAGTGCTGCACAGCGGAGGCTGAAAAGAGATCAGAGATGCATAAAAGGTTGCGTGGGTTTTGTTGTTGTTGTTGTTGTTGTTTTTAAAAATGGTGTGCCGTACATATATATTTGCATATTTTCCAGCGACTTTTGCATTTTGGTATGGCCAAAAATTCATACACTTCTGGAAAGTTTTTTTTTTTTAAAAAAAAGGTCAGCAAGTCCACGCAACTTTGAAGACGCCGATCTGCTGCAGAATCCGCGGGCAGAATTCAGAGAAATCCGAAGTCATTTGAATCCATTTCAGATTTCTCCGACATCCCTATGAAATGACAGCGCTAACAGTGGGGATTCCTTTCCGCACTAGCCTTCAGGGGGAGGGGCTTTGGGAAGGGGTTTCCCCTGCAGCCCTGGGAACTGGATGGGCCAGTCTGTTGGGCCGAATTTAGCTCAGAGGCTGAAAGTTCCCCATTCCTGCACTATAGCATGTTAAAAAGAACCAAATCCATGGCAGACCTCTGTGCTTCCCTGGTCTTCCACCCCTGGGGGACAATCATTAAAAACAATCATTAAAAATCATTAAAGATTGATCAATATAAGAAATAAATAAATAAAAAGGCCACACAACTTGACTCGTGATCAGTCCCATTGAACTTAGTGGGCCTTATTTATTCCATGTAGCCTGTTTTGACTCCTGAGTGATTTGCAAGCTTCCATAGGGATACCGCGGCACACTGCAATATCCAGTAGCTGGAAGTGAAATGGGTTTTTGTGAAGGAAAAAGCCTCAGAGTTTCCTGCACCACCCACCCACACACACACACACACACCTGTAAACAAGATAATCCCAGCTGGGGGCTGGGAAAATCATGCAAATGTACATAGTTCCTCTGATGGCTCCTGATCCTGCAGGGGCTCCCGGGTGCCACAGCTATTTGCATGCAAATGTGGCAAAAGTGCCACCCCTCCCCTGCCTGGCCCAGATGAAGTTCATCCTGATTGGCTAAAGACACCTGGGCTACTGAAAGGAGGGGGGGGGAAGAATCTATACTGCTTGCCGTGGCTTTTGGGTTGTTGTTGTCTGCATGCTTTCACGCAGGGATGTTGAAGAGTCCTTGGTCTCGAGTCACGAGTCGAGTCACGAGTCTTTGGACCCGAGTCTCGAGTTCGAGAATCCGGGTCCTTGGTCCAAAATGGTGACTCACGAGTCACGAGTCACGAGTCACTCCCAAAGCTGACTCCACGAGTCCCTATTAAAATCAATGGGGTTTTTTCCCAACAAAAGAAGGCTACTCAGAGCAGCCACACAGAGTCATCTCAGGTCCTTCTTCTGCCTCTCCCAAGTACGCAACACATCAATCAAAACAAATCTTGACACACTGTTGGGGCTGCACTCCTGGTAGCCGTCCATAGTGGCCGAGCAGCGGCACACCTCGCTTCCATGTGCTCTTCGCCGGCAATCACGCTCCTCTCCACTCCTTCTGGCACAGCCCAGGGATGTTGAAGAGTCCTTGGTCTCGAGTCCCGAGTCGAGTCTCGAGTCCCATTAAAAATATTGGGACTCGAGTCCGAGTCGAGTCAGAGGGGGGACTCAGTCCGACTCACGAGTCGAGTCCCCGAGTCCGAGTCCCCATCCCTGCTTTCACGGGAGTAGGGCTTTTTTGCTGAGGCAAGCCCTCAAGAGGACTACCAACCCCCAGGTAAAGAGAGTGCCTGGGTAATTATATAGTAAAGAACTAGTTTTGTTGTTTTATAGCTCTACTTGTATGTACCAAAGTGTCTCCCCACCTTTCTCCCTCATCCCCCACCTTTTATTGTAATCTGTTTACCTTAAATAAACTTTCCTGGTTCTGCCCCACACGGTGTGTGTGGTGCCTCTGTGGTTCAGTGCTAAATCCAGTGTATAGACCCAGGGGCAAGGCCCTGAGAGAATCAGTGTCTCAAGACGGCAGAGCAAAGGCTGGCAGTTTTGCACCTTTGATCTCTGGTCCTTGAGTAAAGGACCGGTTGGCAGTCCTTCACAGTTTTCGTTCCTGCACTAGAGGACAAAGCTGTAGTGCCAGTTACAACCCTCGAGCAAACAACAAAAATGCCCACGTGGCGCTCTCTGACAACAAGTACATAAGGGCAACCTTCAGTCCGCATGAGCCCTTGGCTGCTTTCTGTGTGGCCGGCAGAGCCCTCCGGTGCCCCACCCACTTCCCCCACGGCCCAGCTGATTAGCCATCGGCCAGGGGGGCAGAGGACTGATCGCTGCGGAGAGAAGAGGTTTTAACCTTGCCCCACTCCCAGTGACCCCAATGCAGGGATGGCAGTTTTCTCTCTGCTATTAGCAGCAAGGAAAAAAACTGTACCAATAGAGCAGTGTTCTCCAACCTTGGGTCCCTAGATGTTTTTGGCCTACACCTCCCAGCATGCCCCAGCCAGCGTTATTTCTGGAATCTCCTATGCAAGGCCCACCTCTCTCCCCGGATCGCGTGAATCGCCCTGAGAAACAGTTGCTTGGGAAACCTTATCCCAGTCTCTTCTTATCTCTTCAATGCCAGGTATCCTTTTTTCCAACGGCCACGAATGGAAGCAGCAGAGGCGGTTCAGCCTGACGATACTTCGGAACTTGGGCCTGGGCAAGAACAGTCTGGAGGACTGTATTCGTCAAGAGGCCAGTAGTTTGGTCCAGGTCTTCACACAAGAGCAAGGTACAAAGGCCATTTTGTGAAAGGCCTTCTGTGTCATCATCGGCAGTCCGTAAGACCTGGCAAGCTGGATCAGATCCAGTTCCGGCGTTATATTCCCAACCACGGCCGAGCAGATGTTTTGGGGCACTCCCAGGCACTCTGCATTTCCCAAGCACTTGGTACTCAGAGATATACTGCTTCTCAAGACGGGGTGGGGTGGGGTGGGGGTGTCCACTTGGCCATCATGGCTAATAGCTGTTGACAGGTCTATCTTTAAAGCCATCAGGGCTGGTGGTCATCACCATAACGTGCGGTCGCAAATGCCTGAAGTTATTGCAAACCTTCTCCTCTCTGGTCTTCCACTGTTCCCTCACAGCCATCCAGCAGCATTCAGCTGCCAAAATCATCATCATCATCATCAGGCGATCACTTGTGACCGAGTAAGATTGTCTTCCGGGATAAAAGGAGGAAATTCTAAAGAAGATTGTGTAGACTCTAGCGATGGGTCCGTAAGTGACTGTGGAGGCCAATTCTAGATCCACACAGCTTCCCACAGTGAGGACACAGGTTACCAGATAGAAGATGGTCCTGTAAAGGATTCATTTGACGTGCTTTTCGCTTAGCACGTTTCTCCCTTTCACCTTGCACTCGGGCTTCTTCAAAGTCCATGGAACCTTTGTGAAAGGCCAACCTCCATTTAGATCGTTCATGGGCCAGAGCTTCCCAGTTTTCGATGTTTATATTGCATTTTTTTAGATTAGCCTTATGAACATCTTTAAACCTCTTATATTGACCACCGATATTCCGCTTTCCATCCTTGAGTTGGGAGTAAAGTAACTGCTTTGGGAGACGGCAGTCAGGCATTCGAACAACATGTCAGGCAGTCAGGCCAAAATCATCCACCATTCTGATGACGCAGCAACCCTCCTTGAATCCCTACGATGGCTTCCTATCCTCAGAAACAGCGTGAGCTCCCCGCACTTACCTTCAAAGCCTTCCATGGCCTTGCCCCCTGCTCCCAACGCTCTGCCCTTGAATTCCAATATATCCCTGCCGGTGACCTTAGCTCCTCCAGCTCCACCACCCTTGCCCCTCTGAAAGTCCCCCGGTTCCTCAGTGGCTCTGCCCTTTCTCCCTTGCTGCCCCTGCATGCTTGGAACTGCCTCCCAGAACAGCTGTGTGGTACCGCCTCTCTCTCTTCCTTCCTCCAAATTCCTCCTCAAAACCCACCTCTCCCGTGAAGCCCTGCCATGGGCATAATCCCCTGGCCCAATGTCCTAACTCAGTGTTTCTCAACCTTGGGTCCCCAGATGTTTTTGGCCTACAACTCCCAGCATGCCCCAGCCAGCTACGCTGGCTGGGGCATGCTGGGAGTTGTAGGCCAAAAACATCTGGGGACCCAAGGTTGAGAAACACTGCCCTAACTGGACTGGAGTAGTGAGGAGCTAAGTTAGGGTGGGTAGCCAGATGACCCTCCCTCCCTCCCTCCCACCCAGCCCTGTGCAGTCCAAACGGCACCAGGGGGGCAGGGCCACGCCCCTTGACACAACGGGCTTCCCAGCCCATGGACTGGGTGGGCGACCCGACCCATCTGGCGCATTAGCAGGGACCCGGCTTTGCTGCATGTGGTGCTTCCTCCACTGGGTGAAAACTGTTGGGAATGAACAGTCAAAACCTCAAGCCATGCATAGGTGCATGATGTAATTGGGACCACAGAGTCTCTGCCTCCTAGAGCAGAGACCCTGTGGACATTACCCAGACCTCCTGGTGCAGGATGTGGGCGTAAACAGTCACCTTCTCTTCCTGCCCCCGGGAAAACAGTCGGAGCCATGAAGTTGTAGGAACAACATGTCTGAAGATGTAGCCGAGTTGCAGTTCTGAACTTTTCCCAAGTTCAGAACAGGTCGACTACCATATGATTCCTGCACAACTGTAAATACATTCTTAAGCCTGCCTGTATCCAATCTGCAAGATCTGAGTGAGTAAACTCTGTTTTTAACCTCCAAAAGACTGTTTGTCTTATTGGTAGTGTAAGGGGGAAACCAGGTGAAGATCCAGCCTGTCCAAAAGGGACAGTCTGTATCAACTAAATGCACAGCCCTGCTTTAACCAGCAGCTCCGCACGCACACGTTTTTCGCCTGTAGTTAGGTATACTCTGCTGTGTTTGCAAAAGCAAGAGGGGAGAGATAATATATCACAATATCCTCTCCCAGGTCTTTTGGCAATCCCCAACAAAAACTTGTGGCTGGGGGCAGAGCCACCTCGGCTGAGTTGGTGGCTGGAGAAGCATCCCGGCCAGGAATGCGTTGCTGCTTGGCCGATGTGGCATCTGTCCTAGAATGTGTGATTGCAGGAAAACGGACACGCACACCCAGCATCCTCGCCAACGGGGAAGCCCCCCACGCAAGCAAGTCCCCGAGGCTTCGGGTGGCTCACAGCCTGCAGACAAAATCACTGGGAGGAGCAGTTGTGATTTGTGATCACAGATAACAGTGGAGGAGATTCCTCAGGGTGAGGGGGCTTTGAGATCAAGCCCTGCCCCCCTGGAGGAATCCATAAAGGCTCTGCAGGCTGGAGGATTCCCAATACCTGTGCTACTGTAACTGACCCTAGGGATGCGTGAGGAATCCGAAATCGGGGGGGGGGGGGAGAGTGAAAATCCAATGGATTTTCAGTATTCAGCCCACCCACCCACCCACCCACCCGGATTCTGGTTTGCTAGCCTTGCATTGGCACTGACTCGCTACAGTGTGAGTTGAGCCAGCTTGCGGACTTGCGTCTCTCAAGACGGGCTGCAATTTGCACATTTGTTAAAAAAGAAAAAAAGAAAAAAAAAAAACCGCTAAGGAAATCTTGGATCTGGCACACTTTGCATAAAATCAACTAGTTTGCGCGAATCAGCACCCGAAAAGTACATGGTCCTCGTGCAGTTTTACGCAAAGCGTGCTGGATCGACGTGCTTTTCGGGTGCCGATTCACGCAGAATGCACAAAAATACCGTGACTTGTGCAATTTGCGTAAATTTCCTCAGCATTTAAAAAAAAATATTGCACAAACAGCATCCCGTTTTAGAGATGGATGCATGTCCATGGAAACCCACCCACCCCGACGTGGCCCACTTCCAGTCATCGGATTGGAAGCAGGCAGGAAATCCATCGAGCCCAGACAAGCCAGCCGGACTTCCCAGCATCAGCACATCCCTAGCAGAGATGTGTCAAATTTGGTTTTACTGTCATGTGCCAAGCAGACTGAAAAGCGTAGCGTACCATCTGGACCGATAATAAAAAGCAGCCGGCCGTGCCTGGTGTGGTCGCGTCAGTTCAACTAGCCCTGTACTCAGGTTTACAAGAACACCACTAATCCTAACGAAACTGAGCACAGTAAACATGGACATTGACCCCGAGTGGCTGCAAATACCCGTATTTTTCCGTCTATAACAGTGTTCTCCAACCTTGGGTCCCCAGATGTTTTCGGCCTACAACTCCCAGCATGCTGGGAGTTGTAGGCCGAAAACATCTGGGGACCCAAGGTTGGAGAACACTGGTCTATAAGACGCCCCCATGTATAAGACGCCCTCCACTGGGCAGTTTTGCAACCGCGCGATTCTCTCCTCGGCTTACTTCCGTGTATAAGACAGACGAGCCTCAATTTTTGGTCTAGCGATTTTAGGAAAAAGTATAGTCTTATACATGGAAAAATACTGTACTTTTTTTTTTTTTTTTTTTTTTTACTTTGCTTTCCCCTGACAGTTGTCAAAAAGTGAGCTTTCAAGGGAAAGCAAAGCCACGAGTGATCTTTGTTCATGAACGGGCGGGGGGCAGTAGATCACCCCCTTCATGTCAAGATCCTCTAATTTTTTGGACTGGACCTGACTCTTCTCCTGCATCTTTCCCACCCTTTCCAGAGACTCTCGGTGCTCGGGAGAGGAAACTGCTGTGGAGCTTTTCACTCCAAGAGTGATTTGGCCCTTTGAGGACAGAGCTCTGTCTATGCCAGTGATGGCGAACCTTTTTGAGCCCGAGTGCCCAAACTGCAACACAAAACCAACTTATTTATTTCAAAGTGCCTTAAATCTGGCAGGGAGGAGGAGGGGGCACTAGCTAATCGCGCCCCGCTCTGTCTCAGGGCATGGCTCTTCACCGGCCATGCAAAGATTCGGACGTGCGCGCACTGTGCTTCTGAGTTGTCTGTTCCGTTAGAAGGAGGGCTGGGTGCCTGCGCAGTCCGCTTCTGGGGGTGGAGATGTTGGAGTGTGTCTGCCTGTGGAGGCCAGCGAGGAATGAGTGGAGAGGAGTTACTATGGAAACCCGACACTGAATGCAGAAGGGGACGGTGCGATTTGGCGACCAATGGCTCGAGTGCCCACAGAGAGGTCCCTGCGTGCCAGCTGTGGCACGCGTGCCATAGGTTCACCATCACTGGTCTATGCCCTCAGAGGGGGAAATTCCCAGTATCCAGTGCCCCCGCCTCCGCCAGCAGACACCAGCTACCCAGACTTTGAGATTTTCGTTAGAGGCCCTTGTCCATGTGTCCCCGCCCAGAGAAGTGTGTGGCACTGTGGCAGGTTGCCATGGGAGAGAGGGCCTTTTCAGCAGTGGCACCCCAACCCTGGAAGGCCCTCCCCTGAGAGGCTAACCTGGCACACCTCTTTGATGTCTTTTTGGCACCAAGCGAAGACCTTTTTATTCTCCAGGGCTTTTCATTTTAGTCTGTCACTGATAGCCGATCTCTCTGCCATGAGATTGAAGCTTAAGGTGGTCAGTTACCAAAAAAAGAGGACAAAAAGTTATGTTTTTATTGTTGGCTTTTAGGTGGATTATTATTGTATGAATGGTTGTGAACCGCCCGGAGAGCTTCGGCTGTGGGGTGGTATAGAAATGAAATAAATAATAATAATAATAATAATAATAATAATAATAATAATAATAATAAATAATAATAATAATTTTTTAAAGGACACAGGGTTGCACAAAAATTGCACATGCTCGGGGGCGGTGCTAGGTGCCCAAAAGATGCAGGGCCCAGGCCCAGAAGACCAAAAAAAAAAGGACAAAAAGTTATGTTTTTATTGTTGGCTTTTAGGTGGATTATTATTGTATGAATGGTTGTGAACCGCCCGGAGAACTTCGGCTGTGGGGCGGTATAGAAATGAAATTAATAATAATAATAATAATAATAAATAATAATAATAATTTTAAAAAGGACACAGGGTTGCACAAAAATTGCACATGCTCGGGGGCGGTGCTAGGTGCCCAAAAGATGCAGGGCCCAGGCCCAGAAGACCAAAAAAAAAAAAAAGCACAAATTTGCATGTCCTAATTTACATGTTCTCTAAATTCTGTAAAGGAACCTGTCTCCTAAGGAAACCCCTATTTGTAAAAGGGGATGTATGGACAGGGGAGAGGAGGGCATTTGATTTCAGAAAGAAACCTCAGGCAGAAAGATTCAGGGTGGGTGGGCAGCAGGAGGTGAAGCGCATGTGGGCAAAAAGCCAGCCAATCCAGGGGGATCAGATGTAACAGAGATCCTCAGGGCCCCGTACCTTCATTTCAGCGAGTGCCCCTGGACAGCAGGGTGGTGGGGCAGAGGGCCTCCCAGAGATTTGGGGCTCCAGCCCTAGCGGGCCGCCCCCTAACACCGCTTCTGCACATCACTGTGGGAAGCTGTGTGGATCTAGAATTGGCCTCCACAGTCACTTACGGACCCATCGCTAGAGTCTACACAATCCTCTTTAGAATTTCCCTCCTTTTATCCTGGAAGACAATCTTACTCGGGTCACGAGTGATCTCCTGATGATGATGATGATGATGATGATGACGACGACGACATCCATGTTTATTATTGAGTGGAAACCTCTAATTGACTTTTTGCAGAGACTGGAAAATAATGATTTTTTGTTTGTGGATTTATGGAATAAGAAGTGAATTTGGGACAATGGGAAGAAAGAGATTTCTCATTCTGAGTATCGAGTCAGAAGAATTATTGTTACCTATATTGTATTTGCTGTAGAAGAAAATCGGAGGTCTATTTTGTTTTGTTAATTGTTCCATGTTTGATATTATGGGTTTGTTTTATATAGAAATAAAAAATTTAAATCCCAAAGAAATAATTACTATAATTTAAATAGAAATACAATTCATCCATCCGTAGTGGGGAAGGCAGAGACCAAGCGACCTGTGTGTCCCTGCTCCATTTGCTGTCCAGGTGCTAACTGGTGATGGTGGGCCTCTTCTTTCTCCTGGTCCTTCATCTGATGTGGACTGGCTAGCTCTTCAAACAGAGGACTGTCCTCTGACACACCTTCAAATAGAGGACTGTCCTATGTAAAGCAGGTCACCTGGCCACCCTAGCTCCGCTTCGGTTTCTTACAATGATAGATCTTTCTTTTCCTTTTGGTAATCTTGAATTTTAAACTGTTTTGTTTTGTTTGTTGGCCAACCAGAGAACCTTGTTAATGGGAGGAATATAAATATTTGAAATAAGCAGGGCTTTTTTTCGGTTGGAACTCACCGGAACTGAGTTCCAGCACCTTTTCTTCTATTAATTGCATTACAATTTAATCGCCATCTACTCCCGAGGAAATGTAATCCAAGAGTTCCGGTACCCTTTTCTCCAGAAGAAAAGCACTGGAAATAAGTCATACATAGCTACGTTCCCTTCTCTTCGCAGGAAGACCTGTGGACCCCTACAGTTCCATGCTGCTATCTATTAACAACGTGATCTCGGCTATGCTCCTGGGGCATTGTTTTTCTGAGAATGATGACGCTTTCCAAAGTCTGATCAACGGCTCCAGGGCCACAGAGGCATTTTCTGGCAGCTTTTGGGCACGAGTAAGTATTTATTTATTTATTTGTTCCATTTATATCCTGCCCTTCCGCCAAGGAGCTCAAGGCGGCATACACGATCCTCCTCCTTTCCATTTTATCTTCACAACAACCCTGTGAGGTAGGTTAGACTGAGTCTATGGTTGGCCCGAAGTCACTCAGTGAGCCGAGTGAGGACTAGAACCCAGGACTCTGCCATCCTGACCATGCAAACTTAATTCCTGTTGTGTTCAGAGTTTGTGGTTACCAAGCGGTTCAGCCTTGCTGCCATTTCAAGTATGCATCTAACACCTTGACACTAGAAAATCCATTTAGTCTGGGAAAGGTATCTGGAGCCAAAAGCTTAGGCATACATGGAAACAAACCAGATATACATTGGCTCTTATCCTTTAGTACATCTGACAGGAAGAGTTCCCGCCCTCCGCGCAATAGGCATCAGTTCTCCGGAAATATGCAAATGCCTAGCTCTCTGCCAGGTTCCTAATGTGACTAAGGGCGGAATTCCATGCCTGTTTAGACAGAAAAGAAACCCTACAACTCCCAGCATTCCCCAGCCAGCCATGTCACCCAAGGCACATCCATTTAAGTCACCCAAGGCACACCCATTTGAATTGGCCACCTGAAAGTCCTAGCAAAGAAAGCTTTATGTCAGGGCACTGCTACCACTAATAAACACATTAACACTCATTTGCATCCATAAAAGTTAGAGATAACCCCTCTGGCGCACTGCACACTTTGGTACTCATCGCTACTAAAGGGAGCACAAAATAGTTCAGTTTGTGCCCACTCTTCTACCGGTAGCCAGCCTGGTTCCTCCTGCTATTCTCTTCCCCCAGTTCAATTCATTGTTTTGTGCTTTTTTCACACTCCAATATTCTGTTTTTAAAATGTCTTGTTTGGGACCATCTGTTTGTCACTGAAATTGTTAAGCCTCCTTGGCAACTCCCAAAGGCGAGTGAAAAATACTTGATTGATAGATAGATAGATAGATAGATAGATAGATAGATCTGCACCTAGGAAAAAGAAACCAACTGCACAGTTACAGGATGGGGGACACTTGGCTCAACAATACTACGAGTGAGAAGGATCTTGGAATTGTTGCAGATCACAAGCTGAATATGAGCCAGTAATGCGATGTGGCTGCAAAGAAGGCAAATGCTATTTTGGGCTGCATGAATAGACGTATAGCTTCCAAATCGTGGGAAGTACTAATTCCCCTCTACTCAGCGCCGGTTAGGCCTCATCTTGAGTCCTGCGTCTGGTTCTGGGCACCACACTTTAAGAAGGATGTAGACAAACTGGAAAGGGTTCAGAAGAGGGCAACCAACCAAGATGATCAGGGGACTGGAAACAAAGCCCTATGAGGAGAGACTGAAAGAACTGGGCCTGTTTAGCCTTCAGAAGAGGAGACTGAGGGGAGATATGATTGCACTCTTCCAGTACTTGAAGGGATGTCACACAGAGGAGGGCCAGGATCTCTTCTCGATCATCCCAGTTTGCAGGACACGAAATAATGGGCTCAAGTTACAGGAACCTAGATTCCACCTAAACATCAGGAAAAATGTCCTGACTGTCAGAGCAATAAGACAATGGAACCAACCAACTACCTAGGGAGGTGGTGGGCTCTCCCACTCTGGAGGCATTCAAGGTGCAGCTGGACAGCCATCTGTCGGGGATGCTTTGACCTGGATTCCTGCATTGAGCAGGGGGTTGGACTTGTTGGATAATTAAAATTGCAGTCAAAACTTATGGCTCATGTTTCACCAGGTAATTGGGTGAAATGGTTAAGATCACTGATACCTTCTAGGGTGGTTTTCCTAGAAAGGTACTCATTGAGTTATTAACAGCCTGAACAGGAAGTGGGCGTAGCTCCCAGCTTCTTCCTCTTTCCTGTTCAGACTGGAGTGAGCTTGGCACCACCAGGTTGTTGTCTCCACGTGGTCCTTGTAGCAGCATGTAGCCAGAGTTGCTGGTCTGAACTCCACAACTTCAGACCCCAAGTATTTCCAAATGAACTTGTAACCAACTGTAAGAAACGCTTTTAAGCCTGCCTGAATGAAACTGCATAATCTGAAGTGAGTAAATGTTACTTTTAACTTTTACAAGACTGTGTCTCTGATTATTGTTCTGAGGGAGAGAAAAGGGGGCAAAACCAGGGAAATCCAGTCTGCCTTAAAGCATCCTGGATTACCAAATGCTAACTGGCTAACACTAGCCAAATCTAAGCTTCTTTTAAGCTGGAAAGGGACTGTACTCTGCTGATCTCACTAACGTGAGATAGGAAGGATATTACTCCACAATATATCCTCTCCTAGTATCTTTTTCAAGTCCCAACAGGACTCAATGGCCCGGTAGGCCCCTTCCAACTCTACTTTTCTATGAATCTATGGACTCCCTTTCCTCCATTTTATTTTTTAGAGACTGTAACTTGAGCCCATTATTCCGTGTCCTGCAAACTGGGATGACTGAGAAGAGATCCTGGCCCTCCTCTGTGTGACAACCCTTCATATCGCCCCTCAGTCTCCTCTTCCGAAGGCTAAACATGCCCAGTTCTTTCAGTCTCTCCTCATAGGGCCTTGTTTCCAGTCCCTTTATCATCCTTGTTGCCCTCCTCTGAACCCTCTCCAGTTTGTCTACGTCCTTCTGAAAGTGTGGTGCCCAGAACTGGACGCAGTACTCAAGATGAGGCCTAACCAGTGCCGAGTAAAGGGGAATTATCACCTCACGCGATTTGGAAGCTATACGTCTATTCGTGCAGCCCAAAATAGCATTTACCTTCTTTGCAGCCACATCGCATTGCTGGCTCATATTCAGTTTGTGATCTACCACAATTCCAAGATCCTTCTCACCTGTAGCATTGTTGAGCCAAGTGTCCCCCAGTCTGTAACTCTGCATTTGGTGCATGTGTTTCCGTCTGGCTCCTCCACCTATAAACAAATAATAAAGAATTTGCATCCTGAGAACTTGTCCCCCCCCCCTTTTTTTTGCATTTAGCAAGGAATTACAAATGTGAAGCAAAGGATTCATAGATTTCATAGAACATAGAGTTCGAAGGAGCCTACAAGGCCATCGAGTCCAACCCCCTGCTCAATGCAGGAAACTAGAGGAGGGGTCTCCCATCCAGGTAATAACCAGGCTTGACCCTGCTTGGCTTTCCACGCTCAGACAAGCTGAGCCAGCGTAAGTGCAGAGGAAGGGGGGGCTGGCTGACCCGCCACACCCCCACCCTTTCCTACCCAAAAGGACTTAAGACCCCCAGAGATCTCAAGGTACCAGTTTGCCAGCCTCAGCTGTCTGCAGTCCTACTTGAATCTCTGTTTAGGGACTTGCCTTTAATTCTGTAACCTGGATTTAGATGCTGAAGCCACAGAGGAACTACAAAGCCCATGTGGGGTAAAACCAAGAAAGGTTTATTTTGGTAGCATTTTACAACAAGATTAGGGAAATGAGGGAAGCACACAAAATAGAGAGACACTTTGGTACACAGAAATAGAGCTGCAAAATAACAAAACCTGATTCTTTATATCTCTCAGGCACACAACTAGTTACCTGAGGGTCAGTTCTCTTCCAGGGTTGGATCCAGCACAGCCCTGCCGCCCGGGGGGAACTACTCCACCTACCCGAAGGTCCAAGATGGGTAGCCCTCCACTGGGCCTGCCTTTACCAGAGCCCTCATTCAGCTAATTTCACCAGGAGCTACCTGGGGTCGGTTCTTGAGGCCTCCCGAAGGCTTGGACCTCTGCTTGGCTTGCTGCCATGGCTCCACAGCCAGCAACCACGCGACGAACCAAAGACACAGACACAAAGGCTACACTTTGGGAATATACCTTTCCCCCCCTCCCCTCCTCTCTGTAGCTCTGCTGCCTTTTAGCCAATCAGGATGCACTTCACCTGGCCAGGCAGGGGGAGGGGAACTCATGACTTACTGGGCCTGAACTACATTTGCATTTGAAAGCCTTGTCACTGTAGACTTTGGGACGCTGGCATACACACACACACACCCCAGCCTTTAGCCGGTTCACACATGAGTGTGTGTGTGTGTGTGTGTGTGTGTGTGCATGTAGGAGCCCCCAAAGGCTCCTTCCTTCACAGTAAGCCACAGGCCTGTATTCTGGGTTTTACCAGACTAACTCTAAGCAACTACTTGGCCTGGTACAACTAAAATACAATTGTCATACTACAGTCCTAAAGCTATGAAAGAAAGCAACAGAAATAAGCAACAGAAATGCTTAATGGCAAGAGAGATACAGAGGAATACAAAGTAAAGCAAAATCTGGTCCGTGACACCATGAGTGTACATTTAAATTCTGGTTAACTCACTAGGTTTCCCATTATTTGAAGAAGGTGGTATGTGTGTGGATCATTTGGGTTTTGCCAAACACACTCTATGGCCAATGTTAATAGATCCTTTCAAACGAATGCTTCTCTTTTTTTCTCTTTCAATTTTTTTATTTCTATATAAAACAAACACATAATATCAAACATATAACAATTAACAAAACAAAATAGACCTCCGATATTCTTCTACAGCAAATATAGGTAACAATAATTTGTCTTACTCGATAATCAGAATGAGAAATCTCTTTCTTCCCGTTGTCCCAAATTCACTTATTATTCCATAAATCCACAAACAAACAAATCATTATTTTCCAGTCTCTGCAAAAAGTCAATTAGAGGTTTCCACTCAATAATAAACGTAGATGTTGTCCTTTCTCTGATTAATGATGTAAGTTTGGCCATCTCTGCCAGCTCCAGCATCTTGACCAACCATTCTTCTGTCGTAGGCACTGCTGGACCTTTCCATTTCTGTGCATATAGTAGTCTCGCTGCCGTTGTCATGTATAAAAATAAAGTTCCATATCTTCCTTCTAGCTGACTGTCCATTATTCCCAGTAGAAAAGCTTCTGGTTTCAATTGAAAAGTAATCATTAAAATCTTTTGCATTAATAAATGAATTTCAACCCAAATTTTTTAAGCTTTCTTACATGTCCACCACATATGATAAAAGGTTCCTTCCTGTTGTTCACATTTCCAACATATATCTGATGCACCATTATACATTCTAGCCAATTTCTCCGGAGACAAATACCAATGATACATCATCTTATAAAAATTCTCTTTAAGACTAGAGCATAAAGTAAATTTCAAACCTTTTAACCACATATTTTCCCATTGTGTCATTAGTATATTATAGCCAAAATTTTGAGCCCATTTTATCATACATTCCTTCACTTGCTCTTCCTCAGTTTCAAATTTCAACAAAAGCTTATACATTCTTGAAATAAGATGTTCATCATTTAGACATACCGTAATTCCCTTTCAAAGTCAGGTACACTCTGTTCAAAATCATACAACCTGTTATCAACTTTAAACCTTTCTACCATCTGTAAATAGGAAAACCATTGGCATGTATGACCTTCTTTTATCAGTTCTTCTCTTGATTTTATTTTACATTCATCTTGTGAAAACTTCAGCAAATCACGATATGTCAACCAACTGTATTTACTTAACATTTCTCTTCTATGATGGGCTTCTTGTGCTGATAGCCACAATGGTATTCTTTGACAAAACAAACGAATGCTTCTCTTGAGAAGGTGTGCAGCTTTGTATACACTTCTAGATCACGTTCAGTAACACCCATCTGTTAGGACTGGACTAAGAGCCTGGGATCTTTGGGTTCAGCCATGGACATTCTATGCTTTCAAGCATATCCATGAACAGTTGTCTTTCCAAAAAGCATCTTCATAAATCTTAATATCCTTGGACCTTTGTGCTTCCATGCAGCTCTATGAAGTCTTTCCTGGGCTGATGAAACCCATACAACCTATTCTGAACAGATACCTGGAACCGCTGGTTCACATGAATGACCTAAGAAGGTTAATAAAGGAGGAGGTCAAATGCCATAAAAGGAGCTGGTCACCTGAAGAGCCTCGGGACTTCATTGACTCCTACCTTACCCAGCTGGAGAAGGAAAGCCCTCATAAAATGGTACTGGCTTACATTAGTAGTGGGTTTTGCTCACCAAGAAATGGGGAAAAAAGGGGGGGGGGAGAGAACGAGTTCTCAGGATGCAAATTCTTTATTATCTGTTTACAGGTGGAGGAGCCCGTCTGGCTCCTCCACCTGTAAACAAATAATAAAGAATTTGCATCCTGATAACTTGTCCCCCCCCCTTTTTTTGTATTATTAGATGTTTATCTCCTCCTGTTTTCACCAAGAAATGGACCACACACGCCAGGACTTTAGCTCATGGATGTAACTTGCCACCTTTGTTTTAAGGGGACTCTGGGGGTATCATCAACAAGGTCATTAAAATTCCAAATACCAGGGGAACATGTCAAGGGATTGTTTGTCTTTGGTGTTGGGGGGCGGGGAGAGATAGTCAAAGCACGATCTAGGCCAGCCCTGCACAACTTGTGACCAGCCAAATGGAATGCACTCTTCCACCTCTGTCCTGTGGTCTGCCAAGTGCTCGACTGTCCCCCTAATGTGGCCTTCCAAGGCAGGAAGCAAAAACGGGGTCTACAGAGGCCCTGCTTGGCCACCATCACAAGTAATGCAGGGCTGTCTTACAACCAGGGCTTTTTTTCTGGTGGAACTCACCGGAACTGAGTCCCAGCACCTTTTCTTCTATTAATTGCATTACAATTTAATCGCCATTTACTCCCGAGGAAATGTAATCCAAGAGTTCCGGTACCCTTTTCTCCAGAAAAAAAGCACTGCTTACAACAACCCCATAAGGTGGGCCTAGTGGCTTGTCTAAGGCCCTTTGACACAGGGACATCCCAGCATACACTTGTGGCTACCATTCTACTTCATTAAAGAATACGTATTGTGCAAATGGGAACTCATGAAGCCACCCACAACCTGTCCTGAGAGATATGAATCAACACAGCTGTCTGCATTTTTGGACTCTCCTTGGGGGCATGGCTATGGAGCCCGCCTGGCGCCAACTTTACTATCGTTTCGGCGCCAGGTTAAGACTGCCCTCTGTGCTGATGAGGCATTTAATAGCTGCAAATAGCACACAGGGTGGTAGTTATGTCATCTTTTTTATCCAGCCTATATATATATTTTTTACATCTGTCTTAGCTATCTAAGTAATTTTAAAAGTGTTTTTAAAATGTATCTCTAAATTTTTTGATGTTTTTGTTGTTTGTATTTTTTATACTGTATTTTATTGTAAAATTGTATGTTATTATGTAATTTTATAATTGTTGTAAACTGCCCAGAGAGCTTCGGCTATTGGGCGGTATAGAAATGGAATACATCATCATCATCATCATCATCATGGGACTGTCATGATGAGCAGCTGCAAAATGTGCCACTACATCATTGCTTGTACTACTCTTGTGTATTACAATATTCCAGTTGTGGGTGGGCGGGGTGTACAATTCATCTCTGTGTATTCTGCAGTGACCCGTTTCATATGTTTCTTCCTTACGGAGATCAAGCACCACACGTAACTCCCAGACACTTTCTTACTCTACTTTCCCACCTGCAGAGCAAAGAGGATCCCATGTCAGTGTTTACAGAACCCAACATGGTCCAGGTGATCATGGAACTCTTCATAGCAGGCTCAGACACATCCGCCGTTGCTATGTGCTGGGCACTTCTGTACATGGTGGCGTACCCAGAGATACAAGGTTTGACAATTGCACCCTCGTGTGATTTGGGGGTTCTTTATTTACCCTCCTGGGTTAATAGTACCATATTAATGTTATAAGATTGCTGCCATAAATCAGGATATCTTAAGTCCTTGTATAGCCAACACCAGCACAGTGTGTCCAAACCCGGACTCAAATGAGGCTCAGTGTAAAAGTGCCCTGTGCAATCTGATTTTTTTTCATTCCAAGCTGCAGAATTACTTGGAGTGATATAACACTTGATTCGCACTGCTTCCAAACATTACTAGGTAGAAAAATACTTTATTCTGAACCACATAATTATAAATTCCAGGAACATCGCTAAGTCAGATGCCACAAGTAAAGACGTAACACAAGCCTTCCGTTGCAGCATCTCTTTAGAGTGTCCAAGTTCTGCTTCTTTTCTCTGGCAGAGCGAGTGCAAGAGGAGCTGGACACTGTCCTGGGCTCGTCCCATATCATCCGCTACGAGGACCGGAAAATCCTGCCCTTCACCAATGCCGTGCTACACGAAACTCAGAGATACAGCAGCATGGACTCATTGGGGGTTATGCACATGTGCACCCAGGATACGACCATACAAGGCTTGCCTCTTAGCAAAGTGCATTGAATGAGAGAGCTTGCACGCACCCCTGTTCCATTACTATGCAAATGATGAAAGTTGGGCCCAAACATCTACTGTCGATCGGGGAAGAGTGCTCCTTGTCACTTTATGCCTTGCTCAGCAGCTGGGATACAGGAGAGCCATTATGATGTGGCCAATGGAGAAGGGGCAGTCCCACAAAGATGGGCGGGCATTGCTGTGCCTACGCCCTGATGTTTCATGGCCCTGGCAATAAAGCTAATTAAAGAATCCCCCAATGGTGCCACATGAGTCTTTTTCTGAGCTTAATTGGCATGCGGGTGGGGATTTCAAGGAGGATCATAGTACTTGGGAAGGGTCCCCAACAGAGCCCCCTTGCGATATGCTGTGCCTCCCCCCCCCCTCACAATTCTCACCTGCATGGCAGTTAAGCTCAGGAGGAGATGTAGACTGGTGCCAATGGAAGCTTTTCTTCTAAGCTGAATTGCATGGGGGGGGGGGCAATTTTCATCCAGGTGGGAAAGAGAGAAAATTGGGTAGGGGGAGAGATAAGTGGGGGAGGGGAGGGACAGTGAGAGATTTCAAATTAATTATAACGGAAGAGAAAATACTGATTTGGGATGACCTGGGGTGGGGCACAGATTAATTGAAGGATGCATTTCATTTGCGGTGGTTGGGATGAGAAATTAATTGACTGGCTTTGCCTTCTGCAAAATTTAGAGGAATCCTAGTAATTATTTCTCAATGTGCCTGTGCAGATATAAATTAGCCTGTGTACATTTTGTGCAGATTTGTGTCCTGTGGGACCCGAATCTGTTAAGCCCCTGGCAACAGCCCTGCCTGTCAGTCTTTTTGCATGCATTTCTCCTGCCTTTTGAAACAGGAAATGGAACAGGCACCCACCCAGTTGCCCTCAGTGTGTAAATCCGGCCCTCCACTTACTGATCCCTGTTGTAGACATTTGCACCAGGGAGTTCTACAAGCAAGGTGCATGCCAGATCTGTGGGCTCTGCTGAGTGCCAAGCCATGCGCTCATGTTGCAGCCATCTGCCATCCCATTAGAGTGGCAGGATAAGCCAAGGAGGATGCTGACATTCATTGCTTATCTATTGTACTAAAGATGCCAACCCTGCAGCCTCAGCCTCACATAATATCATTTCTTTGTAGGGCACCATCATTTTTCCAAACCTGTTCTCAGTCCATTATGACCCTGAGGAGTGGGAGACCCCACGCAAGTTCAACCCAGGTCACTTCCTGGACAAGGATGGGAATTTCATGAGCAAAGAAGCTTTCTTACCTTTCTCGGCAGGTAACACACTGCTTCATACTTCATTCCTGTTCAGTTCTGTGTGCATGCCTCAGATTCTGGAGGACTGCAGAAAAAGCACCAAATGTGATACTGGGGGTAGAAATCCTTCAAATCATTCTTTTAAAAAGGAAAGCATGTTTCTAGCCCTTATGGAAAGGTTGGGCAACTTGTATCCCTCCAGATGGTTTGGCCTACTACTCCCATCATCCCTCCCTCACCATTGGCTGTGGCTGATAGCAGTTGCAAGTCCAAATATCTGGAGGGCCAAATGTTGCCCACCCTACTTTATGGCTACAAAGATATACAGGCAGTCCCCGGGTTACAAACGAGATCCGTTCGCAAGTCTGTCTTTAAGTCGAATATGTATGTAAGCTGTGCAATGTTTTCAAAGTGTTGCAAAGTGTCACAAAGTATAGTGTGTGCGTTCGTAAGTACGAACCATTGTATTTAACTCAGATTTTTGCATATATAGCGGTCCATTCTTAAGTATGAGTTGTCCATAAGTCGGAATGTTCGTAACCCTGGGGGCTGCCTGTATTTGAAAATATTGTAACCAAGGCCAGCTGAAAATGCTTATTTGGGGTGTCTAAATAAGATTTTCAGGAGGTGGGGCTGAGGTTTTAGTGGCCAGATTAGTTTAGCTGCAATTTTGCCCATGGTCCCTTTAAGAGTAGCTCTCTGCTTAGGCTCAAACAGCAGCAGTAAGCAGAGAAGGAACAGATGCTGCTAAACTGGGAGGGCCATGGGAGGATGTGTGTGCACGCACACGTGTGCTCTACCTGCTGCCTCTGCTGCACGTTGCTGTGGGAAAGGGATTAGCTGGGTGAAAAGAAAGGAGGTGGAGGCTGCACCTGCTGGCCCGGACCGACAGAGAGGTGAATGAGGGAATTTATCACGATTCCCATCTTTATATTGCCAAAGATTTCATTTCCTAACAGAGCTGACTCTGTGCCTCTAACAGGCGAGGTTACAGTGTCAAAAGGAAATGCAAGGAACTTCCCCTTCTCTCTGAAGCTCCATGTTTGGGGGTATGGGGTGGGTGGTGGGTGGGTGGGTAAGCTTCACCTGTTGCAAGGCCCTATGAGGAGAGACTGAAAGAACTGGGCATGTTTAGCCTTCAGAAGAGGAGACTGAGGGGAGATATGATCGCACTCTTCCAGTATTTGAAGGGATGTCACACAGAGGAGGGCAAAGATCTCTTCTCGTTCATCCCAGTTTGCAGGACACGGAATAATGGGCTCAAGTTACAGGAACCTAGATTCCACCTAAACATCAGGAAAAATTTCCTGACTGTCAGAGCAATAAGACAATGGAACCAACCAACGACCTAGGGAGGTGGTGGGCTCTCCCACTCTGGAGGCATTCAAGGTGCGGCTGGATGGCCATCTGTCAGGGATGCTTTGACCTGGATTCCTGCATTGAGCAGGGGGTTGGACTCGATGGCCTTGTAGGCCCCTTCCAACTCTACTGTTCTATGATTTCTATGATTTCTATGTTGTTGGACTGCAACCCAGCATTCCTCACCATTGGCTCTGCTGGAGAGGGCAGCTGGGAGTTGCAGTCCAACAACATCTGGAGGGCTGCACAATTCTCACCCCTGCCATAAAATGTACGAGTTTGCTTTGAGGCTATATTTTTCCTGCTCTTTCCAAATCCACAACTGATGCACTGTGTAACTTTGACTTTTGTTTCTAAATGTTGCAGAGTGCTTTCCTTTGGTATAAAACATGAAACAGGCTCCCTGGTGACACTGAAACCAAGTGGCAGTAACTCCTTTGCTTGTGTTGTGTTGTTCCGGTTTGAGTTTTATGGAAAGGACTTCTGTACTTTAGGATGTAATCCTATACACACTTTCCTGTGAGTAAGTCCCATTGAACGTAATAGGACTTACTTCTGAGTACACATGCATAGGATTGCACTGTTCTTTTTTCAGAGCGGTGGAAAATTTTAGTTGGCTCTACCTGTAACCCCGTGTGAAAGTCTTTTCCTAACATGCTGAAGTGCAATGGAGAAAGCTCTCTACAGTAATGATTAGGATTATTCTACAGGGATTTTGGGTTGTGTTTTTTTCAATGCATTAGAAGGGAGTTAGCAGAAAACACACCCTCCTCAAGAGAAAGAAAGAAAAAAATCCCAGCTACCTCAAATAGCAGCAACAAACATCATCATTTCATTTTGGCATTATTGTTCAATCACAGTGCTGTTCTTGTTTTTAATAAAGCACAATAGAGCCCACGTTTTTTTCTTAGTGGAGAAAATAGAAGCTTGCCTGTGAACCACTTTGCACACTTGAGATATCTAAATGTTAAATATTATTATTATAAATTCAAAGATTTCTGTGCTTAAAATACTGCAGTTTTGTGTATTTCCTCTAATAACTTTTGTACTTGACCATGCCCTCATGTTGCCTGGCCACACCCTCTTGATCACACCTTCATGTTGCTTAACCATACCTCTTACAAAGTCACATGTGTGTCCCTATTTTCATCTGTGAAATGTTGGGAGGGTATGCAACTGGCAAAGGAATCACAGAACAGTTAGCGTTACCAACATGATGTTGTTATGGGTTGGATCCAGCGGTGTCATTCCACGGAAGGAACTGCTTCTGCCGATGAAGGGGGGAGCAGCTCTGCATGCAGCTTCAAAATTTGCTCTAGAGTGCTGGGAAAGACCTCAGAGCAGAGTTTGGGTGTGTGTGTGCAGAGGGGTGCAGAGAGGGAAAACATCCCATTGCACTAGTGGACATCTAGTGTGGCTTGCATTTTTCCCTGTGTTTTTAAGTGCCTGAGAAACAGATCATTAAAAACATATAGGCCAACTGAGCATTTCAGAAATGGGAAAATGGCAGCCTCAGCAAATAAGAGCAGGGAAAGAATTGCTGGACTCTGGGGCCGGCACAAGAAGGTGATGCACAAAAGGATGGATGGAGGGGGGTTATCTGGGGTCCCCCATCAGTAACAGGACATAATATAGTATTTAACGTGTATCACAAAACTCTTGCTCCCCCTAATAATGATCTTTGTCACCCCTTCACTCTCCCAAACTAGCTTTTCTCGAGTCACCTCTGGCTTTCTCCCATGTGTGCTGTCACATGATACTAATCCTCCTCACCTTCATCTTGCAGGGGTCCGGGTGTGTTTGGGGGAGAAGTTGGCAAGAACCACCCTCTTCATCCTCTTTGCCAGCCTCCTGCGGACATTCAGATTTCAGCTGCCCGAAGGGGTGAAGGAAATAAATTGTGAGCCCATTCTGGGGTTTCTTTTCCAACCACACCCATTCAAGATTTGTGCTATTCCTCGCTAGACTATGTTACGCCCAGCAGCCCAGGAATTTGGAATGGAAGTTCCTCAGGGGCAGGGCCATCTGTGTTATGTTTCTTTACCTTGTTTACTTAGCTTAGTACTGTGTTATGTACTTATCCCTGTGAAAAAACCCTGCTTAGTCCTGTCAAAAAACCCATTTTAAAAGGAAGACTGAGCTTTGACAGCTCCTATCAAAACTGACGGCTCCTGTGAATGGGGTGGCTCACACTTTTCCACTTTTCTGAGCCGCTAGAGGCGCAGGAAAGGGTAGAAAAGGTGCAGGACACTGAGAGCTGTTAGGTCACATACAAAAATTAGAGGATCTCAGCACAAAGGGGGTGATCTACTGGCCACTCCCTTTCGCAAGCAAAAATCCATTCACAACTTTGCTTTCATTTGACCGTTCACCTTTTGACAGCTGTCAGGGAAAGCAAAGCACAATTTAACCTATTTGTAGCCTTGTTTTCTCAATGTTCCTGGATGGTGCCTCCTGTAGTTTGCTTGACAGGAGACACTTCCCAGGACATTGATGAGGCAAGGCTTTTCATTTTGGACCCCCCCTAAGTGGGCAGGTACACACTTGTGAAAGACTAAAACAAAACTTTTTTAAAAAAAGACAATTTGTGCAAATTTCAAGACCTAATTGCCACTATTAAAAAGAAAAAACAGAAATCTGTGTGCTGGCTCAACTCAGTACACATCGAGTTGACACCAGAGGATGGGAAACAGATTGAAATTCGGGGGCCAAACCAGAAAAAGAGCCAGTGTGGCGTAGTGGTGAGAGTGTTGGACTGGGACTCGGGAGATCCGGGTTCTAGTCTCCGCTTGGCCATGAAACTCACTGGGGGACTTTGGGCCAGTCACTGACTCTCGGCCTCACCTACCTCACAGGGTTGTTGTGAGGATAAAATGGAGAGGACAATTATGTAAGCCACCTTGGGTTCCTTGCAGGAAAAAAGGCGGGGTATAAATATAATAAATAAATAAAAAAGAACTTCGGCTATTGGGCGGTATAGAAATGTAATAAATAAATGAATACAAACATCCTTTGGATTTTCACACCCCAAATGGAATTCTCAAACATCCCTACGTCCCCTGGGGACAAGAAATGACTGTTACACCAATTTCATTCTGTAAGAAGCTGATATGGCGTTGGAGCTGAGCTTATTTTAAGGCAAACAGCTATCTGAGCCTGCCATAGTTTTCGCTTTATTTATAAGTGCAGAATAGATAACATAAGATTGGGATGTTGGGCTAGCTAAAAGAACCAAAGATTAGTAGGCCTGATAAGATTGGTTCTGTGGGCCTAGTTTGAGCCAGAGTGAATTTTGGGGAGTGCCTATTTGGATAGCAGGACCATTTTTTGACCATGTAAAAGAGAGCCGTTCATGGAGAAAAGCTGGTGGCCAATGTGCATTTTTTCTTTTCTTTTTTTACATGTTTCCAACTGCAGGGTACAGAGACAGGCTACTTAAGGAGAAGTTGGGGGCTTTTCTGGTTTCCTCTGGAATTAGTCAAAATATCAGTAATGACATTTTCAGAAGGGAGTGTATTGGGATCAATAAGTGGAAGACTTTGTGACAAGGAGTTAGCATGGACTGTTCACAGTATCTAGCACAGGTCTTTAGCACAACCATAAAAGCAGTAGACGGTTGTTGCCCTGTGACTGGAGGGATGTGTGTTAAAGCTTATCTTTGCCCGTTTATTGATAATCTGCATCCATATTTCGTCATTATATTCAATAAACTGTATGTTATCTTTCATACAAGTGGTCTTGTCTCATCCTGATTATCCTCTAAACTGAGATGCCTTGCCTGGACCAGGCCCCTAGAGTAATACAGGGAGGCACTTCCCATGTGCTCACTAGAGGGGACCCCTCCATCAGAAAAGACAGGGGGGAAAGAGTATGAGTGGCAGGTTTCTGGAATGGGGTTAGCTTACAGCTCACTGACAGTTGCTGTCACAGAACAACAGGGACAGGCACCGTATATGCCCTAGGGAATCTGAACTCTTTTTTCTTTCTCTTTCATAGCACGGAGCACTAGTCTCCAATCTTGCTGCTATTCCGTAGGCTATCAGGTTAAGGTTTTCTATCTCTTAAAAGAGTTATAGGGTATGAGTGAGAATAGTAATTGCTGCCTTGCTGTTTAACAGTTGTATTTGAATCGGAGAGAGACTATATTAAAGAAACTGTATCTGTAACTGTGCGGCTGGACAGTCATCTGTCAGGGATGCTTTGACCTGGATTCCTGCATTGAGCAGGGGGTTGGACTCGATGGCCTTGTAGGCCCCTTCCAACTCTACTTTTCTATGATTCTATTCTTCATGTAATAAAAGCATTCTTGTAAGTATGCCTTGGGGTAGTCTGGGGTTGGTGCAAGTGGTAACTAGGGGTGCCACCCCGACTCTATCCGATTGTTACACAGCTGGATCATGGATTAGCAGGTAACGTATCCCACGTGCCATATTCCAAGAACAAAGTATCACCAAGGAAATCATAAGTTCACAATTCCTGGTATTAACACACAGAGTTTTTAAATCAAGGACTCTGGAGATCAACCGTCTTTTTTTCCTTTTACTTTAAAATCTTAAGCAGTTTCTACATGAATCACATTTTATGTCAGAGCGTTGAACAAGTACAAAATACAAAATTGCTACAAACAAAACACATTTTTAAAGCATTTTAAGTTTAGTTATTACCTTTAAAGCCCTACATGGTTTGGGTCCAGGCTACCTACGGGATCGCCTTCTCCCGTACAATCCGCCCTGCACACTCAGGTCCTCTGAGAAGAATCTACTTTGGTCAGCCAAAACTAGGCTGACAGAGGACCTTCACTTCTGCTGCCCCCAGATTGTGGAATAGCCTGCAGATGTAGCAGTCTTTTGTAATTCAAGAAAGCCATAAAGACTGATCTCTTCCGGCAGGCCTGCCCAGTGGAATTTTAGGATGATTTTACGATGTTTTAATAATGTATACTATGTTTTTAATTAGTTTATACATTTTATGTTTATGGGGGGTTGAAATTAATCCCATATCCTTCACCCCTGACGCCTTTCCTGAGTCATCCCTTATTTTTTGATGCTGATACATTCACAGTTTCAGAACTGGGAGACAAAGTGCTTGCATACAGTGAAAGATCTGTTTTAATGACCTAGAACCAAAAAGTGGATCTCAATTAAAAGAACAATTGCAGGAAATTAAAAGCAACTGGTTCCAATTGGCCCAAATCACACATTTTACCTGAGTTCCTGAAGTGAAAGCACAGGTGGTATGACCTTCTAACCAAGTTTGAACTCCACTGACAGAAATTGATCCCAGCTCAAAAGGTCTGGTCTTGCAAATATACAACATGTTTATATAGACATATCAATGGGAGACACTAATGGCGTCAGGCAGATATGGGAAAAAGATTTCGGTATCACTATTGAAGATGGAATTCATTGTGGGCTCTGTCCCCGTACAAACCGATTTCATCAAAGCTGAGGGAAAATGCAATCAAGACAATATATAGGCGGCATCTCACACCAGTAAAAATCAGTTATATCTACCAGGGGAGCAGCCCCCAATGCTGGAGTGGCTGTGCTCAGAGAGGGGCTTATAAACACACGATGTGGTGGGACTGCAAAGCCAGAGAGAGATCTGGAGAGAGAGATTTCATTTGGCAAGAAAAGTTATGGATCAGGACATACAGTATGTAAAACAGCAGGGCTGGGACTACTACTCTCCTGCTGTGTGGAAGACAGCAAGTGCCTACTGCATAAAGATTTACTAACATGCTTCCGGATTGCAGCAAGAATGGAAATTGCGTCAGTCGGGGATATTGCCTTACTTACTAGAAAAATTAACTAAGTCCTCTACACTCAAAAGATCTCTATGCCTTTTAACCGAAACCAGTGGAAACTCCCCTCCGTCCAGCTCTAATCGAACAAACGCTTGCGGTGAGATTCTATTGACATCATGGAGGATGTCCTGTATAACATGGTACAATGCTGATACCTCCTGGGAGGGCGTCATGCCCGCTAAATTGACAAACCTAAATTCTTCAGCATCTGCACATACCTGTGGGGGTTCATCGTCATCTGAGGAATCTGGGGTTTGGGGGACCACATCAGCATCTGGGCAACCTTCAGAAGCATCCGGTGATGCTTCAGAAGTCTGCGAAACATCCCGAGAAGCTGAACGTCGAGAGCGGCATTTCTCAGGCGACCTTTGCTTTTTACGGGCAGATGGTGTTTTTTTTAGCCCTGTTTAATATTTTACCAACCCACCAGTGCTGCCGCTTCCTTCTAAATGTGTGCCTCCTTTCCCAGACCCCTGGGTTTGGCTTGCCACCACCTACTTGTATGTGTTTCAACAAGCTGTTACAGCACGTGGTATACATTTGCTGTTTTTCAATAGTCGGAAAAGAGTTTATCACAGATACAACCCCATTTTCAACCGCTAAAAACCTATCCGCGGCCGCTTCAGCCTCTTTCACAAACAGTCTCTCAGAAGTAATTGCAGCTGATGAACGGGGCATTTGCTTCGGAGGCATGGGCGCAGGCTGATCTTTCGTAGAGGAGTCTCCATCTCGTGTCCCCTTGGGTCCTAGTAGTTCAGATTTCTTGTCTAAAAGCAAAGACAGACCGGAGATGGAAATACTTTTTAGTTATGCGTGTACACACATACACGCACCATTCTTACCATGGTTTTGGTTGGCTGGCAGTCTGGCGACCTCAGGTTTTTTAACAGGGGCATTGTCTCCTGCAGAGAGTATCAACGACAGCATCCGTCTCCGAGTTTGTTTTTCCTTATACAGTACCCCTATACAACCTCAACCCAACTCTGCTTTACCTATTTCACCACCAGAGACTGGCATGTCTATGTGTTTGGTTTTTCTTTCAGCTTTCTTGGGGAGATCAGTGCTGGGTACAGGCTGAACATTAGCGGAGGTTTCTAAAAAAAAGAAAACACACTCTCACATCTCAGTTTTTACAGGGCCCTTACAAAGTATTTCACTACCGTTATAAAAATAAAGAAAACCTGCTTTACCTGTACTGCCAAGCACCGGCAGAACAGCGCCTTGGCTCCCTTTTTCTTTCAGAGGTTGGTCAGATGTAATGAAATCCTCTATAAACAACAACAGCCATCAAATAGTCAGTACTCTCAGAAACAGCATTATGGTGGTTTTGCATTATCCTGGCGATGCACCCGGGCTGCCGCTTCCCTTCTTTTGACCTGATTTTGGCGCTTTTTCTATGGATGTGTCAATTGAGAAAAGCTATTAGTTTGTGCATCCTAAGGAATGTAGAAGCTTGCCCAAACCCAGCCCCGCCCCACTGGCCCCAAAGACCATCTATGGCAGTGAAGGCGAACCTATGGCACGGTTGCCACAGCTGGCACGCAGGGACCTCTCTGTGGGCACTCGAGCCATTGGCCACCAGATCGCGAAAAGACCGTCCCCTTCTGCAAAACACTAATGATCTTGTTCTTTCTCACAGTGTGGAACAGAATGATTTTATTCTAGAATTCCTGTTACAGAATTCTTTTCTACATTGTTATCACATTTAAAACATTTAAAACATTTTGAAGAATGATGCACAGAGCATGGCATTGTTCTCGAATGAAACATAAGAGTGTTCGAGGATCGGGATATTTGTAAGAAGACCAAAACACTGGTTTATGAAGCCATTGTATTACCAACTTTATTGTATGCCTGCGAAACATGGACTATCTATAAACGTCACTTCCACCTCCTTGAAAGGTTTCATCAACGTTGCCTCCGGAAAATCCTGCGAATTACTTGGGAAGACAGACGAACAAATGTCAGTGTACTGGAAGAAGCAAAGACTACTAGCATTGAAAAAATGATCCTTCAACGCCAACTTCAGTGGACCGGTCATGTTGTTCGAATGCCTGACTGCCGTCTCCCAAAGCAGTTACTTTACTCCCAACTCAAGGATGGAAAGCGGAATATCGGTGGTCAATATAAGAGGTTTAAAGATGTTCATAAGGCTAATCTAAAAAAATGCAATATAAACATCGAAAACTGGGAAGCTCTGGCCCATGAACGATCTAAATGGAGGTTGGCCTTTCACAAAGGTTCCATGGACTTTGAAGAAGCCCGAGTGCAAGGTGAAAGGGAGAAACGTGCTAAGCGAAAAGCACGTCAAACGAATCCTTTACAGGACCATCTTCTATCTGGCAACCTGTGTCCTCACTGTGGGAAGCTGTGTGGATCTAGAATTGGCCTCCACAGTCACTTACGGACCCATCGCTAGAGTCTACACAATCTTCTTTAGAATTTCCTCCTTTTATCCCGGAAGACAATCTTACTCGGTCACGAGTGATCGCCTGATGATGACCTCACAGGGTTGTTGTGAGGATAAAATGGAGAGGAGGAGGAGGAGGAGGAGGATTATGTAAGCCGTCTTGGGTTCCTTGCAGGAAAAAAGGCGGGGTATAAATATAATAAATAAATAAATAAATAAATAAGGGAATCAGTCAGTCCTGTGTTTGTTTAAAACCCAGGAGTCAGCAAAACACACACATAACAGATCCAATTGCAGATACAAAATGTCAGCAAAGATGACAAATCAATATTCACTTGCTTAAGATGATTGTTCCAGCATGATATAGTACATGTCTGTTGAGGATTTCTTCAGCAGCTACTATAAAAAGTGGTGTAAGACACATCAGCCAACAAACAAAAGGTAGGGAGAAGCAAAGGGAAGAGTTTGTGCTCTTTGTAACTCAGGTCTTACTTGGTTTGAATGTTTTAAAAACACACTTAAGGCGCAATCTTATACATGTTTAGACAGAGAAAAGGCCTTCAACTCCCAGCATGCTGGGAGTTGTAGGCCTTTTCTCTGTCTAAACAGGCATAGGATTGCACCCTTAGTTTTTTAACATTTAAAAGTGACCCAATTGAGCATGCAAAGGAGCAGCACTGGATTTGCCTTAGGAAGGGGCTCAGGCATCAGGCTGCTGCAACCCGAGTGGTGTTTTGTATGGGCGAGTTTTGGCTGAGAAGCCAAACCAGCCTCAGCTCTGTTCTGCATTATTCGCAAAGCTGGATAGATGGCATCACCAAAGGGTTAGCTTTCACTTGCTGATGAAGCACTTTGGTTTTTTTGATGTTAAGTGAGAGACCAAGTTTTTCCGTATGCTTCTGCAAAAGCATTTAGGATAGTTTGGAGATCATCCTCTGAATGTGCGGAGACCACATTATCATCAGCATACTGAAGTTCCACAACGGAGGTTGTAATTACCTTACTTTTTGCTTTCAGCCTGCTGAGATTAAAAAGCTTTCCATCAGTTCGATATATGATTCCCACACCAGTGGGAAGTTTCCCCTCGACAAGATGTAAAATCATGGCGATGAAAATAGCAAATAATGTTGGGGCGATAACACATCCCTGTTTAACACCTGATCCCACTTTAAATGGAGCACGTCAAACGAATCCTTCACAGGACCATCTGGTAACCTGTGTCCTCACTGTGGGAAGCTGTGTGGATCTAGAATTGGCCTCCACAGTCACTTACAGACCCATCGCCAGAGTCTACACAATCTTCTTTAGAATTTCCTCCTTTTATCCTGGAAGACAATCTTACTTGGTCACAAGTGATCGCCTGATGATGATGATTGTAATAATAAATAAATAACAGGGCTACATTGCAGGGTTGTTGTATGCTGCTTACTCTGCCTGACCATCTGGCAAAGTGAGGTTAACAGCACTGGACAACACTGCAGAGTTGTTTTAAGCTATGCTCTCAGCCTCAGCTGACTCTCAACCTGTAATAGAGGTATAATACCACTGGGCTGCACTGCAGGGTTGTTGTACACCTCTCTCAGCCTGACTCCTAATCGGCAAGATTAACGTTGGACTATGCTGCAGAGCCGTCGTAAACCATTCTCCTTCTGTTACAGCACCCTCAACCAACCTGCCACAGGGCAATGTCTCTATTTAATATTATATATAAAGCACATGAAACAAGACCCAGTTTATTAACAGCACGAACTCCTATCTTTGCTTCTTTGCTGCTACGTTTGTGGCGGCGGGGATAGGAGGACATGCTGACGTCCCTTCCCATCACCGCCACGCTAAAATCCTGAATTTTTCCATTGATTTCTATGGGCAGCTCTCACATCCCTCTGTAGGGACGTTTAAAAATAGCTTCTCAATGTGAACCAGGAAATGACCTATCCAGACGATGAAGATGTTTGTCTCTCCTTTTCTATCTCTGAATTCAGTTGCTTCTTCACCATAGAGATGACAAGGTATAGAGCGCCCATTGAAACCCCTAGCAACAGCGCCGTTCAACCTTTGTCACGTGACCGGGCGTAGCGCATCAGCCTCGTCAAGCCGGTCGGAAACCGCCACCGGGGAGGAGGGTTCCGTCGTGCCGGAAGTGAGGAAAGGTTGCGGCGGGGTGCAGTGGATGGAAGCGGAGGAGTCGGCTGAGCGGAAGCAGCGGGGCAGGGACTGAGGGGGAGGCAGAGCGACTGCGAGCGAGTGAGTGACCGAAGAGGATGAACAACAAATTCGACGCGTGAGTGGGAGGCGCTGCGGCCTTCTCGGCAGGGTCCTCGCTTTAAACGGCTCCGCCCGCCCAACTGCCGTTCGGCCGGGGGATGGGAGCCCCTCGGCGAGGGAGGGAGGGAGGGAGGAGGGAAGAAGGAGCCAGCCCAACAGTGAGGCGCCTCCTGGGCCCTCTAAGAACTGCTCTGGAGCCCTGGGCACGTGCAGCTTGTCACCTAGAGGGAGTGGGGAGAAGCTGTGACTTTCAAAATTCCCCCTTACGCACAATTCTTAAAGGCGCAGGAGAACTTCAGGGGCCTGAGGGTAGTAGAGCTGGAGGAGCAGAGGTGATGGGTAGCCTGATGGAACACAGGAAAGTGGGAGTGGATGAAGGGAACAAGGAAAAGGTGTAATCGGGAGTAACCTTAAATGTGAGGATCTAAGAGTATGAAGTTGATGGTGGGGGGAATGTAACAACCTTATGAGGAGAGACCTGTTTGAAAGCTATCATTACTTCCAGTTTGAGACTGTGAGAATCTAAGGGACGCAGTCCAACAGCTGTTACTGCCGTGCAGCCATGCAGGTTTTTGCATGATTGGGGTGTTAATAATTCGGCCAAGTATTTTGACCATGTAAATAGATATTGTGCTGGCTGAAATTCTGCTACATATTAGCCCACATGCTGGGAGTTGTAGGACTTTTTTTCTGTCTAAGCATGCGCAGGATTGCACCCTAAGTGACTAACTTCTTGCTAAGGATCCAGGGCCCACCTGAAAGCAGCACTTTCAGATTTGTGGTAGTGTTCAGATACTTGTTACTAGTTCGTCTCCAGGTTCAATTCAAGGCACTGTTTTTGACCTTTAATGCCCTAAATGGCCTGAGGCTGGGATATCTGAAGGGCCAGCTTCTCCCACAGGAACATGCCCATTCGTTAACATCTTCATTGTAAGTGTGGCAGGCGCAACATATTATAAGTCTGTAAAAGAAACCTGTGCACCAGCATAACCATTGGACCCACTCTGTGCGGCTCCTGTTCTCCATGCCTCTGAAGCTGAACTTCCACATTGTCTCCCTGCATTCACAAGGTCCAGATGCGAGGAAGTGATGCAAAAATTCCACTTCAGGTGGCACAAAGAAGGATGGAGAACAGGAAGCATGCGTCTGTTGTGCTTCCTGTTCTCCCATGATGGCGTGGTACCCAAAGCAACTTGCAGTGTGTGCGTGTTACCGGTAGTTCCTTTTAAAATTCTTTCCCCCCTGTGGCCTGTCTGATGTGTGGACACTAAGTATCTCTTGAAAATGAAGGCGGCAGCAGCCACATACTTCCAGATTGATTCGTTTCTTTCCTTCTATGCTAGTCTGAAGGATGACGACAGTGGAGACCATGACCAGAATGAAGAGAACAGCACACAGAAAGATGGTGAGAAGGAAAAAAATGACAGAGACAAACCCCAAAGTAGCACCAAAAGGAAGGTACGTTCTTGCCTCTTTTATTGTAGACCAGATTGTAATGCCCAGTGGAGGATTCTGAGAGTGAATTTGCCTATAGTTCCAGGGTCAGGAGAATATCTGTGGATAACTCTGTTTAAGACCCTCCTGCCTTCCATGCCATTCTCCCCCTTGTTAAAAAATACAGTATGAATTCTTTTGAAAGTAGAATCAATTCTGCAGGTTTTCATTTGAAGATGAAATAATGGTATTGCACAAGACTGGCAGATGAAGAGTTGATCCAGCCTATAAATTGTAGTTCCTGACTTTATTACATCACACTTCAGTGTGGCCAAGGAACAGGACCCAGGGACAGGCGTGATATCTAAAGAATGGGGTCACCAGGGAAAGGGGGCAGATTTGGTCCCCCAACTCCATGGGTTTTTTCCCAAGGGGCACCCCTTTATGTTCTATATACAGTAATACCTTGGATTGCAAGTAACTTGGTCTGAGAGCGTTTTGCAAGACAAGCAAAAATTTTTAATAATTTTTGACTTGATAAACAAGCGACGTCTTGCAAGACAAGTACTGTAGTACGGTCAAGAAAAATGAAGACTTTATACTATCATTCTTTATTGCAGCTTACATTAAAAATATGTGTACAAATTTCTTATGGGGAATTTCGCTTTGATATACAAGTGTTTTGGATTACAAGCATGATTCCGCAACAAATTATGCTTGCGATCCAAGGTATTACTGTAAGTAAATGGCTGTCATTTGTTCCTACGGGGAGAACTAAGCTCTGCACTTGAGGAAACTTGTCATGCCCATTATGCCTGACACTAACAAGGCTCTACAGGGGTCCCACACCTCACTGACAGAGGACTGTATCTTGTGCCTGTCCAGGGCACTTGCACAATACAAGCCCCCTTTCTGCATGGCATATGCTGTCTGTCAGAATGACAGACACTTTGCTAGCATCGGATAAATGTGAGATTAGGCCTGCTAAAATGTCCTGTTGCTCTATAGTGAGCTCCTTGATCACACCTGGCACTGGGGCACACCAGCTTCCAATGGTGCCTCTTTAGCCTATCTTCTCTCAGTGTCTCTTAAGGTACAATCCTGTGCATGTTTAGACAGAAAAAAGGTCCTACAACTCCCAGCGTTCCCTAGCCAGCCCCGCTGGCTGGGACATGCTGGGAGTTGTATGCTTTTTTCCCATCTAAACACGCATAGGATTGTGCCCTTAGTGAACTAACTCCTTGCACTGTGACCCAGGACTGCTGGATTCTCATGTCCACCCTCTCGCCCATTGCCTGTGATTTTGTGGCTCTCTTTGCACCACCATGAAACCAGGATTCTCCCTAGTTTTGAGTCGCACCTTACCATCCCAGGCTTAGATGCTTGTTTCTTTCTTTGTTTGTTTCAAACCTATCAGAGGTGGAGCTCCTGCTCCATTTTAAAGGAACGTGACTATCTTTTCAAAGAGATATTCTGGGACCTTTTGCATCTGGTCTGTGGCTTTCTGTAAAGTCTGCACTTCCCAAGGTCCTTTCACTTAATTAAATGTAATCCAATAGAAACCCTTGTCTCTGGCACTCAAAGGCAGCTTCTTCGAAGGACTTGTGGATTCTTTAATGTTATTTATACGTATAGCGCCATCTAAGTACACGGCACTTTACAAAGGACAGGTCCCTACCTCAAGGGGCTTGCAATTCAAAGTTTATGTGGCACTTAGCCCAGAATGGTTACCATCCTGTCCTCCCACATGCACTGGAGAGGGGCTTCAATTGAAGTCTTGGCTAACACTTGTAGGGAATGGACTATCTATTCCTCAGGCTTCCAGTTACTGAGGTGAATGTAGCTATGACCACGTTATGGGCTCGGAACATAATGTGTATGCAGACCCTAGAGTAGAGCTTTCTCCTTTAAAAAAGAATCTCTTTCTGTGTAACAGCTGTTCAAAATTACCTCACACTCTAGCACAGTATTCTTCAACCTTGGGTCCCCAGATGTTTTGGCCTACAACTCCCAGCATGCCCCAGGCAGCTATGCTGGCTGGGGCATGCTGGGAGTTGTAGGCCAAAAACATGATTTCCAACCTGTGGATGGGATAGCTCAGTGTTCTCCAACCTTGGGACCCCAGATGTTTTTGGACTCAGTGTTCTCCAACCTGTGGATGGGATAGCTCAGTGTTCTCCAACTTGGGACCCCAGATGTTTTTGGCCTACAACTCCCAGCATGCTACACTGGCTGGGGCATGCTGGGAGTTGTAGGCCAAAAACATCTGGGGACCCAAGGTTGGAGAACACTGCTCTAGCATGACCAAGAAATGGATTCCAAGGTGACTATGTAGATGAAGGACCGAGGCGACGCAGAGAGGATCAGGCTTGAGTTTCCATGGATCCCGTGAAGTTCTGTGGGGCAAAAGAGATGGGCTGTAATTGAGAAGGAGAATAATGTTGATGGGCACTCAGAAAAGCAGAGCACACTGAGGCTCATTCCTCTGCCTCCCTGAAGCATGCGGACGCTCTTCCTCCCCATCTCGGAGTAATGGGTATTCTGCTAGTTGTCTATAAAAGCTGGCAACCAAGGTTTCATCACACCCGAGTGTACCCAAGAAGCTGAACCCAGGCTGGGGCTAGATACGAGCGAACTTGGATCTCGGTTGCTGGGATCACCCAGGGTTAGCCTCTTTCCAGTGCATTCCTTTACTTTTCTACAGTAAAGTGATAGAAGCCATTCACCAGAGCAAGCAAAGTGCTGAACCTGGGGAGACAGCTGGCAAAAAGAGAGAACCAGTGCCCTGGCCCCAGTGAGAGGGGTCCCACCTGGGCGGGGAGGGAGGGGACACCAGAGGCGCAAGAATTGCCCACAGAGACCCACTGATTCCTTCTGGACTTAGAGTCATTTCCTGGCAGCTGTTTCTGGGGAGGGAGAGGGTAAAAACCAGATTCTCCTGTTTTTCCCTTGGTTTACTGGGAGTTGCGTTTGCTGGCATTTTGACCTGGCAATGCCAGAAGGTGAACTCCATTATTACAATGTTGTACAAATTGCCAACATTTTCCTTTGTTGGCTCACTTGAGAACTCCGTGTAGAGATCTTTGAATCACCTTGCTTCCATCCGTTTCCCTTGCGCAGAGTGGGAATAGATTTTCCTGTGGTGTTGTTTTCTTTTAAAACCCGTTATCCTCCAGTGCCAGATTTAGGAACAAGCCAAGTAAGCCATGGCTTGGGGCCTCATATTTGAGGCGCCTCTAAATATGTTGGAGATAACTGAAGGTGCAATCCCATGCAAGTTTAGACAGAAAAAGGCCTACAACTCCCAGCATGCCCCAGGCAGCTATGCTGACTGGGGCATGCTGAGAGTTGTAGGCCTTCCCCCCCCCCCCTCTAAACTTGCGTGGGATTGCGCCTTAAGAAGATTTATTATAATTGAAATCACTTTGGGTTAAATAAGCTTTCATATAAAATCCACCACCAAAATTCTAAACCCTGAGCTCCTCCTCCCCTTCCATCCCCAGTCCCATCAACTTCCCTTCCAGGGCTGCTGGACTACTCGCATCATCTACAGGTTGCCCAACCTCACCTCAGACCTCAAGAGAAGGCGATGGGAGCTAGCCTACCAACACATTCTAAAGCCCCGTTCCACACCAGGCATCATCTCTGCTAATCTCGCCACTTCTCCGTATACCACCCCAGAGGCCTGTAGCCAGAAAGCTACCGGAGAGAAGGACTTGAAGCTTCTTTACTTCAGGAGCTTAGCAAAACTGAAAACTAATCCATCTGGCCGCGCTCCAACAACTCTGGCTCTGCCCTCTCACTTCCTCTTCTTCCCAGCTTCCTTCCATGCCTCTAACTACAACTCCCAGCGTGCAGCTCGCCCACTACAACACCACGGGAGGGCGGGGGCCTATTTATCTAATCTGAAGACCATTTTAAAGACTACTTTTATAGTATTGTTGGCAAAGCAAAAATTTAACTTTAACAATGAAGACAACTTTTGAAAATGGATGTCAGAAGAGAAAGAAGCAGCAGCAACTTGAAAGGCAGTTAAAAAAAAAATCGAAACTTGACAGTTACTTCATTACAGCTATGGAGAAGGGACCTCAAACTAAGGGAGTCAGCCAGGTCCGCAACAACCACAGGCATCCACTTCTACTGGGATAGTTTATACAGTAAAACCTTGGATTGCAAGTAACTTGGTCTGCAAGTGTTTGGCAAGACAAGCACATTTTTAAAATAAAATTTAACTTTATAAACAAGCGACGTCTTGCAATACAAGTACTGTAGTACGGTCAAGAAAAATGAAGACTTTACACTATCATTCTTTATTGCAGCTTAAATTAAAAATATGTGTTACAAACTTCTTATGGGGAATTTCGCTTTGATATGCAAGTGCTTTGGATAACAAGCATGTTTCCGGAAGGAATTATGCTTGCAATCCAAGGTATTACTGTACAGATATGAATCAGAATGTGACCAGTACACATGAGAATGTTACGGAGCGGAAGGAAATAGATGCACAAGGTTCAGTGACCTTAGTCTCTGGGGTGTCTTGACTGAGGGTGAAATTTCATTCTGGACACAGAAAGGTCCCTCAGAGTGTCAACACTGGAATAGCTCATTTGAGAAATCGAAGCCATTATTCAAAAACTGATTTAAGGTGCAATCCTATGCATGTTTAGACCGAAAAAAGGCCTACAACTCCCAGCATTCCCCAGCTGGGACATGCTGGGAGTTGTAGGCCTTTTTCTCTGTCTAAACATGCATAGGACTGTGCCCTTAGATATTGTTCAAAAGGTCTATTTCATTCAGGAAAAGCTAATGGTGAAAAATACAATCAGGAGTGGGTAGTATATTCTTCAGCAACCAGTTGTGTTTACTGCTTTGTCTGCAAGCTCTTTTCAACACCATCAATGACAGCATTTGCTAATTACGGGTTTAATGACTAGCAAGACTCCATTGGAATTCAAAAGCAGGAGAACTCTGAGGATCACAGAACAGCTTTGCTTATGTATTTGACGAGGCCGTGTGGTTTAACCTTGGATTCACGCTTGGAGGAACAGATAAAAAAGGAGCAAGAGTACTAGAGGCGTGTACTTGAACTTGTCACTTGCAGTTGTGTGCACACTGGCGAAACGTGGATTGGCTTTTAGCGGTGGCAATGAATAGTTTGGTTCACCACATAATGGGAACTTGATAGAATTCATTGTTAAGTTTGATCCATTTCTTGCCAACCATATAAAGCATGGAAGCAGTGGATCTGGAAAGCTTGCATACTTGTCCAAAACAATATGTGATGAAGTCACCCAGCTTATGGCTGCTAAAAAAGTAAAGGCACAATCCTATGGGGATGCCCGGCCGTAACTTTCCAAACTCTGAGGATTACGGGCATCCTATGACGGGCTGGAGGTGTGTGAAGGTGAAGGTCACCTCCACACTCCTCTCACTCTGCAAAGCACTTAGATGGCCGGCCGATTTCGTCTATGTGCTGTGCTTTTGGGGAGGGAGGGAAGGAAGGCTGAAGTGCCACCAGGATACGTCGTATCTTGGCAGCTCCAGTCTCCTCCCTTCCCTGCCCCCCAGACTTCCCACTAAGCCCCTTCTCCAAGTTTGCTTTTGCGACCTCAGAGAAGTAGCCTGTGTGGTTCTTTCCCAGCTATGAGGTCCGATCGCAGCAATTTTCTGACCTCATAGCTGGGAATCCGAAAAATCCTATGGTTGTCTAGACACTGTCTAACAGCCATAGGATTGCCCTGTGAGAGAATCTGTTTTGGATGATTTGAGAAAAGCAGGAGACTTCAGTTTGTCTATTGACTCTACCCCAGATCTTTCCCATGTTGATCAACTATTATTGTAAGATACGTATCACCTAATGATGGTTTTCCTACTGAACGCTTTCTAAGTTTCCTTGACTTAGAAGATCATAGTTGTGAAAGTATGGCCAACAAAGTGCTGGATTATCTGAGCAATGACTGCAAAGTTGACTTCATTAAATGCAGAGGACAATCATATGATAATCCAGGTAACATGGCAGGTAGATATAATGGCATGCAGCAAAAACTCCTAGAGAAAAAGAAGTAAGCTGTACATATTCCATGTACTAGACATTTGTTGAATCTTGTTGGTCGTGCTGCAGTTGATTGCTGCCTAACTGCAGTACATTTTGTTGCTGTTGTGCAACAAATATACACTTTCTTCTTGGTCTCTATTAAATGCTGGACAGTACTCAAATCACTCTTGGGTCCAGAATCCACAGTACTAAAACATCTGTCTGACACTAGGTGGGAAGCGCATGCAAAGGCTACTTCAGCTATAGCTATGAGTTATAATTCAATTATTGATGCTTTTACTCATATCCTCACTAATGACAGTGAAAAAGGTTATACAGGAAGAGAAGCTTGCATTCTTCTGGAGGAAATGGAAGAATTAGAGTTTGTGTTCATGTTAGAACTTTGGAATTGTTTGTTAAATCATTTCCACAAAATCAGCAAGGCCCTACAGAATCCACGGATTGTCCGTAGCACATGTGCAAGCTTAACACATTGCTCTATCACTTTGTGAAAGAAACCAGAGAGTTTTGATGAAATTGAACTCAAAGTGAAAGGAAACCTGCCTCATGTCAAATCAAGCAAGTATGTGAATAAAAGAAAAAGAGTGAAAAACAAGCAAGTCTGTGATGGTGGTGCAGCTAATACTGATGAAAGGTTTTCCCCAAGAGACAAATTTCATGTAAAATCCTTTATTCTAATAATGAATGCCCTTGAAGTCAACTTGAAGAAAAGAGCAATCATATATGATAATGTTGCAAAAAGATTTACATTTTTGGTTGATTTAAAAGCCTCAGAACCTTTTGATGAAAGACTAGCCTGACAATGTTGATATCGACCTTGGTGGGGGAAATAAAGCACTTCCATGCTTATATCAAGCAAAATTATTCAGATAAAGGACACTTAGGCCACCAGAATCTGTATCCGGACATAAGATTCAGTTAGCTTTCCCTAATGTAGAAGTGATATTGCAGCTCATCTTGAAGCTAATGGTAACAAACTGCTGAGGAGAAAGGTCATTTTTGCAGCTGAACAGGATTAAGAACGAACTGCAAGAAAAGCTGTCTGCACTAAGCATTATGTGCATAGAAAACGATTACCTTCGTAGCTTATCATTTGACGACACCACCCATGACTTTGCGCTTTTAAAATCGCAAAAGAAGGTGTTTTAAATTTGATGGTGTAAAAAGAAGCGACTGTAAGGGCGCAATCTTGTGGGTTGCACCCTCGAACCCGGAGGCTTATGAGCGTCCTACGCAGGGCGGGAGGGAGCAGCGCAGGTGATCTTCCCCTCCCCGTCCTCCTGCCTGCATTTTGCTCTAGATGTGTGTTTTTTTTTGCCCGTCCAGCTGGGCCACTTTGGAGCGGGAGGGAAGGCCACTGGAGAGGCCTTAGGATAGCTCGTATCCTGGTCTCTCCAGTCTCCTCCCCTCCTTGCCCACCAAAACTTCCCTTCTCCGTGCTTGCATTCCTGACCTCAGAGAGAAGCCGGTGCAGTTCTTTCCGTACCGGCTACGAGGGGGAGGAGGCGGAGCCTCAGTCCCCCCCCCCCGACGTCAGAGTACTGCCTCTGAGCTCGGATCGGGGAATCTGAAATATCTTGTGGCCCCTCAGACACAATCTAGGCCCCCCCGGGATGGCTCCCTAAGTTACTTTGCTGCTTCCATGTACTAAGTGCTAATCTGTGCAATGTTCTTGTCTTCCTTTACGTTTAAAGTCTTCAATTTCATATATGCGAAATAAGAAATCTTACAGTATTTTAATTTAAAAGTATACAATAATGCATGTGGGATTGCTGCATTCCTGTACATGTTTCATTTAGTATACCAATATTAATTTTTCATTGCAAGCTATATTCCTACTTCCATTAACTAAGTTCTAATCTCTGTAATTGCTCTTATGTTTCTATAAAATAGAAGCCTTCTGTTTTCTGTATGGTAATTGAGAAATCATATGGTATTTGATAATGCAAATAAAGCTTTTTGTAAGAAGTATGTTTTATTTAGTTGTTTTTTATTGCATCTTTGCCTGTGTATATATGCAAATATAATGGTTTACCATTTATTTTTTCATTACCCTTTCTATTATAATGTACCGGTAATACACTTTTTCTCTTTATTTTTTATGGTATGGGGCCTCTGTATCTTGACGTGGTTTAGGGCCTTAGCATGTTTTATTCCAGCCCTGGTTATGCTACAGTTGGAGACATATAAAAGTGTGTAGGCAGAGTTCATGAACTGGCCCTTGTCTGATGAGTTGCTTTTAAGAAATACAAAATGTCCCTCATGGGGCTCGTCCTCTTCCAGCTTGGAGAAACTCAAGCACACTGAGGATTGCTAATCTCTTACTTGAAGTATAGTCAATTCCTGCCGACTAATGGTCTGTTTCAGGCTATTAACAGAGATGGAATTTCACGAAGAAAATGAGGCTAAACTGTTCTTTCACGCTCCGTGATGGCAGGAACGGGACAGGCTTCTAATGCTGCAAACGTCTCTTTCAGTCGCGTCTTTAGAGAAATGCATAATGAGTGTTTCAATTCCACATGCAGGCTGTGGTTCCAGGGCCAGCTGAGCACCCCCTGCAGTATAATTACACCTTCTGGTACTCCAGACGGACACCCGGGAGGCCCACCAGCTCTCAGAGTTACGAGCAGAACATCAAGCAAATTGGCACCTTCGCCTCCGTGAGTGCATTTCTGTTGTGTCGCTTGTTTAAGTGGATTCAGTGTCACTTGGGCATGTGCGTGTCTTACCTGCACGTGGAAAGAGATGGGGAGGGGGCCATAGCTCAGCAGTAGGGCACCTTCTCTGCATGCAGAAGATCCCAGTTCCGATTCTTGGCATCCCTTCCCTGCGAGGGACCATAAAGAGCCACCACCGGTCAAAGCCAGCAGTACTGGGGTAGATGGACCAGGGGTGGATTCACGAGTGTTATGTTCATATTGTGTGTGTGTTTGGGGCGGGCGGGGATTGTACCATCACGCTTAGAGATAGAATGAACAGATTTGGGGGGTTCTGCGTGCCAGTGGGTCCCTTGCATCTGAAAGGAAGGGAGCCTCCGTCTGGCTTGTGCGTAAAACTATGAGTGGTGTGAGGACAATGGGTGGGAGGGTAGATCTTTCATAACAATGCCAAAACCCGGGCTCGCCCAGTGAAATTGGCAGGACAGTCAAAAGAAAGGACTTCCTCACACAGCCCATAATTCACTTATGGAACTCGCTGCCACAAAAGGTGGCGATGGCTATTAATTTTGATAGTTGTTAAAAAGGACTAGACCAATTAACGGAGGACAAGTCTCTCCATGTTCATTAGCCACGGCAGCTAAATAGAACCTCCCTGCAGAGAGACCACATATGTCTCTGGATACCCAGTGCCCGGGGGCAACAGCAGGGAGGGCTTTGCCCTCACGCCCTAGTTACATGCCTCAAAAGAGGCGTTGGGCTGGCCAGGCACTGTTGGAAACAGGGTGCTTGACTTGAGCGGCTTTTGCAGTGTTCTCCAACCTTGGGTCCCCAGATGGGAGTCAGTGTGGCGTAGTGGTGAGAGTGTTGGACTGGGACTCGGGAGATCCGGGTTCTAGTCCCCGCTCAGCCATGAAACTCACTGGGTGACTTTGGGCCAGTCACTGGCTCTCAGCCTAGCCTACTTCACAGGGTTGTTGTGAGGATAAAAATGGAGAGGAGGAGGAGGATTATGTAAGCCGCCTTGGGTTCCTTGCAGGAAAAAAGGTGGGGTATAAATGTAATAAATTAATAAAAATTAAAAAATATTTTTGGCCTACAACTCCCAGCATGCCCCAGCCAGCTATGCTGGCTGGGGCATGCTGGGAGTTGTAGGCCAAAAACATCTGGGGACCCAAGGTTGGAGAACACTGTGCTAGGCCATATCAAGCACTCACTTGCACCTAGAAGCCTCAGGCTCCATCGCTTTACATGCAGACCGGTTGCAGTTTTAAGTGTTAACAAACTAATTCAGTAAAGATACTTTGCACGTGAACTAAGACCCAAGTTAAAAGCAGGGTCTCCTCCTGCCTTGGATGCTAAGTTTAGCCTTTCCAGCCCCCGCAGCCACACCCGGGATATGCTGCAACATTTTGTTACAGGCTCCAGCTGTCTATGCTAAGAGTGAACTCAACTGCCGAGTTGTGATGCAGCCAAATTGGGGGCTACTGAGAAACAAGAGGGAGGAATCTGTAAGCTTGAAGGAACCCCAAGGTTTGCAAAAGGAGAAAAAAACTCGAGGAAAAAACTCTAAGAGGGCAAAAAAAAACCCCACTCACTCCCCTGCAAACAGCCCAATGGGAATTAAGCATGCTCAGTGTCCACAGAATCCTAATTTCGGAAGTGGAATGGAACGGACTACCCTGAAAGAAGGCGCGACACTGAATAGGAGCGCACCACACTGCAACTTCTTGTTGCAGCTCCTACTTGTGACTTTTACTAGCCGCTTCTTAGTAGAACCCGGTCATTCCAACTTCTACTCGCTTTCAGTTAAGAACCTCAGCTAGGCTGCTAGAAAGGGGCAAGGGCCCCATTCGGCTGGCAAAAGAAGAAAGCCGAATACAGACATATGGGAGCCGGAGAAGAGGGCTAACCGTAACACTACTGAATTCTCTCCCCTACCACACCTTCTTTGGCTAGGTTGCAATTTAGACACCTGTGCTCCCATTCCATGGAGTTTCGGTGCACCAAACCTGTTCAGCAAGCTTTCCCCAGGGCTACACAAACACCAAGATTTCCCACCTGACATCCCTGGGGTAAGTTTGAAGTGAAGTGCACAAGAACACAGAAGAGAAGACCAACTGGGTCAGGCCAATCTTCCGTTTAGATCAGGGGTGGGCAACTTGTGGCCCTCCAGATGTTTTGGCCTACAACCCCCATGATCCCTCACCTTTGGCTACACGGGCTAGGGCTGATGGGAATTGTAGGACAAAACATATGGAGGGCCACAAGTTGTCCACTCCTGTTTTAGGCCAACACCCCGGTCTTTGACGCAGAGTAGTTCTGGATGCTTTCCAAATAGAGGTGGGGAACCTGCATCCCTCCAGATGTTGTTGGACTACATTTCCCATCACCCTGACCATCAACCATGATGGCTGGAGCTGATGGGAGTTGTAGTTCAACACCACCTGGCAGGCCACAGGTGCCCAAGCCCTGCTTTCAGGGAAAAGGCGGCTTTTCAAAAGCTCCACTCGCTGCTGGAGGCTGGAAGTAGACACAGTTTTTAGGCCGGGACACAGGATGGTTGGGTGTACTTGAAGGTGTTGGGAAGTCTAAGTGTGATGGAGCCATAGACCCATCGCTGCTAGATCAGACCCAAAAGCCCAGTGTTCTCCAACCTTGGGTCCCCAGATGTTTTTGGCCTACAACTCCCAGCATGCCCCAGCCAGCATGCTGGGAGTTGTAGGCCAAAAACATCTGGGGACCCAAGGTTGGAGAACACTGGCCTAGCAGGAAGACTGAGGAGGGTAGTACAAATGGACTGACCATTGCTGCAGCCTGAGAGGAATGGGGGATTTCTGACTGGGAATCCAAAGCGGCCGCAGCCTCCACTCTGGGCTGCAATCTTAATCGTGAACTATAATTCGGGACTACTGTAAGCCAGCCTTCCAAGTTGCAGTAGGGATATAATAGTGAGCTACACAGCAGGGCTGTTGTGTACTATTCTTCCAGCCCAGCGAGCAAAGCGGAGATAAAAGTAACGCAGCAGGTCCCCGTCCTGAGGAGCTTGCCCCCTAAATTTTTACGGAGGAAGAGACAGCCAGGGGCGGGGGGGATGCATATGAGCAAATGTAATAATATGTGCTCGGTGTGTGTAGAGCAGCGATGGGAACATGTGGCCCTGCAGGTGGTGTTGGACTGCAAGTCCCATCATCTGCCACCATTGACTTTGCCGGTTGGGCTGATGGGAGCTGTAGTCCAGCTACATCGGGAGGGCCACACGTTCCCCATCCCAGCGGTGTAGGACCGAAGAGGTTAAGCCAAAGGCTTCTCAAGTCCCAACAGTGGAAAATGTAGATTTCATAATAGAGTTGGAAGGGGCCTACAAGGCCATCGAGTCCAACCCCCTGCTCAATGCAGGAAACTAGAGGAGGGGTCTCCCATCCAAGTAATAACCAGGCCTGACCCTGCTTAGCTTTCCATGCTCAGACAAGCTTTGAGGAGGGCCTTGATGTAAGAGAAAGAGGAAGGCGGGGTACCGTGTAGATCGGGATGGGCAGCATGCAGCCCACGGGGGGGGGGTGTGCAGCCCCCACCAGGTCCCCTGCATCCATGGCTCCGCCCCAATCGCTGCAGGACTCCCAACTATTCTGGGAAAGGAGCGTGCACCCTGCTTCTTCACAGAATTGCGCTTCCCTTCCCCTGCCTGCCAAACAGCTGTGGTTAGCCCTTAAAGCAGGGGTGGGCCACTGTGGAGGATTGGCGGGGACCACATTGGACCACCCCCCCAGAACCCTCTGGGGGCCGCACCCCTCCCCTGCCACAACCGCAGCCAGTAACGGAAACAGCCGCTCAGCCGCAGCCTCAGTGATTCTGCTGGCAAACAAGGCATGCAGGGAAGCGAGGAGCGTGTGTTGCACCATGTTCTGTTTTTAAGGCTGCAGATCTGTGCACACTTACCTGGGAATAAGCCCTGTTGAAAACAATGGGACTTCATTTTGAGTAGACAGACATGTATATGATTGCACTATAAGACAAATAACTTTGGGAGTGGGGAATTTAGAGAGCAGGAGGGACGGGGAGAGATGCTTAACCTTTTGGACACCTACAGTTAATCCACTTCAAATCTCCCCCCCCCCCGGTGTATTTTGCTCCCCCCCCACCACCATGGGATTACAAACATAGTAGCATGTGGGAATGGGAACCCGGTGGGAGAAAAGCTGCTTTGGTGGGAGCTATTTGAAGCAGAGCATCATGGGTGAGTGGGCAAAGGGGGACCACACACCTGCCTCTAAATTCCCTCTATCAAAGCTGCTGCTCTTGACAGGCAGTGCCGGGCGCTCACAAAATACAGTTGGACCCAATTGACACTTGACAGCAGGGAGGCCTGTTTGCTTTAGCTCAAGCCCACCCACAATCGGGTCCACTTTTCAGAGGAAGGGGGGCTGTGCAGAGCCTTTCCTGTCATTCATCTCCTCACAGCCTCTCCCTTCAAGCACTTTCTCCCCGTGGAGTTTGCTTCTAGTATCGGGAGTTCAACTGAGGGGGGAAAGTGCCAGGCTGCACGGGAGGGGAGAGCGAGATTATGGGATAGGTAAGTCACAGGTGAGAGGAGGGCTCAGCACCCCTCCCCACACACCCCTTTTGTTCTAAAAATCGGGGGGGGGGGGACGACGACGCACCTATCCAGTGCTTTTATAACTGATTGGGGTGGACCTGGCTTTATTCCAATGGTTCTGTCGACCATCGCATGTAGTCCGAGCTGTAGGCAGCAATCCACTGTGCACACTTACTTGGGAGTAAGCCTCGCTGAAGTCATTGTGGCTTACCTCTGAGTAAACATGCAGAGGATTGTGCTGTGTGAGTCCAGTAAGCTCTACCGAACAACAGCACAAATATCCCGTTATTTGTGTTTTGGCCCCTGGGGGGCAGCAGTGCTCTTCAGAAACAACAGTGGCTAACTAGATGAGCTCTCCATCTACTAGTTCCTAAACCAGTGTTCTCCAACCTTGGGTCCCCAGATGTTTTTGGCCTACAACTCCCAGCGTGCCCCAGCCAGCGTAGCTGGCTGGGGCATGCTGGGAGTTGTCGGCCAAAAACATCTGGGGACCCAAGGTTGGAGAACACTGTCCTAAACGCTCCAAAGTCAGAATCCCCTTTTGCGAGTGAAGCAATATATAGCACTGCAAAAAAAGCTTGTAGGTATGAATTTTAAGGGAGATGAACGAACACCTCAGCGCTGGGGGCGACTGCTGCGCCTTAAGACGTGCTTTTGCGGGTCTGAGATGCGACGCTGCTGCAGAGCAGCGTGGCGAGGCTGCGCCCTTCCTCAATTTCTTGGGCACCATTGAGTGCCGGTGAGGAGAGGGAGGAGGAACAAAGGAAGGCCATTGTCCCTGCCGCCTGAGGATTGTGGGAGTTGAAGTTCAACACACCTGGAGGGCACCAGGTTGGGGAAAGCTGGCCGAGTGAGTGACACCTCTGAGATTATCATAGAATCATAGAATAGTAGAGTTGGAAGGGGCCTACAAGGCCATCGAGTCCAACCCCCTGCTCAATGCAGGAATCCAGGTCAAAGCATCCCTGACAGATGTCTGTCCAGCCGCACCTTGAATGCCTCCAGAGTGGGAGAGCCCACCACCTTCCTAGGTAGTTGGTTCCATTGTCTTATTGCTCTGACAGTCAGGAAATTTTTCCTGATGTTTAGGTGGAATCTGGGTTCCTGTCACTTGAGCCCATTATTCCGTGTCCTGCAAACTGGGATGATCGAGAAGAGATCCTGGCCCTCCTCTGTGTGACAACCCTTCAAGTCCTGGAAGAGTGCGATCATATCTCCCCTCAGTCTCCTCTTCTGAAGGCTAAACATGCCCAGTTCTTGGGCTCACCTTCACCCATGTTGGCTGCCTCACTGCTCCCCTTCTTTCCACATTTGCCCCACATTTGTTGGGATGCTGGCCAGTTGACCAGTCAAAGCATTGCAGGGGTTAGATTGCAAACCGCCCAATGCCCTTGTGATACCTAAAGAGTTATCTGAGTTCAAAGAAAGGCTTGTGGCTCAGGTGAGCCAGGGAGTAGATGGGACAAGGTCGCGGCTCTTCAGAAATGTGGAACACCTAAATATATATATATATATGTTAAAGGCTGAGGGATCTTTTGTGGGGGTGGAAGCTAAAATAAGAAAAAGGTCCTGCCTGTTCTTTTTTTTTCTTTTAAGGGTTTTTTTTTGGGGGGGAGGGGGTGTCCCCCTGAACTTTTCAAGTATTCGGGATGCGGTTGTCATGCCCTTTGGCTCAGCTGTCTTACAGCCACCTGCAGCCAGGCTCTGAAAGGAAATTTAGCCTTGGGAGATTTGTCTGACTAAATAGTGCTGTGTCTGTTATAGGTGGAGCAATTCTGGAGGTTTTACAGTCACATGGTCCGTCCTGGGGACCTGACAGGCCACAGCGACTTCCACCTTTTCAAAGAAGGAATTAAACCCATGTGGGAGGTGAGTCTGACAGCTGCTTAAGGGCTGCTCGTAAAGCATAATTACCATGCCTGCTTGAATTGTGTGGGTGTGGGTTAGTTTTCTAATATGGAATCGAGTTGGATTTGGACCTGGGTTTAAATTGCTGAGGCTTGCGTAGTCCCACTGGGTGGCCCTGTGCAAGCCACTGTCAACATCAGTTTTCTATCTGTTAAATGGGAACTATGGCCCTCAACCAGGGCTGTTGCGAGGGACAGAGAGACGTGTACAAGTTTGCAACATTTTGTTAACCTTGGTGCAGAATTCTCACCTTTATATGTATGTCTATAATTAAAATAAATTTTTAAAAATGTGTATGAACTGGCATTCAGGAAATACGTTAACGCCTGTTTTCAAAGATAGACCTAACCGATGGAAGTGCTCCCATCTTCCGGTTGTCACTTTGCAAACATGGAGATAGTCATGAGGGCGCTTCTGCTAGAAAAATGGCCTGGTTCTGCCCCCAGCATCCCACTGGTCCAGCCTTTATTCTCTGTAGTGTCAGTCAGAAAAAAGTGATGAACAGCTACCTCGTTTCCTTCCTTGCCCTCTTCCCAGGATGACGCCAACAAGAATGGTGGCAAATGGATTATCCGCCTCCGAAAGGGCTTAGCGTCTCGGTGCTGGGAGAACCTTATTCTAGCGATGCTGGGAGAACAGTTCATGGTGGGGGAAGAAATCTGTGGGGCCGTCGTCTCCGTTCGCTTCCAGGTGAGTCATCCTGGGGGCAGGCCTGCTGGCCAAGGTGTGGAAACCACCCCATGTATTTTACCTCCCAACGGTCCCCCCCTGCAGGAAGACATCATCTCCATATGGAACAAGACAGCCAGTGACCAGGCAACCACTGCCCGGATAAGGGACACCTTGAGACGAGTGCTTAACCTGCCCCCCAACACCATTATGGAGTATAAGACGCACACAGACAGCATCAAGTACGTATAGGGATGGGGTGTGTGCGTGTGACTGGCTGTAGTATGCTTGTCTCTATCATGTTGATGCGGTGAGCAGCTTGGAGAAGAAGTGGAGCTTTATGTGTGGGTGAAGTCCGTAGAGCTCTGATTACCCTCCGTGTGGCTAGCAGAGACCACGTCAGGGCCTTTCCAGCTTTTGCTCTGGTCCATTTTGCTTTGAGCGCTACAGCCCCTTTCCTGCCTGCTGTTAGTGGCCTACGCTCAGTGGCTTGCAAGTCCTTCAAGGAGCCCCTTTCCGTATCTGCTGGCTTGCTGAGGAACCCCTGCGCATCTGCTGACGGGGCCCTGGCATGCTCCAGAGCAGTGTTCTCCAACCTCGGGTCCCCAGATGTCTTTGGCCTACAACTCCCAGCATGCTGGCTGGGGCATGCTGGGAGTTGTAGGCCAAAGACATCTGGGGACCCAAGGTTGGAGAACGCTGCTCCAGAGGGTTCTGGGGAAGTTCTCAGATTCACACTCGCTTTGCACAGGGCTGCTTGCTGGGCCTCTTGGAACTCGTCATCACCCCGCAAGAACTGAGAGCTCATCTCAGAACACATCCAACGTTCACCTGCAAGGGAAGATGTCTGGTGGTGCACGAAAGGTGCATGGAGGGAAGCTTGCCTGCCCTTGCCGATCTTCTCATTGAGGACCCTCCCCAGTCAGGTTCCCTGAAACATACTTCACAGACTACTGGCCCAGCCTGATCTTCCGATGGCTGCTTGGTCAACTGGCGCGGGATTGTGTTTTTCTCCTATTCAAGGCCCAAGGTGGCAGGAGAAGAGTGCATTATCTGAGCGCACTGCGTTCCTGGAGAAATAAAATACAGAAGCTTAACGGGGATTTATACACCCATTAGATTTATAAATGTTCTCAGGAAGGCGCTATGTAAATTTACTGCGCTGTACAAATGATTTCTAATCATAATAAATGCTCTATATTAAATCCTCCCAGCCCCCCCAGTGACAGAGGCTCTTTAACTAGAACAGAGGATTATAGTACATGGAGAGGACAGCTGTATTTTAAATAAGACCATTATACTTTACCATGCCAGGCCATTCAAGATGACTTTTATTTTCCTGCAAAGTGATGAAGGATCGCTGCATATTTAAGAGCTTTCAGATTGGGGATGAAGAATGTGAAAAACCTTTTCACTTAAGTGCACTATAAGCAAAGACGCAGGTTGGGTCACATGGGTTAACACTGACAGATTAACATAACCAAAAAAGATGGATAGAGCAGAGAAGTAGAACTTGTTAGCAGAGGATGTTCCTGTCCGGTTAGTGAGGTGGGATGTGGTGTGGACCTGTTTCTCACCTCCACCCCCACCCCAGCTAGCAGTTTGCTGTGGCTCTCTACAGAGGAAAGCAAGACCCTCCAAAGGGGGCACAGAACAAATATAAGAGTGGCCCTGCTGGATCAGACCAAAGGTCCATTCAATTCAGCACCCTGTTTCCCGCAGTGGCCAACCAGATGCCTCTGGAAAGCTCGTAACCAGGACATGATAGAGATGGTCATCTCCTCTGTCATTTGTTCCCAGTTTCTGATTATTTATTTATTTATTCTATTAATATCCCGTCATTTTTCCTGCAAGGAACACAAGGTGGCTTACATGGTTCTCCTCTCAATTTTATCCCCACAACAACCCTGTGAGGTAGGTTAGGCTGAGAGTCAGTGACCGGCCCAGAGTCACCCAGTGAGCTTCATGGCCGAGTGGGGACTAGAACCCAGATTCCCCGAGTCCCAGTCCAGCACTCCAACCACTACGCCACACTGACTACTACTACTACTATTATTATCATCATCTTCATCTTTATACCGCCCCATAGCCAAAGCTCTCTGGGCGGTTCACAATTCATACAATAAAAATCCACATAAAAACAAACAATAAAACATACAATGTATTTATAAAGTTTAAAACCGAACTTAAAAACTCAATTTAAAATGACAGTACTGAATAGTTAATAAAACTAAGCCTACAGGTGACAATTACCCCCTCATGTGCTATTTTAAACAATTAAATATTAAATGCCTTGGCATGCAGGGAAGTCTTAACCTGGCACCGAAAATATAAGGTTGATGCCAGGCAGACTTCAGTAGGGAGCTTATTCCAGAATTGGGGGGCTACCACCGAGAAGGCTCTCCTCCTTGTTTCCACCCTCCGAGACTCCCTCGGAGGTGGCAGTTGGAGGAAGGCCCCAGATGTTGAGCACAGTGTCCGGGTAGATTGCGGTTGGGAGAGGCGTTCCGTCAGGTATTGTGGTCCTAAGCCGTGTAGGGCTTTACAGGTTAAAACCAGCACCTTGAATTCAGCTCAGAAGCATATTGGCAGCCAGTGCAAATGGGCCAGAACTGGTGTCACATGCTCGGACCTTCTGGTCCCCGTAATAAGTTTGGCTGCCGCATTTTGCACAAGCTGCAGCTTCTGAACAGTCTTCAAGGGCAGCCCCACGTAGAGTGCAGGGATAGGCTGTGCTTAAACAGGGGGGATCTAGTTTTGGCCTTGATGGTTAACTCCTGCTAATAGATATGTCCTTCAGGAAGTTGGCAGGTTTTATTTATAAGTTGCTAAATTATACTGTTTTTCTTTAGTTTGCTTTCCCCCATCTTTTTCTGTTGTGAATCCCAGAAAATTGGCAACCACATTGGGTGGCCCGATTCTTGGCATGGAGCAGAAGCACAGTGACCCTAGATCTCAGTCGTCTTGCTGACATAACATGCTGTCCTCTGTCCCTTGCAGTGTGATCATAACCCGGTTTGTAAACCTTCAGAGCTCTCTAGGGGGAGTGTTGTTGCAGTCTCACCTGTGTGTGAAACCAGTAGAAATGCCTATTCACTGCCAGCTTGTGGCTTCTAAATTCATTTATGTGCATTTGTAGCTTTGTTTGCGGTAGTCGAGGCTTGTCCTGGGTGGCCTGCTTCATGTTGAGACTACTGTTGCCAGTCTTCTACCCAGAGTCCCTGCTTCTTCCTGTACATACTTGGGGGAATTGCATGGGTCTTTGCTGGGGGGTGGGTGGGTGGGTACGTGTCTGGCAATGTTCTGCCTGCCAATCACCCTGGTTCTTGCCTCTGCATTAGAGCACTACTGGTTAATAAGGGTGGTGGTGGACTTCTGTCTGTAAAGTACCTAAGGGCGTAATCCTATGCATGTTTAGACAGAAAAAAAGTCCTACAGCTCCTAGCATTCTCCAGCCAGCATTGTTGGCTGGGGAATGCTGAGAGTTGTAGGGCTTTTTTCTGTCCAAACATGCATAGGATTATGCCTTAAATCTACCTAGATGGTATATAATAATGAACAGATAACATAGGCCTAGGCTGCAGACTTGTAATCAGCTAAAGATGGGGCTGGTTTAGGGAGAATTGGGAACAGCTGAAGATCCTCTGCTTTACAGGAACAGAAAGTTGGATTTATTGAAGTGCAAGGCAGTGGCAACTCAAAAAGCAAATACAATCCACCACACACAAATATATACAGTAAACTATGCAGTTCTTAAACAAAATACAATGAAATAAATAACAAGCGCTAATACAATACATTCAGCAAATCATAACTCTAAAATAAAATTGGATTTGATTTTTCTTTCCAGCCAGTACAAATGAGGATGTACAACTGCAAATCCCCAAGTCATTGTAAAAATTTTTTTTTTAAAAGTGATACAATTTTGGCTAGGGTAGACATGGGACCAATTTGGCCGAAAATAGAAGACAGTTGAGTAAAGAGAGCAGTTGAACAGGTGAGGTAAATCCTCCAATATCTCCTGCACTTTAACAGCCTTCACTGTTTACTGGAACTCCAACACGAACTAGACCAGCCTTTGCCAACCTGATACCTTCCAGATGTGTTGGACTACTACAACTCCCATCATCCCTAGCCAGCATGGCTGCACTAGCTGGAAATGATTGGGGTTGTAATGCAACACATCTGGAGGGCATCGCGGCTGAACTCGACCTCGTTTCTGCATCAAGCGCAAGGCAACATTGAGCCCTATTGGTCTTCGTTTTAATGGAGCCGTCTCTGCCTGCTTTACGGCAGCGTTCTCCAACCTTGGGTCCCCAGATGTTTTTGGCCTACAACTCCCAGCAGGCCCCAGCCAGCTACGCTGGCTGGGGCCTGCTGGGAGTTGTAGGCCAAAAACATCTGGGGACCCAAGGTTGGAGAACACTGCTTTACGGTACCTTTGCTCTGCTGGAGCCCATCCTGTTTCCATCACTTCATAATTCATTCCTTGAGCATGTTTTGGGGGGAAAAAGTTCCTGGGCCTCGCAGCCCTTTCTCTCTGGGCAGCTGAGCTGCCGCATGTGACAGCTGCCCCCCCGCCCCAGTTACCTCTACACTGATCCCTGCCTTACATTGTGACGGTAGTCCAGGGAAAGGGATCCATAGATGTTCACATGTGGCTGACCGTTCTGCTTATTGGCTTGCAATGTTTATAGACTGCCTTTCAGTCATAAGAGCTGCCCAGGCGTTTGACGGGAAGGACAAATTAAAACGATTCTGATCTAAAAGCGAATGGCTACACCAGAGCAGGTGGTCATAGAATCATAGAATCATAGAAAAGTAGAGTTGGAAGGGGCCTACAAGGCCATCGAGTCCAACCCCCTGCTCAATGCAGGAATCTAGGTCAAAGCATCCCTGACAGATGGCTGTCCAGCTGCACCTTGAATGCCTCCAGAGTGGGAGAGCCCACAACCTCCCTAGGTAGTTGATTCCATTGTCTTATTGCTCTGACAGTCAGGAAATTTTTCCTGATGTTTAGGTGGAATCTAGGTTCCTGTAACTTGAGCCCATTATTCCGTGTCCTGCAAACTGGGATGATCGAGAAGAGATCTTTGCCCTCCTCTGTGTGACATCCCTTCAAATACTGGAAGAGTGCGATCATATCTCCCCTCAGTCTCCTCTTCTGAAGGCTAAACATGCCCAGTTCTTTCAGTCTCTCCTCATAGGGCCTTGTTTCCAGTCCCTTTATCATCTTTGTTGCCCTCCTCTGAACCCTCTCCAGTTTGTCTACATCCTTCTGAAAGTGTGGTGCCCAGAACTGGACGCAGTACTCAAGATGAGGCCTAACCAGTGCCGAGTAAAGGGGAATTATCACTTCCCGCGATTTGGAAGCTATACTTCTATTAATACAGCCCAAAATTGCATTTGCCTTCTTTGCAGCCACATCGCATTGCTGGCTCATATTCAGTTTGTGATCTACCACAATTCCAAGATCCTTCTCACTTGTAGTATTGTTGAGCCAAGTGTCCCCCATTCTGTAACTCTGCATTTGGTTTCCTCTCCCTAGGTGCAGCACTTGGCATTTATCCCTATTAAATTTCATTCTGTTGTTTTCGGCCCAGCGCTCCAGCCTATCGAGGTCACTTTGAATTTTGTTTCTGTCTTCCAGAGTATTAGCTGTTCCACCCAACTTTGTGTCATCTGCAAATTTGATAAGCATTCCCCGTACCTCCTGATCCAAGTCATTAATAAAAATGTTGAAGAGCACCGGGCCCAGGACCGAGCCCTGTGGTACCCCGCTCGTTACCTCTCCCCAGTTTGAGAAGGAACCATTGATAAGCACTCTTTGAGTCCGATTCTGTAGCCAGTTGTGGATCCACCTGATAGTTGTTCCATCTAGCCCACTCTTAGCTAGCTTACTAATCAGGATATCATGAGGCACTTTGTCGAAAGCTTTGCTGAAGTCCAGATATATAATGTCCACAGCATTCCCACAGTCCACAAGGGAGGTTACCCGATCAAAAAATGAGATCAGATTAGTCTGACAGGATTTGTTCTTGACAAATCCATGCTGGCTTCTAGTAATCACTGCATTGTTTTCAAGGTGCTTGCAGACTGACTTCTTTATAATCTGCTCAAAAATCTTCCCGGGGATTGATGTCAGACTGACTGGCCTATAGTTCCCAGGTTCCTCCTTCTTGCCCTTTTTGAAGATGGGAACAACATTTGCCCTCCTCCAGTCGTCTGGCACTTCACCTGTCCTCCATGATTTCTCAAAGATAATAGACAGTGGTTCTGAGAGTTCTTCTGCCAGTTCCTTTATTACTCTAGGATGCAGCTCATCAGGCCCTGGAGATTTAAACTCGTTCAGAGTAATCAGGTGCTCCTTGACCATTTGCCTATTAATCTCAAGCTGCAATCCTGCCCCTTCAGTCTGCACTTCAGGTTTGCCAGGGGGGTCATAGACCCTCTTTTGGGAGAAGACCGAGCCGAAGTAGGAATTGAACACTTCTGCCTTTTCTTTGTCTTCTGTTATCAATTTGCCATCCTCATTGCGTAGTTGAACCACCAGTTCTTTCTTCTGTCTTTTACTGTGCATGTATCTGAAGAAAGCTTTTTTGTTGCTTTTAGCATTCCTCGCTAACCTTAGCTCATTCTCAGCTTTAGCCTTCCTGACACTATTCCTGCAGTTCTGTGCTACCTGCCTGTACTCTTCACTTGTAGCCTGTCCTTCCTTCCACTTCCTATACGTGTCCTTTTTTGTTTTCAGGTCGTCTTTGAGTTTATTGTGAAGCCACATTGGCTTCTTCTGTTGCCCTCTGCCTTTTTTCCTTTTGGGAATTGTTTGCAATTGTGCCTTTAAAATTTCCTTTTTTAAAAACTCCCACCCCTCCTGGGCTCCCTTTCTCGTGAGAGTCACTTGCCATGGGATCTTACTAATCATTGTTCTGAGTTTGTTAAAATTGGCTTTCCTAAAATCCAGGGTACGTGTTTGGCTACACTCAGCTTTTGCTTCCGTTAGAATCAAGAACTCAAGTATAACATGGTCACTTTCCCCCAGAGTTCCCGAAACTGCCACTTTATCCACTAACTCGTCTCTGTTGGTTAGAATCAGGTCAAGGATAGCCTGATTCACCTGGGCCTTCCCTTTGTGGGGGTCACACGACCAGGTGCCGTAATTCCGTTTGTGGTGAGGGCGACACTTCTCCTGTGGTGAGATCCCACAGTACCGCCATGTGCATATGAACTCCCAAAACACCCACGCAGGCCAGTCAACGTTGGCCGTTCAGCCCAGTTGCCGCCAGCCTTCGGCGGCTGCACTTTTTATTCCCCACGGGAGCCATGTAGGAATGCTTCTCCAGCCCCAGCCTGCCCTTGGTAGCCATCGCGGCACTTATCGGACTGGGGCGAAGAGCTTTCGGCCAAGTCCTCCGTCTCTCTTCTCTCCTCCAGCAACCCTGGGAGAGGTTTTCAGTCGTATTTGCTGGAGAAGGTAGGGATGTGCTCAACCCAGGAATCGGACATATTTAAGCTCTGGGATCTGTTGCGTTCATGGTCAGCCATCCTTGCAAATCCCTCTCTGTCTACAGGGGTTCAAGCCAAAGGGCTGGTTTCAGCCGCTCTTGATTGGTGCGGTGGGGTGGAGGGTTTTGCTTCTTCGCTGAAGTAGTCCCTCGGGGGGGGATGGGATTGATCTCTTGCCCATCCACATTTAGAGGAGCAGAGAGAAAGGGGGCTCACAAGCTCCCGGAGAAGGGGAAGACGCAAACTGACTGAAGGGCTGCCAGCTTGAGTCAATGTGCTCCTTAATTAAGCCCCATCGCAGCAGGATTTCATTGGGCCCCCTTGACAGCCTGTGCAGAGAGGCCAGTGGCTAAATAGGACACAGAAAGTGAATAGCCCTTATCCACCCCAGCACCGGGAATATTTTTATCCCGTCTCATATAAAGCACTTGATGGCGTCCAGGTGGTATGCTTACTGAGAACCCGCTCAGCCTTCACGCATCTTGCATGGTTGGGCCTTCAGAGGAGGGGGCTGGTAGTTTTGGTAGAGCTGAATCCCACCCCAAGCCATGTGGCAAGTCAAGATAAGACACTGAGCGCCGTTCTGGGGCTTTCCGCTTTGCCAGAATATCTAGGATTCCCCAGCTAAATCTCAAGTTGACAGAACTAAAATTTGTGACTGAGATAAATCATCGGAGTTAAACGGATCTTGCTTAAATGTACTTGAGTGTTTGTTTTTGGCAACAAAATATGGACAGCTTTAAAAAAAAAAAAAAGAGCAAAACACCATCGATTTTGTTGTAAAGGAGTGAAGTTGGTGATTTTGGCAGTGGGATCACTGGGACATTGCAGGGATGTAGGACTGGGGCGTTGGGGGGGAAGCCATACTTTGGCTAGAAGCCCAACTCGGCACTCTCTGCTTGTCTTGAGCACGGGAGGTTTTCTGCACAAGCCTGGACACCACCTGATTTTTATACAGTGAAGTCCAGCTCTTTTCTGGTTAATCCTCTTTTTTTCAACTTTAGCTAGCCAGATTTCTCTGGGAAATCCGCACTCAAGGCAAGGCAGCACCCTTCTCTGTTGCCTGTCCACCAGTGACTAGTGCCTCTGGTCCTGAGGTTCTGTTTAGCTATTGTAGCCAAAAGCCAATATCCATCGACAGACCTCTCTTGCTCTAATTACCGAGTCTTGCAGACTAGGTGAAGATGTTAGATGGGCAGAGAGCCCCCGCCCCGTTGCTTCTCCCTTTCTCCATCCCCTTCGTTGCAGCGCCCCTGCTCCCATCCTCGCCCTTCCAGTGCCAGGCCTGGAGCATTCAAAGGACGGCAGAGATGGAACCCGTGGGGCATTTCCCGCTGGTCGAAGCAGCTTGACCCTTTCCCCAACTGTGCCGAGCTTGAAGTACTTCTGTGCCTGATGAGCATAGGAAGAAGGAACCCGTCAAAGAGCTCTGTGCACGTACATTTGTACACATATGGCTCCCCTTCGTGCAGTCAGCAGGGCAAACCCCACAGGGCAACCCCACAACCTGTTCTTTCAACGTGTGAGGAGGTTCAGGTGAACCTCACCCCCTGCTGTGCTTGCATGATCCAACATGAGAGAGGCTCCGGGTGCAAGCACCGTGACTTGTTGACCCATATCAAAATATCAGGTGTCGTTCTTTGTTTTGAACTTCCCGAGGCTTAGAATTGCTATGGAAACACTCCGCGGCACAGTTTGATGGGGATTTTGGCAAAGCAAGCCCCGTCGGAGCAAGCAGGAGCTCGGCAAGAGCACAGCTGTCCTCTCAAGCGGCTCTCGTTGGGGCTTGAAAAGGAGAAGATCCAGCCGGGCTCTTGCCTTCTATGTTACTCAGAAATCTTGCTACAGTTGTGCGGGATGGGTGGGGGCTGTTGACCCACGGCCCCTCCTGTTTACTCAGAACTACAGTAATACCTTGGATTGCAAGTAACTTGGTTTGAGAGCGTTTTGCAAGACAAGCAAATGTTTAAATATTGATTTAATATTTTTTTTACTTGATATACAAGCGACGTCTTGCAATACAAGTACTGTAGTACGGCTTAAATTAAAAATCTTTGTACACATTTTTTTGGGGGGGATTTCGTTTTGATATAAGAGTGTTCTGGATTACAAGCACGTTTCCGGAACAAATTATGCTCTCAATCCAAGGCATGACTGTACATCATAAGGACAGGATTCAGAGCCTCCCCTCTCGTACTCTGTTACCACCATAGGATTGCTGGCGCAGAACTGCCAGATAGGTACCGGTATGTTGCAAGGTAGGAGCTACAGGTCACGTGCTTTGCATGTGGAAGGTCCCAGTTTAAAAGGTCTTGGGGAGCCGGGCTGGGAAATGACCTCTGCGTGAGACTTGGAGAGATGCCACAAGAGTGCAGATGCCAGCCTTCCGCAACTTGGTGTCCTCTAGTTGTGTTGTTCCGCAACGCCCACCATTCCCAGCCAGCCTGCCTTCTACTAAGTCAGACCGTCGGTCCATCTCGTTCGATATTGTGCTCCGCCCCAGCCGGCAGCCGCTCCCTGAGGACTCTCAGGCAGCCTGAAACCACCTCCAGGATCCTTTTCACCGGAGATGACAGCGCCTGAACCCGAGACCACTTTCTGCCTGCAACGCGTGTGCACCGACCACCGGGTTGAGAATGCGTTCAACTGCTCCCACAAGGCAATTCTGGGCGAAGACCGCGTCGTATATTTATAGGCATGAGCTTGCATGGCAGTCTGAAACCAGAGGAGGGGAGGGGAGGTTCTGAAGGCTGAATCTGGCCCACTTCACAGCTTTGGAAGAGCTGAAGAGCCGAGCATCCGCAGCAGCAGGAAGCTCCGTGCCTAGTGTGTATCTGATCGCAGCGGATAATCGCTCGATTCTTGTGAGCCATCGTTTCTCTAAGTCGTCCCCATCTGTCTGACTCTGCAAAGTAGGCCGGTTTTGTCCCTTGCTACTCGCTTTCCCCATCAGTGAGAAAAAATAGCACCAATGGAAGCCACATTAAGCCTGTTCCCTGAGATTTATCTGAAAGCACTTTTGCTGCAGATAGTGATAGCGTTTTTATGTTTATTGTGCGTGTCATTAGCAAAGCAGATTTAAGGTGGGATGTGACTGGCAACAACCGGCTTCCCCTTTTCCAATCAAAAAATGGCTCTATTAACGAACTCGTGTACGGCCTGCAGAGTGATGCATCGCCCAGAGTTCTTCTAAGCCTGGAGTGAGGTGCAGGAGTCGATGGCTTGTAAACTCTTTGTGTGTGTGTGTGTGTGTGTGTGTGTGTTTTTTTAAGCGATGAAGCAAGGTGTTGAAATTCTGGGAATCTCGGTCTCCAGTAGCGGGGTGGGAAACATCTCTGCCCAAGAATCTGGACAGCTGGATGTGGGATCTGCTGCCAGTCGGCATGGACAGCACCGGACTAGATGTTCCATTGTTCTAAGTCAGTGTTCTCCAACCTTGGGTCCCCAGATGTTTTTGGCCTACAACTCCCAGCATGCCCCAGCCAGCGTAGCTGGCTGGGGCATGCTGGGAGTTGTAGGCCAAAAACATCTGGGGACCCAAGGTTGGAGAACACTGTTCTAAGTCAACACGATGTGGCTCTTTCTCCATCCCAGAAATATGGGGTGGTGGGGTAGAGAAACTATTAAAAATAAGGAGTGTCTGGGACTGCCTGCATTTGGTGGAAAGGGGCCATCGCTCGGTCGAAGAGTGATTCCTGCATTGAGCAGGGGGTTGGACTCGATGGCCTTATAGGCCCCTTCCAACTCTACTATTCTATGGTTCTATGAGTGCCTGCTTTGCACAGATGGGGTTTTTTTAGGTTCAGTCTGCAGTATCTCCAGTTAAGAATCGCAGCAGAGCCAGTTAGCTTATGATACTGGGCCAGCTGGAGCAGTGGTGTGGCTCGGTATAGGGTGGTGTGTGTTGTCTCAGTTGCGGAGATCAGTCATAGCTCGGGGGCAGAGCGCAGCGTTCTCATGCTGACGGTTCCAGTGCCTGGTACTTTCAGTAAAATGGTCTCCCCTAGCAAGGCTAAGGAAGTCCTCCTTCGAGGAGCTTTGGGGAGCCACTTCCAGGCAGAGTAGGCAGTACTGAACTAGATGAGTAGAAGGTAGCTTCATGTGTGTCTTAGGGTGCAATCCTATGCATGTTTAGATGGAGAAAGAGTCCTCCAATTTCCAGCAGCTGGCTGGGGAATGCTGGGAGTTGGAGGACTTCCCCCCCCCCCATCTAAACATGCGTAGGATTGTGCCTTTAATACAGTGTTCTCCAACCTTAGGTCCCCAGATGTTTTTGGCCTACAACTCCCAGCATGCCCCAGCCAGCTACGCTGGCTGGGGCATGCTGGGAGTTGTAGGCCAAAAACATCTGGGGACCCAAGGTTGGAGAACACTGCTTTAATACAATCACAGTGGCCCTAGCAGCCAGCCACATTTCTCTGTGTCTGTCCGTATGATTAATGTTTATACAGTGCCATCAACGTACATGGAACTTTACAGAGGAACAGAAGCAAAAAGAGGGCGGGTCGTTGTCCTACGGGCCTTCCTCTCTCACCTCCAGTAGGGGAGGCCACCAGGGCAGGGGGCAGAGGGCAGCGGTCAACCGCGGAAGGGGGAAGAGAGGGTGAACCACGGCGGCGAGGGACGAATGCGAGCAAATGCTGTTGCACCTACGCGGGCCTCGTTTTTGGGTTGGGACTGAAGCGCTTCCAAGCTGCCTTTTGCCGCCGGGGAACGTCGGGGCTGCTGCGTTTCCGAGGCTGCTTCTGCCCCCGCCGGAGCCATCTCGCAAGTCCCGCTTTGACCCCTCCAGAGAAACGCTTTAAAACTGCATGTGATTGTCTTTGCTCTTGTTCAGACTGAAGCCTTTGGTTTGAAGTGCTCGTTTTTTTGTTTTTGTTTTCTTTGTGTGTGTGTTTTTTTTCTCCTCCTCCTCCTCCCTCTCCCTCCCCATCCCCCCCCCCAAACCCTGTTTTGTTTTTTTCCCCTCTGGCTTGCCAGGGCCTGGGAGGAGTTTCATGGCCTGGTGAACAGCGGCGGTCGCTGAATGAACGCTGTCCCTCCCTCTCTCACACACCCAGGGTAGGGCCTCATCTTTCTTCTTACATGATTGTGCGACGCACCTCTCAGCCAAAGCCTCCCCCGCCCCCAGCACAGACACGCACACACGGTTCTGCTTAGTCTGGAGGTCGGCTTGTTAAGCTTTGATACCCATCCTGCCTCTCTCTTGACTAAATTCTTCATTTTTTAAAAAAACTAAAAATATTTTTAATCTTCCTCTTCCCTGATACCAGGGCACTATACAGTGAGTATGAACAAAATAAGATACTCCGCACAACCCGGCCTTCCCCATCCTGATGCGTTCCAGATGTGTTGGACTACAACTCCCAGCATTCCCAGCCCCGCTGACCGGGCTTGTTGGGAGCTGCAGTCCAACAGACCTGAAGGACCCAAGGTTGGGGAAGACAACTGTAATCTGCTGTTATCAAACTTACACTGGATTCCTCAACGCTGCTCTAAAGCAGCCTTGCAAATAAGGCCACAAAAGTCCCGTCCCCACCAGCCTTGACTATCCTATGTTGGTCAGCCGCAGGTCTAAAGGAAGAAAAAACAAAATCGGCTTTTGTAAACTTGCCAGTAGATGATCCACAACTTCCCCCAGGCGAGAGGGGGGTTTTGTGAGTTGGCATTAGGTTTTCTGTGGAAATCAGTTCCTCGGGAGGCGTTGCCCCGTTTGTGACCATGCACTGCCTGTTTGCAAGGCCACCGCATCTCAAGGGGAGGTCTTGCGAGGCTGAGAGGTCTGTCTTCAGCTTGCTTGTGTTGTGTGGAGTGGATGTTGGCCGTTAGAGTGGAAATGTAGCAAGCCACCCCACCCCAAAGCCTACAAAACTCATCACATGCTCTAAGCCGGCACAACTTGTGACCCAGTAATCCAAGTGCAGCCTGTGTGCTGTGTATCTGTTTTTGTTGCCTGCCTAAGATGGCAAAAACAGTGTGCATGTTTGGGTGTCTGTGCGCAGGGTTTTTTTGCCAAGCGCCTGGCAGGCGCAATACATGGCTGGTGGCCTGTACTCTGCTTGGGTGGGCCACAACTGCACAGTCCAGACTTGGTCACTTGAAACTGGCCCCCCGTCTGCAAAACGGGGGCTCAGTAAAAGCTGTGGGAGAGAAGGTGTTTGGTTGTGCCAAAGGCTTGAAGAGGAGATACTCCTCTAGCACACACGGGGGCGTCAGGTCCTCCGGTGGTCGGCTTGGCGGAACCACCCGCAGGAGAAGTAGAGATGGCATGGTTGTGAGTCTTGCGTTTATAGTCCTCACCACTTGTGATGTTGGGGGAGATAGTGGCTAAAGCAGTGTTCTCCAACCTTGGGTCCCCAGAGGTTTTTGGCCTACAACTCCCAGCATGCCCCAGCCAGCGTAGCTGGCTGGGGCATGCTGGGAGTTGTAGGCCAAAAACCTCTGGGGACCCAAGGTTGGAGAACACTGGGCTAGAGGGTTGTTCCATAATAGAAGAGCTTGGTGGCAAGTCCCTTGGCTGCTGCAGGGGTGTCCCCCCCCCTCATTTTTTGCTAATGCGCTGCCCGTTTGCAAGGCGCTTGTGTCGCAGGGCGGGATCTTGTGAGGCAGACTGCTGGCCCCGAGGGGGCACTCTTGCAGCTTCCCAAGCCTGCCCACCCCCAGGTCTACATCTGTGGCTGCCATGGTCACTTCCAGCATTTGCACATCGTGGCCTTGAACTAATATTGTTTGATATCCTCAAGTCTACCTCCAGGGCAAAGGCTGAGACAGTTTACTGGCCCTTCCTTCTCCGAGGCTGGTGTGTGTTTGTTTGTTTTTTAAATGCTGGGCCAATTTTAATATTATTTATTATTATTATTATTTGCATTTATTTATCGCCCATCTGGCCGGCAAACCGGCCACCCTGGGCGATGTACAGAAAATAGGATGAAGATGACTGAAGCGCTGCCCGTGAGTTGTGTTTATTATTAGAAAGGCTTTCCAGTGACCTTCCTGAATGCAAAGCCATCACTGTTTGCCAAATTCCTCCCTCCAAAAGGTAGCCAAGTCCCCCTCGGACTGCTGCAGAAACGTTAGGTTACTTTTACCCAAAGAGCAAGCAACTGCGTGCTATTGAAACACCAAACCCATTAACAGGGGCAACAAAGAGTAAAGACAACGAAGCATCAAGCCCCAGCAAGGCCGGGAGGAGCCCTGCTCTGTAGGTGCCAAAGCAATATGGAGGTGGAGGCTTTATCGCCCTTCAGAGATGTGAGCTTGCTGCACTGGCATTCAGAAACAACTGCGCAGTGGCCAAGCTACTGTGGTTCCTGGGGAGGCGATGTGAATTCCTTCCCGTTTCTCAGGACAGCCCAGAGTGAAATGTTCGCCACCTCCGCGATGCAGGCTTGGGCATGAAGGGCCCAGCCTGGTCAATTTACACTTGTGTCTTGTTTCAGGTCCCCCCCAAATGTTCAGTGTTCTCAGGCTGTGTTGGCCTTGATGGCACTGATTTACTTTTGCACTCCAATCCAGGCCGATTCTGGGTGTTTTTTTTTCCAGCGGGGTTCTCCCAATAGCTATGCTGGCCCAAAGTTGGGTAGGCTTGCTCATTGGGGATTGCTCCCCTGGGCATCGATCGAGTCCATTCTGGGCTTCTTGCAGCATTATGCTTGGCTGCCAATTGGTAAATCTTTTTGGTACCCTTTGTTCTGGGTCCTGGGTCTCCCCCCCCCCCCCCCAGTTAGCAAAGCTGCAGAGGAAAAGGCCACTTTGCAGGGCAGGTGGTTAGGCTTGCCCTTTCCAAAGACACACACAACCTTGTCGCTGTGAGGGGGGAGCTACAATCTGAGTGCATCAGGCTGGTTCAGTGGGCGATGTTCTGCGCACAACCACTACCCAGGAAGGGCCTGTGTGTGTGTGTGAGAGAGAGAGAGAGGGAGGAGGAGATTACAGCTGGGAAGATGTGGCACATTTCATTAGGGGATCAAATCACAGCAGACGTATAATGCCGGCCAGTGGTATGAACCGTTAGATTAGATCACAGGGAAAGGGCTGAACAGAATCCCATTTAATATTTTTTTTTTGCTTTCCATTCTGCAGTGGAACTCATTAGAGGCTTGCAAATGAATACTGAGACTTAAAGGCCAGTCTGGTAGATGATCTGCCGACCTGCAGTTCTGCAGTATTATAGATCACTAGCTGCACCATTCATTCTTTTGGTCAGATTTTTGCACTCGTGGGAGTTGCTCCCTCATCAGCATACGTGGGGAAAACGTGGGCTCAGCAGCATGTCACCCACCACCTGTCTGGGTCTCGAAGTCATTTCTGGAATTCCAGATTTCAGCAGTGTTTGTTTCATCTGCAAAAAAAACCCCGATCAAGTTTGACTCATGCATTGTGCCTGTGCTTCATAGATCGAACGCAGATGCTTTCTCTTAGTGGATGTGCTTGCTAACCACCTTTCCTCCTCTATCTTTCAGGGATAACTCAAGCTTCCGAAATACCAAGATCACATTATGAGGAGGAGGTGGGAGATCAGCACTCAGCTCCTCTTCCTCAATCTGGTCCAGCAAAGGGGGGGGGGGGAAGGGCCTCCCCGTGCACCCTCCCGTCTCTGCTTGCTGCAAAGGCGTGCGGGATTGCCTGGGCTCGTGGCCCCCTGAGGATGACTTTTACATTTGCGTCAAGGACTGACCTCCTGGCACCCAAACATCTTGGCTGGCCGAGCAGGTGGCTGTACTTTGCGTTCCTCAGCAGAGCTCAGGTGCTTCTGCCCAACATAGGGGGTCCTGCTGCCGAGGGCCGCTGTCCGACAAGGGGTCTCCAGTATTACGAACGTCTCTACTGCAGAGGCAGCCTGATGATTGGCAAGTGCCCCCCTTTCACCTCTGCCAATAAATGACTAGGCCTCTATTCCCTCCTTCCGTGTTAACTGTGTCTGTTTATCAGTATTTGGGAAGGTGACCTGCTTGGAAGACCTTTAAAGAGGGGACTCGAGATCCTTTCTGGACTTTTGGGCTGGGCTGCAGTCACAGGCGGTGGTGGTTTTCCGCAGGTTGCGCGCACACGCGCATGCATGCATGCACGTGATCTGGGCAAGTTCTCTACAGGCTGCGCAAATCACGCCAGTGATGCGTACGTTATTTGAGCTAATAAACGGGTCAAACGTGATGGATGTCCGACATCTCTTAGCTGTGGCGCTACAATAGAACAGGAAGAGGAATCTGTGGAATATTAAGAAAATTAAGTCTAGGGGCAATTGGAGGCAGCATCTGTGTTTCACTCTTGGCAGAGCCTCTTCCATTTCCCTTGCAGCCTGAAAGCTGCTTCTGTCCCAGAGATGCTGCCGGAAACCGCATCCCCCACGGTGAGTTCCCAAGTGCCCCACTGTATGTTTAGGGGTACTCATCAGGCCGACAGATCATCATCATGTATGCTTCCATGCCATTGGCTGGGAAAGGCCAGTTCGCAGCACGATTAGACAGCCTTAAACGCGCCGCTCGCATTGAACTCACTGGGGATTACTTCTGGGTAGGCATGTCTGGGATCGTGCCGCTGGTGTTTAAAAGGGCTAATATGGCTGCCCAGAAAGCGGGAGGCTCGGCAGCCGCAGTGCCCAAATATGGGACTGTGAACACAATCTGGGAACAAAAGAGACGGTAACTGCTGCTTTTTGTGTGTGCGTGTGTATGTTTGCCAACGAAGGGCACAATCCTACGAGATGGAAGGCTCCGAGCTCGAAGGCTTCTAAAAATCCTACGCCCTGTCGGGCTGTTGACGGCAGGGCAGGCAGGTAAGAGAGGCGATTTCGCTTCATCGTTCTTCCAAAAAAATTTTTTTTTTAAAATCTCAGCTAGACAGACTCACTTGCCAGTGGTGGGCCAAGCCATGCGATGGAGAGTCCACAGGTTACTTCGGATCCCGCTCTCTACCCACCCAGCGCCGTGCCCTCTTTCCACCCTCCGCAAAGCCTTCCAAGGTCACGTTTTTGTGACGTCAGGAGCAGGTGCCGTGGTTCTTTCCGTGGCGGCTGCGAGGAGGTGGGGTGGGTGGAGGGATCGAATCTCAGGAGCCCTCCTCCCCAAGGCCATAGGAGTGTCTGCAGCCTTGGGAAGAGTACTCCGAAATATCCTATTGTCCCTTGGAGGGCTCTCCCAGGGACCGTAGAATTGCTCTCTCGAGTGTATTGAGATCTCTTCCTTGTAATCGGGGACTGGAGAGCTTGAGACGAAACATTAACATTCATACTTCTGGGTCTACATTCACAGGGGCTCTTTTATTAAAAACATGTGGCACCATCAATTGGGAAAGCTTCCTGTGGGTGGGCTGGTGAAGTGAGGTGGGCGCTCGCAAAGGTCCCGACTCCCGTGATTCTTTTGTTGCTTAGATGCGTAGCTGCTTAATTCCCAAAGGGACTCGAGGCAGAGAGCAGTACAAACTAACATTGTTTTACCTATTTTTAAATTCCTTTTCTATTCCAGTGTTCTCCAACCTTGGGTCCCCAGATGTTTTTGGCCTACAACTCCCAGCATGCCCCAGCCAGCGTAGCTGGCTGGGGCCTGCTGGGAGTTGTAGGCCAAAAACATCTGGGGACCCAAGGTTGGAGAACGCTGAGATAGACACACGTGTGTGCAAAATTACAAGATAGAAATGAACACCCGAATCTGCCACTAGGGAGCTGCTCCCTGAGGAACCCTTGACAGATACGGTGTCTGTCCTGCCTTTCTCTTCAGTGCAGGCACACGGCGGCTCACAATAAAATAAAACCATGCATAACTTCAGTAACAAAAGAAAACTTAAAATGCAGTAAAAGAGCAGGTGATTAAAGCAATACACAGCAGGCTAAAAGGAATGAAAGCAACAAATCCTTTAAAGACCTGAAGGGGGAAAAAAATGCCTGTTGAGACCAAACTGTCAAGTGCTCACCTAGAAGTGGGCACTGGGGAGGCCAAATGTATCTCTCCGGGGACCTCGTTCCTTTATCAGCACCACGCGCAAAAAGGTCCCATCAACTGTTTGCACCAGCCAATCTGGCGGCGGTGGATCCACAGGAAAGGCGGCAGAAGCTGAGCTAATTTCCCAGTCGGGTTCATAGAATCAGAAGGAGCCTTACAGGTCAGCTAGTCCAACTGTAGGAGGGCCCGGAGCCCAGTGGCAGAGCCCCTGCTTTGCGCGCAGAAGGTCCCAGGTTCAATCCCCGGCATTTCCAGGTAGGGCTGGAAAAACCCCTGCCTGAAACCCTGGAGGGCCATTGCTGCTGCCAGTCAGTGTCGACAATACTGGGATAAAGAGACCAGTGGTCTGACTCAGTATAAGGCTGCTTCCTAAGTTCCTAATGTAATGCTTGCTTAATGCATGATCTGCAGTGAAGAATGCAAATATAGTAACGGATGTGTTGAAGCACTGAAGATTGGAAAGGTAGCGGGAGTCGGGGTGGTGGTGGTGGAGAGGCTTGCGCATCCTGGGTGTGTGTGATTTTGAGAAGAAAATAAACCTGCATCCGCAAGAAAAGTGCGTTCTAAGATCTGAGTAAATTCTGTGAAATTGTATTTGCTAATTTTGCACAGTTAATTATTGACTCTGCACATCGTGGGGAGGGGCCGGGTACTCTACAGGTCACTGAAGACACGCTCACATCAGTACTATCGGAAGTCCTATTCCTCTGCTTCTCCCGGCACCAGCAAATTCACCAGTTGTTGCTCATGTACATACCTCCTTGTACATCCATAATGGCTGGAAAGTTTGCTTTTTTTGGTTTGTTTGTAACGAAAGCAGAAATTCTCATGGCTGTGGATTCTGCTACAGATATTACGCCTGTGCCTCATCTTCTGTGGAATAATAATTCTTCGCTTTTGTGGCATGCTTTAGGACGTTGCAAGCACTTCTCAAACATCCCAGCAGTCCTTACAAGAACCTTGCAAGGTCGAGCAGTTTTATTATTTCTATATTTAATGGGGGAGCGGAGGGAGAAGAGCTGAGGCTGAGAAGAAGTGGCTTGCCAGCTATTGAGTTTGTAACCAAGGTGAGGTTCGAAGCAGAGATTTCCTGGGTCACACCTCAGTCCGTTAGCCCTCTCTCAAGTACACACAGCCCTCCGATACGCCCAGTGGTCTAGTGGTACATTTTGAAGTGCAGGCACTCTTAATGGCAGTCCCCATCGCCACATGGACTCAACGAGAGTCCAAAAATGCAGGCAGTTAGAATCATAGAATAGTAGAGTTGGAAGGAGCCTGTAAGGCCATTGAGTCCAGCCCCCTGCTCAATGTATGTATGTTGCTGGTGAAATCTATTCCTCACCTCCACGACTGTGAAGATTGCAGCGAAGCTCAGACAGAAGAGGGAATTTCAGGGTGGGTGTGGGTGGCGTCGTCCTTGACCCTGCTACTCAAGAAGTCCCGGTGCTTCGGCCCTGCGAGCCCTGGTTCCACTACACCACTGGGTAAGCCACAAATGAAATCAGATAGACCACAGAAGGCCCTGTTTTATTTAATCTGCACTACTAGTAAACTGACCGTAACCATAAGCGTAAGAATACTTAATAGGAGGTTTAATTAATCACCCAGTAGGTCCGGCTGTTAACATCTTGCAGAATGGCTGCTGTGACTGTTGAGTCCCTACAGGTACGGTGTCGGCAACATGGCCACTGCCACCTCAAGCCCATCGTCCACTAATACCTTCCACTAGATGTGCGGGGGGGGGGGGATCATTTGATCAGCAGCTGTCGCCTCTGTGCGCTGCGGGCCTTCTTTCCCTCTCTCCTCGGACCCGGGCCTCCCCTTTTCTCTCTCGCTTCTAATTTCATCTCCCCAGGTGCACACTCTGCCCCCATCTCGATGCGGTCCGCGACTCTTCTGCTACTTACGGGATCGTGAGTCGCCGCAACTGCCAGCGCTTTGACATTCATTATATTCAGATAAACACACACGACACGACACGACCCCTACCGTTTTCCAATATTGGTGACGGGGAGGGATTTGCTTTCTTCTGTTATAATAGCACTTCGGCGCGATAAGCCAACAAAATACCCATGTAAGGGGTGGGGTGGGGTGGGAGCTTAAACTGCCGCCAGCTGCAGTCCTCCTACCCGCCACGTTGCGTTAATTGTTTTGCAAATGACGGCACTTAAGGGTTTTAGTCGCGCTGCCGGGTCCCAGCTGCGCGCCGAGCAAGTCGCGCTCGTTTAATCTGCCCGCAGCGGAGGGAGAGAGGCCCGCTGTTCGGACTGGAAGCGCCGCCGCCGCCCCGCAGCGTCTACCTTGACGAGATGCGCGGCTCAGAGGTGCCTCCTCGTCTCTCTTTCTCTCTCTGTGCTCACCCTCCGGTTTGCGTTTCGATTCAGAAGGGACTTTTGGCCCCGTGTTGTTTTGATTTCCCCCCCCAGGAGAACTGAAGTATGTTCGGCGGCGTTTTTCTTCATCGTTGCGGCTGAGTAGAAATGACAATATACTGCAGTGCAGCGTTCTCCAACCTTGGGTCCCCAGCTGTTTTTGGCCTACAACTCCCAGCATGCCCCAGCCAGTTGTAGGCCAAAAACATCTGGGGGCCCAAGGTTGGAGAACACTGCTCCAGCTGGAAGGGGTTCAACCCTCCCCTGCTGTGATCTTGACACACACACACCGAATAACTGCGAATAACGATCCCACCAAACAGCCCTGCTGGCTGGGAACAATGGGCGTTGTAATCCAACACATCTGGGGGGGGGCACCAGAGTGGGGGAAGGCCGAAATGGAGGGAGGGACTGGGGAATAGAGAGGCGGGTGTGGGAGCATCCAGCAGCAGGAGAAGGAGCCCCGCCTTGGTTCTTCTGGAAGGCTGAAGCCGGGCCTGCAGGGTGCTGGGTTCAGTTCTCCTGCATCTTAGCGCCTGCAGCAGGGAGGGCGTGGCTCTTTCCCCTCCTCTGGCTGGGCTCTCTGAGGAATCCTTGCCTCCTCCCGTGGTAGAAACATGGCACACGCAGGAGTTCACACACCCTCGCTCTGAAGGGGGACTGACTGGCTACCTCTGTGGGAGGGCTGCCAACTGCTCCCCTGGCCTGGCTGGTGTGCCTTTAACAGCAGCAGGGGATGCAGACATTAAGCAGGCGAAGCCACCCCCACCCTACACGCACCCCACTTGATCTCCATGGCCGGGAAAGCCTCATCTTTTAACTTGAATGTCTGCGGGTTGTTGTTAAAGGCACACAGGCCAGTACAAAGTCGGTAGCCCCTTCCTAGTCAAAAGTACAGTGGGTGATGCCAACCAGCCATGCCGCGATGGAGAGGATTCTCTCTGGCATGGTACATTGTCCTTTCCAGTGGGGATTCTCTGGGCGTGCGTGGCTGCAAGGATTCCCTTCCGGTCTTCTCTCTCTCTCTCTCTGGGAGCCTCCCTTCTTCAGCTCACTTCAAAAAACATGAAGTTCTGGGGAAACAACAAAGAAACAAGAGATCACACGATCCCAACTTTCTCTCCCTGGGAATGGGCAGGCACGAGCTAGATGAACATAAATTAGCGTAATTCTCTAGGAGGGATGGCGAACTTGGTTGGGCCCAGTTCTCAGTGAAGTGGGTGGACATCATGCTTGAGTTGTGCTTGAGTTGTCTCGCTGCTTCAGGTGGGAGCTTGCCTGATGGGCTCCCCCCCCCCCACGCACAAAAATTAAAAACCCTGCACGGACGAGACTAGCATGTCACCGAGATGGTTAGGCTAGAACCAGCTTTCTCCCTGACATCTAGACCAGTGCTCTCCAACCTTGGGGTCCCTAGAGGTTTTTGGCCTACAACTCCCAGCATGCCCCAGCCAGCTACGCTGGCTGGGGCATGCTGGGAGTTGTAGGCCAAAAAACTCTGGGGACCCAAGGTTGGAGAGCACTAGACCTTCTAGATCTAGACCTTCGTTTGGGCAAGATGGATTGCAAGATTCAGCAGCACTGCTCATGGCTTGCGACTAGGCACTCTCCAAATGGTGGGAATGTGGCTGAAAAACACGGCCATAAATATGGGCCGTAGCCTGATGGCCTTTCCTTGCGCTTCCATTTAACAGTTGTGCCGCTAGACCTCCTCCTCCGTGTATCTGTCAAATCCTCTTTTAAAGCCTCCTAAGCCAGTGGCCACTTGCACCTCTTGCGGCAGCAAATTCCATAAACGTGCCTCGTGTGAAGAAAGTAGTACTTCCATCTGCCTGTCCTCTCCTAAGCTTTCTTCTCCTCTGTCCAAATTCTCCAGCTTACTTCACTTCCAACCTGCAGTGCCGCTGAACTGTTGTCTTCACAAATGCCTAAGGGGGGGGGGGAAGTCAAGGGTGTGCTCTCCCATTTTACAGATGGGTGGACTGAGACCTACAGTCATCCAGCAAGAAAGTGGAGAGTGGAGAAGAAGAAGACCTTGAGTCCAGGTTTGACCTGACAGTTCCGGGATTTTGCCTCTCCCACTCCCACACATCCAGGGAAAGGAGCCAAGTCCCAGGGTCAGCATCCGGAAATGAGATGCTTTCACAGGGCCTGGCCTGTCAGCCTTCTCTGCCACCCTAAAGGTAAACCACCCACATTTCCCAATATGTATTTCCAGTTTCAATACTTTCTCTCTCTAAGAGGGACTGAGAGAAAGACATCCATAAAAGCTAAACGGTGAGCAAATTGAAGCTCAGTCCTGACTAAACTGTAGCCCTATTCAAGCATTCAGCCAAATACGGGACGGCCCCAATCCCTGCCCCCTCTCCAAACTCCACCCCCTGGCCTGGAGGCTACTGGGGCGGCTTGCTGAGGAGGTGGGGAAAGGAATCTCCCTGTTGTTATCTCCAATCTGTGATGGGAGATAACGAGGGGATTCCCCTGTGCACTGCCCCCCTTTCCAACAGAGGATGAGTGGCACATGGGGAACCCCCTTGCTGTCTCTGACCAGAGATTGGAAACAGCAAGGGGGCTGGGGGAGTGGTGGCTTCACCTGCCCAATGGGAGAACGTGTGGGGCAGGTGAAGCGGCTTTGCTGCTCACTGCCCTCCTCCAGTGAGAGAAGACCCGCAGGCAGCAGCAAAGCTGGTTCCTGGCGGAAGTGCTGGGAGGAGCGTTCTCCCAACACACCCGCTGGGGGCCAAATGATTCTGAGGGGGATCACCAGTCCTTACCCCCCCCAACCCATTCTGGTTGCCTGCCCCTGGTTTCGGGGTTGCAGGAGAATGTGCACTGTCTCCCATTGGGCGAGTGCCACGCAGAGCCACCCCCCTGTTGGGGAGGACATGAGCATATCCCTCTCCCCTGCCCACCCATCAGGGACCAGCTCTGGCACTTTTGCAGGCCGGCCGGCCGGATTAGGCCCACACGAGCTAGAGGTTGCCCTGCCCTGATCTAAAGGTTCAGGCTCGGCCAGCTGCCAGACATAGGAGTGCCCACCTGAGGAATCAGGATTCCTCCTCGTGAGTAAACATATACTCATGAGCATGGCTTTTAGTGAGTAGGGGGCACAAATGCCCCGTAGCCATGCTCTGGGTAGGGCTTTGATGGTTCAAGCTTAAAAGCCTGCAGCTCTTGGCACAGAGAGCTGGAAGAACCACATGTGTGTACCAGCTCCTGCCTTGTATTTCCCTGATAACCTGCCTCTTCTCTGAAGCCTCCTACGTTTGGGCTGCCCGCTGGCCTTGCCTTGGGTAATGAGCCTGACTCGGTTCTGTCCACGGCCACCGCAAGCAGACCATCTATGCAATGCCCTGCCATTGGCTTTCGTCCCCTCATGTCACCAGGCCCCACCCCTTCTTTAACAGGCCACGCCCCTTATGTGCTGGGACTCCGCCCCCAAATCTCTGTGTCTGAGCCTCAGGTGCTCTAGCAATGCTGGCTTGACCCCAGGAAAAGGGCTGTGGGAGGCATCGTGGAAGGCGACTGCCCTGTTGGTGTCGGAAGAGTTTAGCCGGGAAGCAGGGGAAGCACAGTCAGGAGCCTTTCTGGACTCGTGCCTCCCAGTACTTGCGAGCGAGCTTCGACACCCTAAATCCCCAGTCTGTGACCTGTGGCTACAAAATTGAGCCAGCAGAGAGCAACACGGCACCGTCGTCAGCGAAAAAAGCATCGATCGCCAACCGTTTCTTCCTTCGGTGGGGACCTTAGGAATTACGTATTTGGAAAGGGATTGGACGGGAGCAGGAAAACAGCCTGTGTATCCTCAAGACGTTAGAGCAGCCTTCCTCCACCTGGTACCCTCCAGGGGTGTTGAACTACAACTCCCATCACACCCAGCCAGCCATTGGCCATGGTGGCTGGGAATGATGGGGGTTGCAGTCCAACTCGCCTAGAGGGCAACCAAGTTGGGGGGAAACACATTAGACCAGTGTACTCCAACCTTGGGTCCCCAGATGTTTTTGGCCTACAACTCCCAGCATGCCCCAGCCAGAAGCCTGAGCTAGATGGTTGACGCTGCAATCTTGCGAAGAAGCAATCTTTCACCTTGGCTGGGGTGAAGGAATGTATGTATAAACTGTGTCAGGGGTTGAATCGCAGTCAGCTCGGCCTGTTCTTCCAGAAGGCTGAAAGTTTGTGGAGCTAGTGAAAATATCCTAACATGCAGAAGACAGTATGTCTGTGTTCCCAGATAAGAAGGAATCACTCTCTGTACCAGGATTGTAAACATCTAGTACAGTGTTCTCCAACCTTGGGTCTCCAGATGTTTTTGGCCTACAACTCCCAGCATGCCCCAGCCAGCGTAGCTGGCTGGGGCATGCTGGGAGTTGTAGGCCAAAAACATCTGGGGACCCAAGGTTGGAGAACACCGCATTAGACTGTTCCTTGGCACAGTCACTTTTGGAACAGTGCCCCATCATAAAACGGATATCACAAAAGGTACAGAAAGGGGAAACGGGAAAGATCACGGAGCCGGAAGAGTATCTTTCCGGCAAGGAAAGGCTGAAGTTTTTTGAGTTTTCTATGTTTTGGAAGAAGATAACTGAGCGGGGACCTGATGGGGGGGTTTACGATGCTTATGGACTGTCAAGAGACTGAGAGTGGAGAAAGATTTTCTTCTTCCAGCGTTCCTGCCATGATCCAATGAAGCAAATTGGCAGTAGGGTCAGGACAGACAGAGCAGCCTTCTTCACGTTTCGCACAACACATAAAGGCACTCACTGCTCCAAGAAGGATTAGATCACGGGAGGCAACATGGCACCCTCATGCATAAAGGCCTGTGGGGCTCACGCTGGCTCAGCTTGTCTGAGCGTGGAAAGCTAAGCAGGGTCAAGCCTGGTGATTACTTGGATGGGAGACCCCTCCTCTAGTTTCCTGCATTGAGCAGGGGGTTGGACTCGATGGCCTTGTAGGCCCCTTCCAACTCTATGATCTATTACCCCTTTCTTGGTGCCTGCCGAGGTGCCCCGGCCCTCCCACTTTACCACTTTACCTGCCAGTTTCTTACTGGCAGCTGGGATCGCTTCAAAGCAAAGGGTTTCAGCTTCAGTGCGCCCATTTTGTGGCGGTGCCCAGGACAGTTTCTCAGATTGCCAAAGAAATGTGCCCATAGTCCACAGATGGCTGCCTAGCCCTGGACTAGACATGCTCAGGGAGGATCCCCCCAAGCAAGAGCTGTCAGCTTGCTCGCTAAGGCCCCCGGGAAGGTGTTCATAGGATAAGGCAGATCAGAGGGCCACACTCACAGACCTCCCCGTTGCGGGCCTCGGAAGCACCCAGCCCTTGCTGCACCGCCATCAGTCACAGCTCCCAACATGTTCCCGGATCAGGGGGAAATGCATGTCAGCCGGGGAGGTTTCCCTCCCAATGGGAAGGGAAATCTGGGGGCGGGGAGAGGTATCACTGGGGGGTGGGGTGGAAAAAACCACACACACACACACACACACACACACACACACACACACACCCCTTCTGCCCTGCCACCTTGGAGTCTTCCTCTCCCACTCCATGGAGCCTCCACATTCAGATGCAGTGTATCTCTGACTTGCAGCCATCAACAAGGGAAGGCCATTTTCTTCCTGCCTTACCTATAAGCTTCCCTGGCTGGCCACTGTCGGAAACCCGTCGCTGGACTAGGTGGACCTTTGGTGTTGACCCAGCAGAGTGCTGGTTCTTATGTTTATTCAGCCCTGGTGTTCGAGTGGCACAAACTCTGACTTGGCCCAGCCTGCCGCATGAGGAGCCAAACGTTCACACAGGATTACTGGCCTCTGTGCTGCCTGCTGAGGGCACCGGAGGCAGCCGTGGGCAAAGGTTCCAGGGGAGCGAAGGGCGGCGACATCTTGCTACCTTCTGGGCTGGCCAAGGGGCTTACTTGGCAACTTGGATCCGCACTGGGTCTACTTACCAGGAGGAATGCTGCAGCCAGGAGGCGCGCTCGCTCTGCGTTGCTCAGGTCTGCTGCAACTGACAGAGAGAAGGGTGCGTGATGCACAACGGATCTGTATAATGCTACCAGAAAAAGGAAACACTATTCCCTGCTTATCCTACTCAGCCTTTGGATAGGGTTGACCCCCAACGTTTGTTTTGGCACCTCAAGCTAAACCTCAACCTTTTCTGTGGCGGCCCCCATACTGTGGAACTCCCTTCCTAGTGACCTCCGCCATGCCCCCTCTCTGTTGAGCTTCCGCCGCTCACTAAAAACATGGTTATTCAGGCGGGAATATGGGGTGGGTTAAGATTTTAAAAGTTATACTGTTTTATACTGTTGTAAATGTATTTTATATCATGTATTTTAAATGTATTTTATCATGTTGTACATCGCCCAGAGTGGCTGGTTTGCCGGCCAGATGGGCAATTCAGAAATACAACAAATAAATAAATAAATACCCCTTGAACATGCGCAGAATGTCCAACCCCTGAGGGGGGGGGATGCAGAAATCTCTGTGCATGCACAAAGTGCCTTTTTCCTTTGTGAAGGGAGCCAGCATCATCAAGCAAGACCAGAGGTTTGCAGAGGATAAGATTGGCTTCCCTATGGAGGAATGGGCCAATTATTGCGGCTGGGGATGCAAACCTCCCTGCCCCTCCCCCACTCCAATATTTGCACTTTGATGGGTCCAAGGGGTTAGATGCTCACCCACTATGTACTACCATTTCCATACTGATCCACAATGCCAAGGAAGAGGCTGTATTCTTCCGGAATTCTGGCCGTCTCCAGGTTTCTCCATCAGAAACATTTTGTGGGGGCCCGCCCTTCACCTTACATCTACAGCAGATCAATATTTCTGATCTGATTCATACGTTGCCAGAGTGGCATGAGATCTGTGTCCTCGCGCTCTGATTCCACTACACTTTGGTAATGTCCACAAAAAGGCTTCAGCAAATAAGCTCGCCAAGGCGAGCGTGGCACCATCCTCCGGCGAGCCGGCAAAGCAGCCAACCTGTACTAACTTCAACACTGAAGCTGCGGAAGACGGCAGGGTCACCCAAACCCGAAAGTTGGGAGGAAGGCTAGGGAGTGTTTGGCAGCTGTGTGGCCACGGCGCTCAAGAGGGCTTTAGCCATGCAGGCCAGGGGCCAAACAAGCGATCCTTCCCCCTGCTGGCAACCACAATTTTTGGCTTCGTCAGCAAGGGCAGCCCCAAATGCTTGGCCCCTGTCTATGAGGATGTGGGTCACCAAAACGATGCAGTTCCTTCCCATGCTGTATCAGCCAGCAGGGATGTTGAAGAGTCCTTGGTCTCGAGTCCCGAGTCGAGTCACGAGTCTTTGGACCCGAGTCCCGAGTCCGAGTCCTTGGTCCAAAATGGTGACTCACGAGTCACGAGTCACAAGTCACTCCCAAAGCTGACTCCACGAGTCCCTATTAAAATCAATGGGGGTTTTTCCCAACAAAATAAGGCTACTTCAGATGTGTGGTTTAAATAAATTCTAGGCACAAGTGTGCCTTTTTATTTCAAAACTCTGCCACTGATTTTGGCAAGAACAGACCAGGCAGAAAAACCCAAAATAACCAGGCAGGCAGAGGAGGCAGGGAACCCCAAAGCAGGCAGGCAGAGGCCTTTGTCTTGGACAATTCAACTGTTGAACTGGTCAAGAAGAGACCAGGCAGGCAGAGGAGGCTGGGAACCCCAGACAGGCAGGCAGAGGCAGCCAAACCCAAAATGTCTGAAAGGTTGCATTTTAGAAAAATGATTTTAAAAAATAAACTTGCTGTACTTCCTAAAACTTATCCATGTTGCATTTGAGGAACACGATTTTTTCTAAATGTTTGGCCCCCATTCTGGAACGGTGAGATCTCATCACAATTCCACCCTCACTGAACACCCGCTCCACTGGTGATGAACTTGCTGGAACCAGAAACACACTCAGAGCAGCCACACAGAGTAATCTCAGGTCCAGGGTCGGTGCAAGGCAGTTTGGTGCCCTAGGCAAGATCAGATATTTAGCGCCCCCCCTTCCCACTTGAGAGTGCTGTATTTTTTTTCCAAGGCATTTCTGGTGCCCCCTTTAGCCCTGCGCCCTAGGCAGCTGCCTAGTTGGCCTAATGGTAGCACCGGCCCTGCTCAGGTCCTTCTTCTGCCTCTCCCAAGTACGCACACATCAATCAAAATAAATCTTGACACACTGTTGGGGCTGCACTCCTGGTAGCCGTCCATAGTGGCCGAGCAGCGGCACACCTCGCTTCCATGTGCTCTTCGCCGGCAACCACGCTCCTCTCCACTCCTTCTGGCACAGCCCAGGGATGTTGAAGAGTCCTTGGTCTCGAGTCCCGAGTCGAGTCTCGAGTCCCATTAAAAATATTGGGACTCGAGTCCGAGTCGAGTCAGAGGGGGGACTCAGTCCGACTCACGAGTCGAGTCCTCGAGTCCGAGTCCCCATCCCTGTCAGCCAGGCCCAAAGACACACCCTCCTGTTGGAAATAGGGATACTTGTGTGTTTGTTGTAACATCTATTCACTTTATTGTGAAGACTGAGGGGAGGTAGGATAGCACTCTTCAAGTACTATGAAAGGTCGTCATACAGAGGAGGGCCAGCCAGGATCTCTTCTTGACCGTCCCAGAGTGCAGGACACAGAATAATGGGCGCAAGTTACAGGAAGCCAGTTTCTGCTGGAACTTCAGGAAAAACCTCCTGACTGTTAGAGCAATACGACAATGGAACCAGTGACCTAGGGAGGTGGTGGGCTCTCCCACACTGGAGGCATTGAAGGTGCAGCTGGAGAGCCATCTGTCAGGGATGCTTTAACTTGGATTCCTGCATTGAGCAGGGGGTTGGACTCGATGGCCTTGTAGGCCCCTTCCAATTCTACTGTTCTATGATTCCACAATTCTATTCTCTCATTCCGAGCATCTCCATCTTAACCTCTGGGATGCTGTAAATCAGGGGTCCCCAACCTTTTGGGATCAGTGGGGCAAATTTGGAATGTTGAGAGTATGCCGTGGGTGCTCTCACAAAATGGCTGCCACGGGGCAGGGGGGGCCTTGGCCATTTATAAAATGACTGCCATGGTGGGCATGGCTGGTCACAAAACACCCATTTCCCAGGAGGCAAACGGATGGGACTAAAAGAAAAAAGAACTTGCCCAAGAACCCAAGGGGAGAAGGCAGACGTGGGGCATCTGGGCTCCACAACTCAAAACCACACTTCTGAACCCGAATAAAGATGACACCTGAGGGCGGCAGCACTTGGCTTTGCAGCATGCCAGCCTCCCAGTTCAAAACAACGATTAATTAAAACTCTTAAGAAATAAAAAATAAAACTAAGGAGGGGCGGGGAGCCTGGCAGGCCTGAAGAGAGGCGTCCAGGATGGGCACCACGTTAGAGAGCCCAGCTGTGCTCTGTATTGGTTTAACCAGAAATCCCCCCTCTCCTGTACTGGCTTCTGGAGCAGCGGGCGTGAACGAATCATAACAGCTTCCTTTAGAAAAACAAAATCTAAGAAAGAACCCCCCACTTTAAATGGTTAATAAAATTCTTCTGAGCCTGCCATTCTTTTTTGTGTTAATCCTCATTATCATTTACACGATAATGATGCAGTACAAATACAACATCCCATGATGAACAAAAGGGGCACTTTTTCATGTAGTAGAATGAATGAGAATCATAGAATAGTAGAGTTTGAAGGGGCCTATAAGGTCACGAGTCCAACCCCCTGCTCAGTGCAGGAACTCATCATCATCATCATCATCATCATCATCATCATCATCATCATCATCATCAGGCGATCACTCGTGACCGAGTAAGATTGTCTTCCAGGATAAAAAAATTTACAAAAAGGAAATTTTAAAAGGAGGAAATTCTAAAGAAAATTGTGTAGACTCCAGCGATGGGTCCGTAAGTGACTGTGGAGACCAATTCTAGATCCACACAGCTTCCCACAGTGAGGACACAGGTTACCAGATGGAAGATGGTCCTGTAAAGGATTCGTTTGAGGTGCTTTTCGCCTAGCACGTTTCTCCCTTTCACCTTGCTCTCGGGCTTCTTCAAAGTCCATAGAGCCTTTGTGAAAGGCCAACCTCCAGTTAGATCGTTCATGGGCCAGAGCTTCCCAGTTCTCGATGTTTATATTGCATTTTTTTAGATTAGCCTTATGAACATCTTTAAACCGTTTATACTGACCACCGATATTCCGCTTTCCAGCCTTGAGTTGGGAATAAAGTAACTGCTTTGGGAGACGGCAGTCAGGCATTCGAACAACATGACTGGAACTACCATGAACAACATGAACAGGAACTAACAGCATGATCCTATGCAAGTTTACTCTGAAGTAAGGCCCACTGTGTCCAATGAGACTCACTCCCTAGTAGGTGTGCTTAGGATAGCGGCCAAAATAAAAAAAAAGGAAAGGGGGGGGAAAGCATAACAAAAGGAGTTGGATGGATAAGGAGCAAGCCACACATCAAAGGATTAAGCATAGAAATCTTAGCGGAGACGGATTGACAGTTTAAGAGCTGGGTATATGTCTAGTCTCTGGAACAGAAGACCCATCAGAGTCTGGGAGAGGTGACATTCCTCACAGAGCTGCCAGGGCAGAGAAACACGGCTGGAGCCAGTTTTGCTGCTTAACTGACAGGAGAGTTAGATGCAGGGCGCTTCCAGGCGGGGCTGGGGCTTTCATTCTGCAGCCGCCCTGACTCAAAAACAGAATTTCACAGGGGTTGTAGATGATGACACTTTCCATCTGTGACCCTCCCATATATCCCCCGCTGCTGCTTCCATCTTTTCTCTTACCAGGAAGAAGGGGAAAAAAATCTGTTCAGGAGGAAAAGAGGGAGCTGCACAGTGCCTTTGAATCCTCTCTGGGGATCTGATCCGATACCCATTCAGGCGGAAGCGAGCCCCACTGGACTCAACGAGGCTTACTTTGGAATAGGCATGAATAGGATTGCACAGCCGGTGGACTTTCTCCCACTGGCCAAGTATCTTTTTGCTTCCAGTGTGCTCTGCTTGTATCTTTGTAAATAAAGCAACCCGTACAAAGACACAGATAGGTTCTCTCTCACCCCCAAGGAAACTAAACAGCTAGCATTGCCTTTGGAACGTCTCACTGCTCAGGGATTGTTGAGGAAGACTTAACAACAGAATGTTTAATCTCCACAATTCCAGGAGGGCAGCTCAGTTAATCTGCCTGTTACAGCAAAAATGGCGATGCATCTGGTGGCGGAACCTTAGAGGGCTTCTTTGCATGAGGCTTTTAACCGGACCGCTTCACCGAGGCTCCTGCGTCCAGATTCTTCGCGACATTAAGATTGGCTCCTTGACATGTGCTTCCCCGCCCCCAGCTTTTTTCTTCTTTCTCTGCCTTTCTATGCATTCCATTACACAACCACAAGGTGGCGCTGCGGTATAGCACAATTGCGCAAATACACGAGCTTCTCATTCCAGTTCATTCCGCCATTTCCAGATAATACTACACTTTCCTCACTCTAAAAAAAAAAAAAAAAGCAAAAAGCTGCAGAAACCCTTGGAAAGCACTGGAGAGGCCCTGGAGGATGACGACGTCATGTAAAGCACCCTCAAACTACCACGAGCGAGAAATCGCGTGCGCACAGTGAATGCCTCGTGTAGAGCAGCCCAAAGACAAACAGACCGGTTGTGGTACAAGCCTCCATAGATAAGAGAGTCCTCTTTGTCAGATGCATGAAGTGTTTTCACCAAGGGTAGCATTTGATGCAGCTGATAAAGTGGGCTCTCCTCCACAAACGCTCATTGCGACGCAATAAATCTGTTCATGTGCTGCCAGGCTCTTCCCCGCTGTTTCTCTCGCAATAGATCTGGCTGTACTTATACAAATTGCTGGAGCTCAGACACATACAGGAATGTTAACTAAAATCTGGTTAGGTGACTATAAGAAGGAAGTATTGGAAGATTTTGTGTCTCCCTCTGCATATGCATTCACAAGTTTGGGCGCTAGAGTGCCCGGCCGTTCAGTGGCCAGAGACAGAATCACAGAATTTGAGAGCTCGAAGGGACTTTAGAGGACATCTAGTCTCGCCCCTCTGCTCAGCGCAGGAATCTTACAATGGCAACATCCCCGAGAGATGGTTATCCAGCCTTCGTTTAAATGCCTGCAGTGACAAAAACCCACCACCTCCTGAGGGTGTGTGTGCACCATCCCTTCCGCTGTGGAGCCGCTCTTACCGGTAGGAAGTTTGACCTAAAGTTCAGCTGAGATCTACTTTCCTGCCATTTCCACCCATTTGTTCTAGTCCTGATCTGTGGCGGCTCTCTGCCAGCGATGCTGTAGGTCAGTGTTCTCCAACCTTGGGTCCCCAGATGTTTTTGGCCTACAACTCCCAGCATGCCCCAGCCAGCATAGCTGGCTGGGGCATGCTGGGAGTTGTAGGCCAAAAACATCTGGGGACCCAAGGTTGGAGAACACTGCTGTAGGTGGTGGGTGCATCCTGCATGGGGGGCCGGAGGCGATTGGACTAGAACAGGGCTGACTCTGGCAATTGTAGCATACACAACATCTGCCCACTAACAGCACTTGTGAATTACCAGAGGCTGATTTTAGGATATCAGGACAATAACAGCAAACAGGAAGTACAAGTCGCAAGGGACCCCCGGATGCTTTAAGCCACAAGTGTTGAATTTTTAGGCCCGCAGGCCAAATATTTATTTGTTGCATTTCAATACCACCCAAGAGCCAAAGCTCTCCGGGCGGCCTGCCTTGGGGCCCAATCCAGACACCTGGAGCTTGGTGGTTTCCCGGCTTTTGTGCAGTCCACCCCACCCCCATCCCAGAAAGTTGAAATGCCTCTCCTAGGGCTTCGTTACTGGCAGCAAGAGCTTCCAGCTGGCGTTTTTTTTTGGGGGGGGGGTTGCCCCCACACTCTTTGCCTTTGCCCCCCCCCCCGCCACTGGAATACGGCCCCCAAGAGAGCTTCTCTGAAATTTACTTTGGCCTTCAGGCTGAAAGAGGTTCAGCGCCTCCGCTTTAAGCTCTGCCTGAAAGAGTATGGGAACGTTCCTACCCAAGTCCACTCCAAAGGTCTCGTGGTCCATGTTGCATGCTTCATTGAAACCTGGCCACTTCTTCCAGATAGTGGCCACCACACAGTCCGCGGAGGAGATCACCTGGAAGGAGAAGCAGACAAGCCGCGCCGTTAGCTTTCCATGGAGGATCAGATTTCGCTGGGTTTCTGGGACCCCGTGCACCCCTATTACCCCGATGCCACGTGTGCTTTAAGAGGGCCTCTTTGGACGAGCACTCGTCCCTCCTGAGCTTACAGTGCTTGAGACATTTCTCCATGGACATTTCAAACATTTCCCCATGGACATTTCAATTGAAACATTTCTCCATGGATGGACATTTCAATCAAGGAGCAAAATCAGAGCTTGAGGCAAATTTGAAAAGGTGTCAAGAGTCACGGGGGCTCTTGTTGAATTGAGGTGATTCCCTTTTATCTGGGGATGAGTAATCAAAGAAAGCGAGGATGACATAGCATCATGGTGAAGCTCTGTGTGTGTGTGTGTGTGTGTGTGTGTGTGTGTGTGGAATGTTTCCTGGCCTCCTACTAGAGCAGCGTTCTCCAACCTTGGGTCCCCAGATGTTTTTGGCCTACAACTCCCAGCATGCCCCAGCCAGCTACGCTGGCTGGGGCATGCTGGGAGTTGTAGGCCAAAAACATCTGGGGACCCAAGGTTGGAGAACGCTGTACTAGAGCACTTCCCCAACCTGCTTGCCCTAGATGTTTGGGAGGGTTTCAAATAATTTTTTATTGTCTCCTTTCGAGAACCAGAGACCCCGCTCATTTGCAGAGCTCCACGCACAGGCCACTCAGGCTCCGGGCCTGCTGGAGACCTGGAAAGGGGTGAGGTGCTGGATCTCTCTCTGAGAGGCTCAGGTGGCCCTCCCATTGAAGGCTGCACACCCCAGCCAAGGAGGTGGGGAGAAGGGCTCAACTCTGTCCTTCGGGGTCAGTTGTGTTCTCTCCTATCTCCAGAATTGCCAGCTTGGGCATGTGGGAGGTGGGTGAGTTATAAGAACACGAGAAGAGCCCTGCTGGATCAGACCAAGGGTCCCTCTAGTCCAGCATTCTGTTCCCACAGCGGCCAACCAGCTGCCCACTGGAAACCAACAAGCAGGACATGAGTGCCACAGCACCCTCCCGCCCATGTTCCCCAGCGCCTGGTGTACATAGGCATCCTACCCCTGATACTGGCGGTAGCATTGAGCCATTGGGACTAGTAGTAGCCATTGATATCCTCCAGGAATTTGTCCAATCCACTTTAAAAGCCATCCAAATTGGTGGGCCATCACCACATCTTGTGGTAAACCTATACCACACCTTTCTTCAACCTTCCCAATTTGGAATTATGTTGGGTTCAGGGGTTTTAAGAAACCAATCAAGGTGCAAACGCCTTGCGTTCAGCGAGATGGCCCTCAAAATTCATCCACAAGATGACTACTATTTAAAAGTTAGTGTGACGAACCTCTCCAAGTGAAGCACCGCTCCTCCAAGTCCAAGTGCCGAAGCAAAAATTTGAAAATGTTTCAGATTCGGAGTCAGTGTGGCATAGCGGTTAAAGCGTTGGACTTTTGACTGGGGAAACCCTGGGTTCAAACCCCCACTCAGCCATGGGTGACCCTGAGCCAGTCACTGACTCTCAGCCTGACCTTGTGAGGCTTCTTGTGAGGATAAATGGGCAGGGGACGGGACCAACTACGCCATCCCTTCCATGGCAGAAGGACGGGATAAAAATGTGATGAATAAATAAATCCTGGCAATTCTGAATTTGTGAGAAATTTTCATTCCAGCTGTTGCTTGATCTCCTTCCGGAGAGCCCGCTCAGGCTAAGCAAGGCTTCTTTCATCTTCCAAGAGGGCAGCTTCACGTTAGTTGTTGTAGCTCCTCTTGCGTTTTTTTTTCGTACCTGGAACTCTTGTTCAGAGAAGCAGCGGGTGGGGACCAAAGAGCCGTGGATCCTCATGGCAGCCAACCCGTGGGCATCACATACTTCCAGAAGATGGGAGAAGATTCGGCACCTACGCAGATCACATGGGACATATCAAGCCTGGTTGTTACTTGGATGGGAGACCCCTCCTCTAGTTTCCTGCATTGAGCAGGGGGTTGGACTCGATGGCCTTGTAGGCCCCTCCCAACTCTATGATCTATGAAATCAAGGCACAGAGATTTGGGGATGGGGCGGAGGGAATAGGACAAATCTCCACCGCCATGAGCGTACAGGAAGCCCTGACACTGGGGATAAAAATCCATGCTACATTGTTCATATGACACTGGCCATTCTCTCGGCTGATATCCTGCTGTTGTCATCCTTACTTACAAGGGGTTGAAGTTGAGGCTGCCAATTTGTGACAAGGAACGGAGAAAGAGTTTGCTGAAATGTGAGGACATGGTTTGGGAGGGCAAAGCAGGGGGCTGCGTTCAGTACCCCCACCCTGTTCCTCCTGCCCCCTCCCTCTCCCCAAAATAGATATCTCCAGCCTGTATGTCTCTTCGCTTGCGTGCTTGCCTGTTAAATTGGTATCCTGCCTTTACACCAAATGGCGTTCAAGGCAGCTGGCAGTGATAAGTGAACTTCTTTTAAGAAGTGAAAGTACAAAGCAATCAAAACCATAAAAAAAAAACACAACCCAAGGCTGATAAAACACACCAATAAGACCGACAGGAACACAGCAGCTAGTTGGACACATTGCACTATATTTACTTACAAGTCAGCTTATCAGGCCAAAGGCTGGTCTGAATCAGGCCTATTTACTTCGTCCCACAGAACATAGTGGGGGGTAGCTGAGAACTGAGCTCAGCCGTATCCACCTGGCCACACCCCTTCATTTGCATAGCCACACCCCAGGACACCATGTTCAGATCAGAGTGTGACCAAGAACCCAGGAGCTGGATGGAACTATGGATAGATGATGATAGATAGGTAGAAGGTGATAGAAAGAACGCTAGATGATAGATCGAGAGTGCTTCTGTCTCACTCTACCTGACCTCGAAAACTGTAGAAGCTAAAAACAATGGTGGGTCCCACTGCAAAGCGGCCACCATGGCTACCTTAAAAGAAGGTGGTTGGGCGACATGACCCCCAAGGTTGCTTCTAACTCCATGGTTCTATTATTCTCAGGTCAGCAGCCTAGGTTATTCAAGCTACCCTCAGCCATTCTCTGCCTGCTCCTGGCCTCAACCCACCCTCTGGACCCTCCCCGCAGCCCAACTCTACGATCTATGAATCTAACTTTCCTGAACTGGCAGCACCCCCCCCCACCTCTGGCGCACGGTGCCGACAAGCCGGTTATCGCTGGTGAAAACCTTCATCTCCATTTGGCAGCAAGGGAGGCAGCCCAGGCCCGTGCGGAAAGGCCTGGAGAACCAGAGTATGATGTGGCCTTCCTGATCCTGGAGGCAGAGGTGGCAGGAGCGGGCAGGGCCACACAGGTGGAAGCAGCAGTCATTGTAATCTGGGAGGGAGAAGAGACAGAGCTGTCGGCCAGGAAGCAGGAGGGCGCTGTGGCACTCCTGTCCTGCTTGTGGGATCCCCGTGGGCAGCTGGTTGGCCACTTTGTGAGCAGAATGCTGGACTAGATGGACCCTTGGTCTGATCCAGCAGGGCTCTCCTTATGTTCTTATGTGCTTCTGTTCAGCAGCTGCAGAGCCTCTTCCCCTCCTGCCCAGGAGGGGGCGCCACTCTGCAGAGGTGGCTCTGCGAATCCTAGACCATCCCTTTTCTTGTGTTGGGCAGGCACCGTTGGTTGCTCTTTCAGCACCTGAATCTCCTACTACTACCGGCACTGTGCAAATGATGTGGTTGTAATGTAGGGCTCCTCGCACAGTTGACTTTTCCCCCCTATCGTTATTACAAGGCCTGCTGTCTCAGGGCATGGCGGTCACAAGCTTCACACTTGCTAGTGGACGGCATCCACTTACACAGCCAGCGTGCTGCTGTTGTGGATGGTGAATGATTTCGCAGAGCCAACCAGTCTCCGGGCACCACTGCTCACGCAAGGCTGTGCCTGATCTGGGCTTAGCATTCTGTAGACCAGGGGTGCAGAACCTCTTTCAGCCCGAGGGCTGAATTCCATTTCGGACAAACTCTCGGGGGCCGCACCGCGGTGGTGGGCAGGGCCATAGGCAAAAGAGACAGAACCAAAAAACACCAACATATTTTAACTTACAGCCAACAAAGCCTGAGAAGAGGCATGTCAGTCTTTTAGAATGAGGGGAAATTGCACAAAAGCTGGGAAATCACTAAATGGTTAGTGGTTGGGGGAAAGGAACATGGCCTTCTGCAGAACCCCAGATGGCACTAAAGGCACCCTCTCCCCCTCCCCTGCTTTCTAGAGCTCTCGCCAGACATTACCCATATACTCCAAGCCCATTTTGGCAGCACAGCAGCGAGGCCTAGAAACTTGCTCTCGTAAGAAGTGAAAGCTGAAATTCTCAGGACGTTGAATTCTGCACCTAAATTCCCCCCCCCCCCAGCACGTATGCAAAAGAATTGCAGAATACACACAGCCCTACCGAGTTAGCTTTGCAATGATAGTTATCTGAAAGGCACACCGCAAAACAAGATTGCTTGAAGCCAATTGTAAACTAGCTCCTTGTCAGCTGAACGGGTACAAGAAAGCCAGTCTTCCTTTTATAAATCTGGAAGCCACATTTTGTGTGGGGAAGAACTCTCCAGTCTCGGGACATTTGCACAAATGACGCAGATCTGTTTGTTCTTGCAAAATGTCCCAAGACTGGAGAATTCCTCCCAGTCTGAGCCTTCGTTCCCTCCGCCGATGACGCCATGGGAAAGCCTTTTTCAGCCGTGGGAGCGGCGATAAGACCGAGGGTGGTAGCTTACCTTCTGTCGCCACCAGCAGACCCCTCGCATTGGTGGCACCGCTGATCACGTACCCCCTCCTTTGCGAGCTGCTGAAAAGTCCTGTAGCCAGAAGGGGGTACAAAAAGGAATCTCACAAATGGACAGTTGCCCACGACTGGCTTATGCCATCACAAATTTCTTGGCCTTTAACAAGACTCTTGGTTGCTTTTCCTGCAACGGACTAACACAGTGGCCCTGCTCCCCCCCCCCACCTCTGGAAAAAGAAACCTGGTCTCTAGTTTGTGCCCCATTACGACAGTGCTCTTATCCCGCAGCTAAAGATGCTTGAGGGATTCCGATGCAAACTCATCTGGCCTTCACCTCCCAGACTAACGTGCTGATTGGAACATCTCTTATCGGTCAGATAGCACTCCTCTGAATATTCTCCACACACACACAAATGCGATGTTACAGGACGGCAGTCGGTCAAAACGACCCCACAGGACCGGCGTGCGAGGGCGAACTCATTGGCTGTCCACAGGTGAGCTGGTAGAAGGCGGCATCCCTATTCAGGGACGGGGGAGAAACTTGTTTCTGAAACTCACGCATCCCTCAAAATTTGCGCATCTCCAAATTTTTTACAGTGGAGTTCGCCAGTTGAAAAATGTACGCGGGAATGTGTACATTGAGAAGATGTGCACACAAAAATGCAGCTATTTGTGGAAGCAATATTAAAAAATGGATTATGTTAGGGAAAGGGCTTGCAAAAACTGTCTGTACTAAGCAAAATTGCATCGAAAAGTGCACTTATTTGGAGAAATGCGCGCAAAAATGTATATGCACTTCCATGCATACTTTGGGGGGGGGGCGGGTATGGAATCTCAGGATGAGCTGAATTTAAGAATGGAAAAATTAGAAACCGAGAAAATATGGAAATTGACCAATTTTCTCCATCCCTATAATTCCTGTGTGTCCCCATTGGGGACAAAGAGTGGCGGCCGGCAAGTCAGGAGAGCGGTGCGGCTATGCCTAAATAGTAATGACTCCGGATGCAGTTCGGGGATATTGGCATTCATCAGAGCCAATCGAGACACTTTTGAGCCAAACAAGCACAAAATAGCTTGCCCCCTTGATTCTGGCCCCTGGCTCCAAGAGTTTACTCCTTCCCCTAGATAACCTGAGAAGGAGGCCAAAAAAAACCCCAAAACACCCAACCCTCTGACACTTCGAGTCAAACCCGGAAACCTGGGTGTACCCTTAACCTGAAGGCATACTGCAAAAAGATACCATTAATCCAGATTGTCAGACTGCAGGCCCTGGCACCTTCTCAGAGTTTTTGTGGTTCCCAACACCGCCCCTGTCACCCACACACACCATTCCATCTTTTTCAGGGCCAAGAAGAAGCGATTTGGCAGGGGAAACGTCTCACTGGGAAAAGAGCACGAAGCAATTGTTAACGGGAGCCTAGGGCAACCTTCCCCGGCCTGGCATCTTCCAGATGTGTTGGACTACACTTCACATCATCTCCAGCCGTGCTGGCTTGGGGGACGGCGGGAGTTGCAGTCCGACACGTCTGGAGGGCACCAGGTCAGGGGAAGCTGCTCTCTGGGCCGTTCAAACGGGGCCTTACCGTGGCGCTCCGCCTTGGAGGTGATGCACAGCTGGCGGGCACCGGTCAGTGAGTTCAGCCCAGGATGGGCGCCACCCTCTTGCTGCTGTGTGGGCCTCAGCTCTCCTTCTGGCCTCCCTCTGCAGGCCGGCGCCGGCGCCGGAGGCAAGGACAGCACTGCCCGACACCTCCTTCCAGTCGGCGCCGTTTCAGAACATGCCCACGCCTCTGTGCCGCAGCTGTGGCGCCTGGCACCATGCGCATTGGCCACCCGTGGCCCGCTCCCCTGGATGCCTGCTGAGCTCGACTCGATAGCCGAGAGTTCCACCGTAGGCCCGCGAGCTGCTTCCCCGTCCAAGAGGTCCAGGCAGCCTTGCTTCATCCTCGACGGCCCGGGCACGGATTCGATGTGTCTCTCCCGCACCAGGTGTCCGAAGGGGGACGGCTGGGACTTTATCACGGACATCTCGAGGAGACGTGGGCCTCTGGAGACAACGGCCGCAAAGCAAGGAGGAATTGCCCACGGCGGAGCCTGTGCGGCCGTCCAGCCGAGGTCGGACTCTGCCACCTCCCACAAACCCAACTTCCACCTTCACACCCGCATCCCCTTTCCCTCTATCGTTCCCATAGCAACCACCCGGATCTGCCCCGCCATGCGGGGACAATGGCATCGCTGGAGCGGAAAAGGGCAGATCCTCCAGATAGATGACAAGGTCAGCGAGTGGAGGCGGCGAGCCGCAAAAGGAAACCTGCCGGGGACAGGTAGATGGTGGAGAGATATCCTTCAGGCCCCTTATATCCTGGGCACTCCTGTGGTCAGTTCTGATGTTCCCGTACTGCTCCCTGGTAAGCTGTTGTCCCCACATTTATTTATTTATTTTATTTATTTATTACATTTATACCCCACCTTTTTTCCTGCAAGGAACTCAAGGCGGCTTACATAATCCTCCTCCTCCTCCTCCTCTCCCTTTTATCCTCACAACAACCCTGTGAGGTAGGCTAGGCTGAGGGTCAGTGACTGGCCCAAAGTCACCCAGTGAGCTTCATGGCCGAGCGGGGACTAGAACCCGGATCTCCCGAGTCCCAGTCCAACACTCTCGCCACTACGCCACATGGCCTCTGTTTTGCCTTTTGGGGAGGGTGGGGTGTAATTTCCAGGATACCTCTTTAAAAATGTGGTTGCCGTTCTTGTTCTTCAGGTTTTGGGCCCCTTCCCCAAACCTCAAGAAGTCACATGTGTGGGGGAGGGGGGCATAGGGGAGGCTGCAGCCTCACCAGTGCTGAGTAGTAGAAGGGGAACTACAGTATTTTTCCATGTATAAGACTATACTTTTTCCTAAAATTGTTAGACTAAAAATTGAGGTTCGTCTTATACACGGAAGTAAGCCAAGGAGAGAACTGTGCGGCTGCGAAACTGCCCGGTGGGGGTCGTCTTATACATGGGGGCGTCTTATAGACGGAAAAATACGGGTAGCGTAGAAGGAGGAGATTGGCCACCAAATCCTTTGAAAGTGGCAAGGGATGGGGCAGCGAGCCACTTAAAGTGGCAGGATGGAACTGATCTCTCCCCCCATCTAGACTTCCACCCCACACACCCCAAAGAGCTTCTACCATGTTAGGAAGCTCCAAACATTCATCGATCCTCTCTACGCCGCCAGTCCAGTGTAAAATTGGGTCACTTCCCAGGCCCAAACCTGGACTTACAGCCTCATTTCAACCTGTCCTGGCCACTTCAGACGGCAGCTGGGGTCCCTGTGTAACAGAAGGTAGCTCCGGACACATATATTCCCATGTGCATAGAGGCCTAGATGCCGGAGACGGGGTCCGGAACTCTTTTGCACAGAGGAGCACGCGACCACGCGGACACTACTGCGCCACCTGCACAGACCAGAGAAACAGGCGCACTGCCCGACACCTCCTCACCTGCTCTTCGTGAGAAGGAGGCCCAGGCAGAGGCCAACAGAGGCAGTGCAAGTCCAGCAGCACAAATCCAGGGCGTGTTTTCACCAGCGGCTTTCTCTGGGTTGCTCCTTGTATTAGTCAGTCACCCTGTTCTGCAGCTCTAATGGTAGCTGGGGCATGCAAGAATTTAACTTTCTCTATGTCAGTGTTCTCCAACCTTGGGGCCCCAGATGTTTTTGGCCTACAACTCCCAGCATGCCTCAGCCAGCTACGCTGGCTGGGGCATGCTGGGAGTTTGTAGGCCAAAAACACTGGGGACCAAGGTTTGGAGAACACGGCTCTATGTTATCACCTCCTTGATCTTGGCTTTATGTCAGGTTGCTGTTAAAGGTGCACAAGCAAGGCTTAGTTGCCTTTTTTCTTTTTCTTGTTCTTTAAAGTGGCAACCCTTGTGCTGGGACACACTGGGAAAAGCTGGCGCAGTCTGCATTTTATGGTGGGGACTGCCTGTCTGGCCTAATTCTCACTGCAGTGAGACCTGTGCCTGGCCGGTCCACTTCAGATTGCAGGCGGCAGCCCACATGACTGAGCACCCCTCTGTTCAAATATATATACAGTCATGCCTTGGACTGAGAGCATAATTCGTTCTGGAAACGTGCTTGTAATCCAAAACACTCTTATATCAAAACGAAATCCCCCCCAAAAAAATTCATACAGAGATTTTAATTTAAGCCGTACTACAGTACTCGTATTGCAAGACGACGCTTGTATATCAAGTAAAAAAAATTAAATAAATATTAAAAATTTTGCTTGTCTTGCAAAACACTCTCAAACCAAGTTACTTGTAATCCAAGGTATTACTGTATGTATATATTACACAAGTTTGTAGGGTTGGACTAAATGACCTCTGAGGAGCTCCTTGCAGCCCAGTAATTATTGGTTGTAAAGGAAGGGGTTAATGGAGCCAGTAGTTTGATCATTATATTTATATCCCACCCTTCCTTCAAGAAACTCAAGGTGGCATGCATGCATGCCCAACCTCATGTTGCCCACAACAACCCTGTGCGGGAGGTTATGATAGAGTTGGTGACTGGCCCATGGTCACCCAGGAGGCCTCCTTAGCCCTACTCTGATTTTCAGACCCCAGGGTCAGGAAACCTTTTCAGCCCGAGGGCCAAACTGCAAAATGAGAAAGATCTTGCCCCCCCCCCCCGCATTGCACCTGTGGGCGGGGCCAAAGGCAGAGTGGGCATGGACAAATGTGATTATTACCATTTAAAGCCTACTCAGTAGTAAGCAGGACAAAGCTTCGGCATGTCTACTCAGAAATAAGCAGGACTGAACCACTCAGCAGCATTTCAAATAGCACCCCAAATATCAAGCCTGTGTGCATTTCCACTCACAAGTAAGCAGGTCTCCTGCCAGCAAAATGCACACCTCAAACTCTTACAACAGCTCTATTCTTTGAAGGGTGTTTAAAGGCTAATTGCCTTTTAAACACACTCTTACACCCTTGCTGGAGATGATGTCATTCAAGCTGCGGGTCTGAAGTAGCACCAGTTTCGAAGCGGGATTCGGCCTTCTTTATTCTGCCACTTCTGCTAACAGGGTGCACGCAACAATATAGATTCTACAGAGAAATCTAGCATGTCAGGCAGAGAGGTTCTAGTCATGCCGGTTTTCTACATGCAGGGAATATTTTGGATCAAGGAACATTCCACTGTGTGAGCCTCCAACGGCATCCTGGTGTGAACACATTAGAGAAACAGGTTCACTAGTACCTCGCCTGCTGTTTGCAAGAGACACGCGTTGTTACGCCTTCTCAACCTTTACGAATTCTGTGAATAAGCAGACTGCCACAAGCCCGCAAGTTTCCCTTTTCCTCCCGAAGAAAACTGATTCTCCCAAGACAGCTCCTTGAACTCGCCACCTTTCAAGAATGTGGGAGCAAAATCCCTCCATCGGCTCGAATTAATGAACGGCACTTTATCTAAATCCTCTTCCTCTCCTCCACTGTCATTACCGCCACTGGCCTGTCGCACCTGCCACAGCATCAGCGAGCGAG